>CM053790.1:101259807-101674807 GCA_028749045.1 Cupressus sempervirens
ACCACTCTACTCCCTACCCCTTATTCCACATGGCCAAGGTTGCATTAAAAAAATTGTAGCAGGACATTTCATAAGAAAAAGGTATGCCTGCTAAAAGAAAAAGGCAAAAAGGTAAGTGTGAATAGTTTTTTTATCAAAAAACAAAACATTTTCCATGTCCTTAATGTCGAGTTCAACATTTTCCATTTTCAATTGTGAAATCACATGGTCAATTTGGGGCTGAAATATTTTTTGGGGTGTAGGGGTGATGTCATGCCCCTTGAAAGCATTTTTGGGACAATCTTGCTTGCACCAAACATGGTAAACATTTATGACATAAAGTTTTGTAGTTGGGATAAATAGAATAGGATAGTATTTTTAGAAATAGATGTTTATATTTGTATTTATTATTTTTCATTTATTGAATTATGTAATATAACAAAAATATCAAAAAAAATATTTAGAACAATCTTTTAAATGCTCTGTTGTAAGAAGACAATTATGTCTTCTTCTCATACAAAATCCAGTGAGCATTTTTGCTCTTGGTGGATTTTTTTTTTTCTCTATAACTTTTTCTAAGTGTGAAATTTCTAAGCAATTCATTTTTATAACAAGGAGTTTTTTTTTTTCTTCTAATTGGATTTACCCAATTACTTATTTAAACAAAGGGGTTGTAATTTTTTTAATTTTTTATTTTTAGAGTGATAATAGGATAAAAAGAAATACATAAATATTCGAGTTGATATATTTTAACTTCCTAGTACTCACAAAAAAATAACTAAACGAGATACAAATCAAACAATGAATCTTCTTTAACATATTTTGTTTTTTTTTAAAATGCAAAGATATATATCATCATTTTTATCTAATTAACCTTAATCGAGTGAGGAAATTTTTGCAAACATGAGATTACTATAGCAAGAAAGATCATAATTTTATCTCATTTTTGATACACACATACATAACTGAATTACTATAAGACTCAAGCAAGAATATTACTTAATCTCCTTTCTATTAAATCATTTAATTCAAAGGCTCCATCGAGAAAGAACCAGTAAGAAAACTTGACATCCTTGTCACTTCAATAATAAGTTTAAATACATTTTTACATAGGATTTCAATCCCGAGGAGATACTCCCAACATAACTGAATTTCATAACAATTTGAATTTTCTTCTTGGCCCTTAACAAGGGATCTATTTTGAATTCTACAATACATCTCAGTGATCATGGACAGAATGGAAATTGACCGAGTAACAAGCAAACATAACATGAAGACAAAATCAGACATTCACTCCCATCCTGAGTTTGCACAACAAGTTTGACATTGAACTAGACTAGGAAGAAGGTGGATTTTTTCAACAAAAGATTTCAGCCACAACGCCATATCATATGCCCAATTGGTCTAAAATCTCACGAACTTCCATTCCTTCCATAGATGCCCTTTCAGGGCTGATATCACAATGACATTCACTCTTTTACTTCTCAAATTTCAAAACTCAAATAGATTTTTCGTGATGATGAGTAGGAGCCCTTAGCACCCTACTCTCTTTGTCTCTTCTCATCCTGAGAAGAGACTCTGCATTGTTGGAGTCCAACTAAAGACCTTCCCCCATACATGGCCACTTCTGCCCTATCTGAGGGTGAGTAATGCCAATACAACCCATACAATCCCTTCAAAATTTAAAGCAAAACACAAAGGAAAGACATTCAGGAAAACCTATTTTGAACCATTTGAAAACATACTCAAAACACATACAAACATACAAATGCAATAAAATTGAAACATGAAGCACAACATGAACAAAATGCGTTGAAGTATACCTACCTTCCGAATAGGGTTATGGAAAATGAACAAATTTGAGATGAGAATTCCCTTCCTTCTCCTTCTCCTTCAATCCTAAATTCCACTCTAAAACTAGAGGTTGGGTGAACACTCAAACCCTCTTAAAAATTTCCTCTTAATAAGATCACAAACTCAACCACCTCTCCAAAAAAATAATAGCTCCCCCACTCGCCTAAAAATTCTAGAGGCTTCTAACTCAACTAGACCTAAGGCTAACCCAAGGTGGGGTTCAAATTATCCAACCCATGATGAAATCAATCAATTTTCATAGTAAAGGAACAATGGATTTTTTGAGCGACCATAAAAGTGAACAAAAGGGGCTAGGGGGTGGAAAATGCTTCCAACCCATATCCATACCCCTTGGGTACTTATATTTCATATTTTTGGGCCTTTAGGATTAATTAGGGACCTATCAACAACTAGAAAATTTTAGGACTATCTAATGACCTTCAAAATGTAGATTAAACATTAATCTAGATTAGGGGTAATTAATCTTGATTACTAACTTGATTAGCAAAAAGGTCACTAACCTAGTCTAACTTAGATCTCTAGGTTACTTGGTTAACCCTAACTATCATGCTGGAATGCATATACAATTCATGAGTGTCATGCAACACCATAAAAATGTTTTTATGAAATATTAAAATTTACTGATTACAAAATGATACATTCATTCAACACAGAATACAAATAAAATACAAACAATAGGGTTTGTATCCTTCATCAAATTTAAACCTGGTTTCCACAAAAGGTACATAGGGTTTAGTTTCATTTCTCCATTAGATTTTTTCAGCTAAAATACCCTACACACCCATCACACATTTCAATAGCTCAAGAATATTACATACATAAATTAAAAACTTATCTGGATAGTTATGTAAATCAAAACATGAATCTTTCATTTAAGTAATCCTTTCTTATTTCTACACACCTTTAATCATTGGTAATTACATAACCAACATAACTTTATTTATTAATTTAGACTAAGATACTAGAATAATCATCGTTAGGCATGCATCTACCTAACATCATAAACATAACTAATAAGGAATGTTGAACTATCTAAAAGCATAAAACTTAATCATCGAGGTACCAAAATCAACACCCTTATTATTAGGTGAAAATATCTCACATCATTTTTAGTGAAATTTTAATGTTTAAACACTTGAGATAGTGTAGTAGTTCTCAAATTACTAAGTATCAAAATATGGATGTATCAGTGGATCTCAAATTTTCGATAGGACATACACAATACAAAACATTATTTCATATCCATTCTAATCTCCTACAATAGATTCAACAGAGGAATATATATTTAATAAGTACATGTGAGGAGGGACCTCACAAATGACTCTAATAGCGAAGTCAACAAGAGGGTCTTGAATTGTATCAATTTTCATTCCTCTCTTATTCCAATTGGCACTAGTATTCTTTTCAAATCTGTCCTTGGCATCACTCCTAAGGGTCTTTGGCCAATCTAGGATTGGGTACCCAATCACTCCATGTACAATTCTCTTTGTGATTTTTACTGGACCATCCTCCAACCATAAACTTCCATCATGTATTCTACTAAGCACTAGCCTGATCCATTCAGTCTTAAAAACTATAGGAAATTCTAGGTCATGCATCAAACACTTTTTCTCAAAAATCTAATATTCTTCTTTCAACACTTAATTTTGACATAATTTCTCATCGGCTTCCCTCATTTCCATGTCACCTATGGCTCCAATTTTTCAATTGTAACATCATCTAACATCCTGAACCTTAATTACCTTAGGGGGTATGAGAGGTAGTGCTTTGGCTGGTTCATTTTAATATGCCACCTCTAGAATTGGCCAAAAATTAGATTGTTTTACTTTGTTTGACACTAGTTGTACCTTGAACAGCTCTTTCCCCTATGTTTTCCTAGAGCTAGAGCCCATTTGTGTGATCTAGGGTTTGAACACAAAAAATATGTGAAACTACATAACTCGCTACAAACATAAATTCCTCAAATTTGATGAAATCATGCTAAATTACTATTGAAATCAATTTAAACACTAGATTTTTTTCTTTCAAGTTATTCTGCACTCTTCTTCATCTTTGCTCTTCATTCTCAATGAAGAAAAATGATTCAAAACATGATAATATACCCTATTTTCATTGCATTTAATGCTTAGTGGAATTATAGCTATGCACTCAACTTCTTAAGAATTTATGCATTACTTGGTTTCCATTGGCTTTTCATCACTTTGCATCCATAGGTGTATTACTCACTTGGCTTCAACAGAATTTTCTCTTTACTTGGCTTCCACTACCAACTCGGTTGCTACTAATCATTCAGCTTCTACTTTTTTTTGACAATCAACTCGACATGCACTGGGATTTTACTCGGCATCTGAGGGCAACTTTGCAACACTTGTGAATTTTTAAAATTTTGACTTTTCATCTCTATTCATGCTAATTTCTTCCTTTTAGTACTTTCTTTTTTAGGAACTGATGTATGATAATTCTTTGTATATTAGTCCCTCATGCCTTTTCTTTGCTTATTTTGATAAAGTGTGATCACTTGACCTGTTAGGTGAAGTGATCCCTTCATTTGATGTGTTGCTTCTATCTTTCTTCTTCCATGTCTTATTCATCTCTTCTCTAATGTGTTCAACATCCACCTTCTCTTTTCTTTTGTTGATGTCTAGCTTGGGTGCCTTTGACCTTGTTGGGCAATATTTTTTAATATGTCCAATCTTCAAAAAACTAAAGCATGTAGTTTGGCTTAACCATCTACTATAGTTTCCTCTAAAATGAATGTGTCCATATTCCTAACAGTAATGACAACTATACCTAGTGTTGTAGTCCCAATTGTAATCATGTCCATGATTATTTCCTCTTACTAACTGATTAGGTGTCCAAATAGGATTTGATCTGCACTCAAAAGCTCTATGTCCATACTTCTTACAATTGTAGTAGTGACCTTCAAATGTTGATGTTTTGATAGTCCTAGTCCTACAGCCATGTGCTTGATGTCCTCGCTTTTTGCACTTATGACAGTAACTCACATTCTTAGGTTTTTCATGTTGATGGGAATTATTACTCCTACATACATTAGAGGTATGTCCCTTTTTACCACAAAAATTACAAGCACATTTAGTGTTCTTACCTTTGTTACTTCTTTCTTCTATAGTCTTGGATTACTCTCTTGTTTCAGTGTTGGTGTATCCTAGTCTTGAAGTATCATTGCTAGCCCTTTTTGATTTTAGTAACTACTCAAAGTACTTGATTGCCTCATTTGGTTTGTTGAAGCTCTCTACAATCTCCTTCTCTCTTTTTAGGTCATTTTGTATTTTTTCATTTTGCATCTTTAGTATAAGATCTAATATCCTTGACATTTAGTTCATGATTCATGTTCATCATCTAACATAGGGTGTCTAGGTACATGTTTGAAATTCTTGCAAGTTCAATTGACTTTTCTTCCAGTCTATTGGCAAGATTTCTCTTGTCTTCTTCAAGCATAGCCTTATCCTTAATGGCTCTTTTCTTCTGTTCAGTCACCTCACAAAGCATCATGGCTTGTGACTCTTGTTCAAGCTTGAGTGTTTTGATTTATTCTTCTTGAGCTCTATTCTTCTCCATTAGGTCTACTATTGATGCACCAAACTTTTTGGAATCTCCATTTACAAACATTTTTCAGGTGTGAATCTCCTTGTATTGTGTATCATTCTTAGCTATAGAAATGTTTCTTCTTCTCTTTGAGGATTTTCTTAGTTCTTCTCTAGCTTCTTCCAAAGTGTGTAGAGAAAGTTGTCTATCAATTTCTTGATTCTCTATGATCTTCCCAAGCTTGTAGACTTCCATTTCTATATCTTTTCTCCAAGCTGTAAGACTACTCTTTGTGAGAACTTGGCTCTGATACCAATTGTTAGAAGTTACAAGTGGGAAGATATACTTCTAAGTGGGGGGCTGAATTAGAAGTACCTAACTTTAACCTCTTTAAAACCTTTTAACTAAAATCATTCACATGCATCTAATTCATCTAATAAACATGAAAGTAAAGACATGCATGAAAATAGATAACAAAATAATTTTATAACCTAGAAACCCTCCAAAATGAGAAGGTAAGACTAGGGTGGGTATGACACCCACAAAGTATCATTGCAGAAATATGTAACTATTCAAGGTTACAAGTTTTGACCACTTCCAATGGTCTGCTCTATGAAAGGCATGTCATGTTAAAGACTTTACACCCTATTAAAAGTTACTTGGTTAAAGGATTTACAAAAGACTCACTTGGAATGTTTCCCTGTTAAAGAATTTACAATCCTATTAAGGATACACAATATGGCTACTAAACCAACATAGTTTCTAAGCCAACCTATCATCATAGGATTTTCATTTTTACAATAAATTGGTTAAAAAGTATAGCAGAATGTCTTGACCTGATGACTTGCAATTTCCAATTGTTGATTTTAGATCCCTGTTATGCTCTGTCTACTGTAATCCTTGCTTGATTTGATATGTCTCTCTTTGCAACTCTGATACTCTATCCTTGATCAACTAAATACTACAATGCTACTCTTCCTTCTAAGTCTTTAAACACTCCTCTAAATTTTTCTATAATTCACCCATATACTTCTCACTCATACACACACAATGGGGTTTTGTCTTTCTTTTAAAGGCTTTGAAGACTTAGGGTTATGTATTCAATCTATGATCAATATTTACTCTTCATTTCTCACTGAATTCATCACTTTTTCTATCGGTTGAATGCATTCTCCATTTTTCTTATTGGTTATATATTGATTACATAGGTAATGCAAAATATTTGATCTTATCTTCAAGATCCTTAAGGATTCATCCTATGTCGACTCAAAAATGTTTTACATCTGAGTATGTGAAGATACAAACTCATATGCTGATTTTGTGTTACTTGAAACTTACTAGTTGTTGATGCTTGGCACATATAGGAATTATGGCTCACTTGGCTCCTATAGTAATTCTAGTTCACTCAGCATCTATACTTTTCTCGACACCTATAGTGACTCACCATCACTTATCACTTGGCACTTGAACTTCACTCGGCACCTATTGAATCTCTAGCTTGACACACACTATAGCTCGGCCTCTACATTATACTTAGCATCAACTTAAGAATTGGTTAAGTGTGTTGACACTCAAATGTCAAAACCAACTTGAGACCAACAAATCCCTCCAATTAATTCATTGTTAGAGTAAAATTAAGAAACCTAGGGTATTGAACAATTTGAACAAAAAAATATGAATTCATTAGAAATTTTACTCAATAATCTTCTCAAATTTCATTAGCTAGTGACTCTCAGGTTTAAATTAAATAGTTGTATCAATTCATTTATTAGGTTCAATTATCTACATATATATGGAGCTTAAAGTATGGTCATAATACATCATTCTAGAAAAATCAACAAGTTATAGGAAAAAATATGATAATATGAGTACATAAACAATCCAAAATCTTAATAATCCATCAACGTAATTGATCATAAGGAAAATTCAAGTTGAGAGATTGGTTATTTGATTCATAAAATTGAGACTTGGGCTACATGAGTGCTTCGCAAGTAAATGTTTTATAAAATCTTGTGTTCAAGGAGGGCTTGGAAAGCTATTTTTTCACAATGACCCAACAAAAAATACTTGGAATTTTATTTAAAAAATAAACCATAAAAGAATTGTTTGTAATAATATTTTTTAAAATTCTAATGGTATTTTTTCTTTCTAATTCTTTAGTTGTTTGAATATATATTAATTGTGTCTTTATGAAGAAATGAGACATGTTCTAACTCCACATTAATATTCCCTATTAATACAACCTAAAAAAATATTACAAAATAGAAATGATGCATTTGCAACTTAAAAGATTTTTTATAATCATGCCATATAGAAGATTCATGTATATGCTACTAATATTTGTTCAAGAAAATTAGATGATTGGATTATACCCTTTGCAGTGTTGGAAACTAAGAAAATATAATTAGTGCAACTCATCATGAAAATGTAACATGATTTATCAATAACTAGAAACCAAGACATTAAGTACCACCAAATGACCTACATATTCATGAAAGAGGCATGACAAAATTATAAATACATTCACATTCAATAACACCCACAACAACCAATCAATAACAAAGGGAGAATTGTAGTAATAGTACATGACCAATGCATTGCTCCAAACATCTCTAGAACAAATAGGCCTATATATTTTGAAGGTTGGAAAAGAGAAAGAAAAATTAAGTGAAGAGAGAATAAAATTAGGGCTCTTAAAAGAGGAATGTACTATTATAAGGAACATAGGTTAGGCCATTGCTAGGAATGCCAACACCCAAACCAAAAAAAGTGACACCAATACTAAATACCACACCACATCTAGCTCCAACATACCTAATGACTTCATGAAAAAATCCAAGACCCCATCCAAGCTCACATCCAACACCTATTCCTAAGCCCCAAACTGAACCATAGGTTGGATGGACAAGATTCCATCTTTCATATCTCTTAAACAAATTAGCAATAGTCATTAGAAACTGCCAAAAAACTAATCATGATTGAATAGCTAAAACAAAGTTTCTTGTGTTGCATAAAATTAAAAGGCTAAATTCAAGTATTATGTAAGGACCCTCCTCGTATGTAATTATTAAACATTATTTTTCTAGTTCAATCTGTTCTAGGAGATTGAAATGGATTAGATGTAATGTTTTATGTTGTGAATTCCCTAATGACATGTAGATCAGTTAATTCATTCATGTTTTTTTTTAATGTTTAGTGATTCAAGAACTATTACATTATCTTGATTGATAAAACATTAAAATTTTACTAATGATAATGCGAAGCATTTTCACCTCATGATAAGGATGTTGATTTGATACCTCGGTGATTATTCTAATACTTTTAATTTAAATTAAATGATAAGTTATGTTATATCAATTTTGTGATTTTTGATGATTAAATCTAAGGCCTTGTTAGGAACCTGTGTGTTCCTTCTGTTTATTTTGTTAGAGTAGAGTTGTTGGACGCATATGCTTTGTAAGTCGTCCCGTGAGTTTATTTTATTATCCCACATGCATAGGTAGTATTACTTTTCTAGATCGTACCCAGTATATAAGAATAGGTTGAGGCCCTTGATGGGCACGGACGAATTTATTGTATTGAGCTTGCTCAAAGGAGGTTACCCCCTCGAAGTGGCCTGCGATCAGTAGATTTATTCTGAGTTCTGCTATCACTTTGTATTCTGTTATTTCCAGCATTCTCATGATATTGCTATAAGGAGGTTCTTCTCATCTGGTATCAGAGCACTCTCTTGGGCTCGCTGGGTGGAAATTACATCAAATTTTTTTTTTGTCGTGGCCTTCAGGTTCCTCTCACTTCTAATATCTCTTGTTATTGCAATAACTCTTTTCAGTTGTTCTGTCTGAGTGAATTTTTCTGTTTTTTAGTCGTAGCTTCCTTGTTTGCTTTATGTTTCTGCTCATACTTCTGCAGAACGTCTGCAATATCATTTCGCATACTTCCTTCCTTGGCGACCCAACCCCAAATTTTACATATCAAAGCCCTAAATCCCTCATTTATCTAATTTTAGGGTTTGCCCTATCTTTTTCACCTCTCATCCAATCGCCACCAAACTGAGCCACAAGATTCAATTCCTCATTTTGCTCCCTTATCCCTCTTGGACTGTTCGCCTCATTTCACCTCCCTACCCTTGAAACCCTCATTTTTCTTTTTCCCTTGTCCCCAGATAGTCTCCCACCACCCGTCGAACACCCATTTCCTATATGAGTTTTACCCAAATCCAAGTTTGCCGTAACTAAAAAAGTTTTTGTTTCTCATCTTCTACGCATTTCAAAAAAAAAAAAAAAAAAAAAAAAAAACCTTGTTTTATGGTTGTTACGCGTACAGGAGCAAAAATCATGGAAGAGGAAATTGCATCCCTCAAAACCAGACTTCAAGATCTGGATGACAAAATTCTGGGTCTTAACTTTCAGCATTCAGCCATGAGCCGAAACCATTCAGGAGATACTGGGTCCTCTTCTGGCAATTTTCGTGGACCAAAGCTTGATTTTCCACACTTCGATGGTTCTGATCCGACTGGATGGATCTATAGGGCAGAGCAGTATTTCAGCTTACATAATACTTTGGATAACCACAAAGTCTCCCTTGCATCTTTTCATTTGGAACATGAAGCTCTTCAATGGTTCCGTTGGTACATCAAGGCTAATGTAGGCCCAACGTGGAGCGAATTGTGCACCCTCATTTTGGAGCGCTTTGGCCCTAGTTCCTTTGATGATTTCACAGGAGCACTTACTAAACTGCGTCAAACAGGCACTGTAAGAGAATACCAGACAGAGTTTGAAAAATTAGCTAATCACACAGAGGGCTTGTCTGATGAATTCTTCCGTAGTTGTTTTGTCAGTGGTCTGAAGGATGCACTTCGCTCAGAAGTCAAAATGTTTCGACCTACTACAATGATGGAAGCCCTTGGGTTGGCTAAGTTAGCGGAAGACAAGATTAGTGCTCTACAACGCTCCAGATCTAATTTTGTTCCATTCAGAAATATAGGTTCTCACAACCCTCCAGTCATACCAGCTCCCAGAACTACTCCGATCAAGCACTTGTCTGAAACAGAGATGCGAGTTAGGCGAGACAAAGGGCTTTGTTATAATTGTGATGAGAAATGGTCTCGGGGCCATAGATGTGTTCATCAAAAGCTCTATCTCTTGGATGTGGATTCTCCACCGGAACTGGAAGAATATGTAGATGCTCAGGAAACAGTGGATGCTGAGGTTGAGCCTCACCAGCCTGAACCTCCTTCCCCAGAAGCTCCACCAGAGATATCTATCCATGCTTTGGCAGGAGTCACTACTCCACAAACCATGCAGGTCCAGGGTTTCTTCAAGAAGATCCCTCTTACTATACTCATTGATTCTGGTAGCACTCATAACTTCATTGATCCACGAATAGCCAAACAGGCTGATTGCTTTATCCATCCCTGCTCTAGCTTTGAAGTCATGATTGCCAATGGGGGCACTTTACCTTGTAAAGGGAAATGTCGCAATGTGCGTCTCTCTATTGGAGATTATAACATGCGCTCTGACATGTTTGCCTTACCCTTAGGTGGCTGTGATGTGGTTTTGGGTGCCCAATGGTTACGCACTCTTGGCCCCATTCTCTGGGATTTTGCTGAACTTTGGATGCAGTTTTCAGCCGAGGGGCACCAACACACTTTGAAAGGCTTACAACCAGGGTCTCTCAGCATCATCAATTCACACCGTATGGAAAAACTTCTTAAGAAGAATTCACATGGTGTCATTGCTCAGCTCCATTCCATTCAGATGCAACCATCAGCAGTCTCTAGCACTCCTGCCGATCTCCAACACATTTTGGACAAGTATTCTGGTATATTTGCTGAACCTGTGGGATTACCTCCTTCTCGTCCAGAGGACCACCGTATTCAGCTCCTTCCTGGCAGTGTTCCGCCCAACATCAGGCCCTACCGCTACCCATTTCATCAGAAGACCGAAATTGAGATACTTGTCTGTGACTTACTGAAGCAAGGTATTATTCGCCCTAGTACCAGTTCCTTTTCTTCTCCAGTTCTGCTTGTTCGCAAAAAAGATGGGTCATGGCGACTCTGCATTGATTTCCGAGCACTTAATCATCTCACTATAAAGGACAAGTTTCCCATTCCAGTTGTTGATGAACTTCTTGATGAACTTCATGGGGCTCATTTTTTCTCCAAGTTAGATCTTCGTTCTGGGTATCATCAAATTCGGGTTAATGAGGAGGATATACCTAAAACTGCCTTCCGCACACATGATGGTCACTATGAATTTTTAGTCATGCCCTTTGGCCTCACGAATGCTCCTTCAACATTTCAGGCAGTGATGAATAACATATTTCGACCATACCTCCGGAAATTCATTCTAGTCTTCTTTGATGATATCCTCATATATAGCAAAACTTGGGCTGAGCATCTCCATCATCTGGAGCTTGTCTTGCAACTTCTCTCTGATCATCAACTCTGTGCAAAACTATCTAAATGTGTGTTTGGCCAGGAGGAAGTGGAGTATCTCGGGCATATTGTTGCACACCATGGAGTGCGGGTGGATCCTACAAAAATAGATGCCATGAAAACTTGGCCGCATCCTAAAACTCTCAAGAGCCTTCGGGGTTTTTTGGGGTTGACTGGCTACTACCGCAAGTTTGTCAAAGATTACGGGAAAATTGCAGCACCATTGACAGCTCTATTAAAAAAGGATGCCTTCTCCTGGACCCCTGTTGCTGAGACTGCATTTGAACAACTGAAACAGGCTATGTGCAGTACACCTGTTCTCACGATGCCAGATTTTTCCAAACCCTTCACTATTGAGAGTGATGCTTGCGGCAATGGATTGGGTGCTGTTCTCCTGCAAGATGACCATCCTATTGCGTTCACTAGCAAAGCCCTCTCTGGTAAGAATCTAGCCCTCTCTACTTATGAAAAAGAAATGATGGCTATTTTGCATGCTGTACAGAAGTGGCGGCCATACCTCTTAGGGAGTCATTTTTGCATCAGAACCGATCACCAAAGTCTGAAATACTTCCTGGAACAACGGGTATCCTCTCCTACACAACAGAAATGGGTCAGCAAACTCATGGGGTATGATTATGAGATCACCTACAAGAAGGGTAAGGAGAATATTGTGGCAGATGCTCTTTCTCGCACATTTGATAATCAAGCTTCCCTTTCCACTATTTCTAAGCCCATTCCCAATTGGTTAGCGTCTGTTCAGCAGGGCTATGACAGTGACTCTTCTTTATCTCAAATCATTCACCAGCTAGCCAATAATCCTTCTGCTATACCACATTACTCTTGGGATGGTTCTTCTCTTCGATACAAGGGTCGGCTAGTGCTTCCTCAGAACCCAGCTCTACATCAGGCTATTTTTTATGAACTCCATGCTTCTCCTTCAGCAGGGCACTCAGGCTTCCTCAAAACTTATGAGCGCGCAAGGAGAAACTTCTTTTGGAAAGGAATGAAACAGACGATTCAACAGATGGTGGCTGAATGTGATACTTGCCAACGCCACAAGGGTGAAACGACCCTCCTTCCTGGCTTGCTCGAACCATTGCCCATCCCTACACGGATTTGGACTGATATTTCTATGCATTTCATTGAAGGGCTTCCTAAATCCGGTGGCAAGACAGTGATCTTGGTTGTGGTTGATCGTCTCTCGAAATATAGTCATTTTTGTGCCCTCAGCCACCCCTATACTGCCTCCTCTGTTGCACAAATCTTCATGGACCAGATATTTCATCTTCATGGACTCCCTTCTTCCATTGTCTCTGATCGTGATGCAACTTTTACCAGTCATTTTTGGACTGAACTGTTTCAGAAAACTAGCACCAAACTGAAGATGAGTTCGGGCTATCACCCACAAACTGATGGTCAAACGGAAATTGTCAATAAATGCTTGGAAACTTATCTTCGTTGCTTCACTTCCGAACAGCAACATCAGTGGGCCAAGTGGCTCCCTTTAGCTGAATGGTGGTACAATACCTCTTACCACACTGCCTCTAAAATGACTCCATATGAAGCAGTCTATGGTCAGGCACCTCCAGTGCTCCTTCCCTACACTCCCAACAGCTCACCAGTCCAGGCAGTTGACATAGTTCTCCGCAGCAGGGATCAGATTCTTCGTACCTTACAGGATAATCTTCACATGGCCCGTAATCGGATGAAACAACAAGCAGATCAACACCGTTCTGAGCGCTCATTTCAAGTTGGGGATATGGTTTTTCTTCGTCTACAGCCATACAAACAATCCTCCCTAAAGCTGAAAGGGCGTCATAAGCTGGCCCCAAAATTTTATGGGCCTTATCAGGTTCTGCAGAAGATTGGTTTAGTTGCTTATAAACTGGAACTTCCTCCTTCTTCCCGCATTCATCCAGTCTTTCATGTTTCTTGTCTAAAGAAAGTTTTGGGTACCACTGTCAGAGCACAAACTACTCTCCCTGAAATGGATACGGAAGGATCCATTATCCTGGAGCCGGTGGCAATCATTGACCAGCGCACTCGCCAGCTTCGCTCTCGCTCCATCTCTGAGGTCTTAATTCAGTGGCATGGCATGCAACCAGAGGATGCTACCTGGGAACCCCTTCTTCAGATTCAACAACAATTTCCACACCTTAAGCTTTGAGGACAAAGCTTTTTTCTAAGGGAGAGGGGATGTTAGGAACCTGTGTGTTCCTTCTGTTTATTTTGTTAGAGTAGAGTTGTTGGACGCATATGCTTTGTAAGTCGTCCCGTGAGTTTATTTTATTATCCCACATGCATAGGTAGTATTACTTTTCTAGATCGTACCCAGTATATAAGAATAGGTTGAGGCCCTTGATGGGCACGGACAAATTTATTGTATTGAGCTTGCTCAAAGGAGGTTACCCCCTCGAAGTGGCCTGCGATCAGTAGATTTATTCTGAGTTCTGCTATCACTTTGTATTCTGTTATTTTGAGCATTCTCACGATATTGCTATAAGGAGGTTCTTCTCAGGCCTCGCCCCAACCCATCATACCATATTCGATACATTAATACTCTGATACCCATGACTCGATATGTCAAAACATTATTTGATGCACTGAATATTATTATGCTATTTATGATGTGTGATGTTTTACTTTTAGATATTTGATTTCAACATTTAATGCTTTATGAACATGTACGATGATGAAGTGAATGAATGCAGAACTAACACTATGACTTTTCCAATTTTAATGAATAGAATGAGATAAACAATTGATTTGTAGAAAAAAATGGATGTTTTAATTTACATGAATTTCTTGATACATATTCTTATGTATATATACATGTGTCTCTTGAACTACTAATGTGTGCAATGAGTGTATAGGAAATTTAGCCCAGAAACCCAATGGAAAGATGGAACTAAACCCCTTGTTAAATTGTGCTATCTTTGCATTGTCTTTCTTTCAAGGTTGTTAATTGGTCTTACTACTCTCCTAGCCTTTGTTTGTTTCCTATTAAGTCTTTATGGTTAAAAACATTAAATTTAAGTACCCTAAGGGTAAGGATATGGGTGGAGAGCACTTTCCAACCCCTTAGTCTCTTTGGTTGACTTTTAGGGTCACTCAAAAACCCTACTTTTAGTTGATTGAGAAAATGGATTGTCTCCTCCATGTGTTGGTGACTCAAACTCCATCTTGAGTTTTTCTTGAAGTCTAGTTGAGTTAAAGATCATACTTAGAGGAATTTTTGAGCATTTTTGGGGTTGTTACCCAATCTCTAGTTTTAGAGAAAGTTTGAAGATAGAGGGAAGAAAAGGGAAAAGCTCTTCTCAACTTACCATTTTTCCACTAGTCTTTTGTGAAGGTAGGAGTTCACCACTTCTTTGATTGTTTTCTTCATTTTTAATGCTTGAATCTTGCTTGAGTCTTTTGTGAAGGTAGGATTTTGCCACTTCTTTGATTGTTTTCTTCATTTTTCATTGGTATTATCATGAAACAACATTAGAAAGAGAATTAATAATATTTCTTGTTAGGTGATTGATATGGTTGCCTTAAGCCCATTTAGAAAATGATAGAACACTTTCCCCCCCTTCTTGTCAAAAAAAAAACAAAAATAGCTTGCTCTAAAAAACAAATTTGACACTTAGAAAGATCAGGTCTAGAAAAAAAGATATCTCCAAGGAGCTAAAAAGGCTCTATAGATTTTGTTTGAGGAAATTAATTTTTCCCCTTGTAACAATAGAGAATATTCTCTCTTGATGCTCCTTAAATTTCAATCTCTCCAAGATTAAGTAGAGAAAGGAAATATACTAAAAATATATATATAAATAAAGAAAGGAAGTGATATCCTATATAAATCTTTAGACCCCAACAAGAAAACTTTATGACTTAAATTCTTTCCTACCCCCCCTCTTCCCCAATCCTTAGCTAACCTATCCTACTCATGTTCTCTACCTATCTACCATTTTAGCATACCTTCTCCATGCATTATGTTTGGGTAGTTTGAAAATCTTGCATATTGACTTTCATAAACAAAGAGATTTCAAAACCCATTTATTCTTACCTTTTTCCATCACCCAAAAAATGCTTCCTTTTCTTGTATGTTGATTGGAGGGGCATATAGCATGTGTGTAGAGTTAATTTTAAGATGGAATTTATTTCTGTGTTGACCTCTTAGCGAAACCCCTATGTACATCCTTTTTGGGGTAGATCAAAACTGTGCTTTCCAAGCATTGGTGACAGTGCGTAGTGATGGGAAAGCACTCAAGTGCTTTGGGATTGTGTGAGGCCAAGTGGCCAAGGGGAGTAGTAGGGTTGGTGGGTAGGTATGATAGGTAGGGTGGAATATGTTTTAGTTAAGTCTTTTTTTTTATGTATAAGGAATTTTAATTTTGTTTTAAATAAATTAGTTTTAGTTTAGTGTGTCTATTCTTAAATTATTATTTATATTTGGAAATTGGTTTCATAAAGTTATGTTATAAATTGGTAATTTTAGACTTTAGTTTTAATCAGGTATAGTTAGTTAAGTCTTATGCTTAAGATATGAGTCTTAATTAAAGGTGTTAGTTAGTAATGAAGTTATGAATTAAATTGTGTTAGAAATTCATAGATTTAAAATTAGTTAGTATGTTAAAAGTCAAGTCAGTGGAGATAACTTTTAAACTTAATAAAATTAAGACTTTTTTAATTAAATGAATTTATTGTACCATTAGATGAAGGTAGTTAGTATGGTGTTAGATCAGATGTTGGGATAATCAAATTTAATTATTGTTAATATTATTAAAATTAGTTGCACTATTTAGTATCTAGTTAACTTAAGTTATGATTAATGGTTTCATGTTAAGTGGTGATATCGTTCTTAAATCTAAGGTTAGTGTTAATCTATCTTAATTTGTCTTGGATTAGTAAGGGTTGTAAAACTAAGTCAGATTATTTTATAAAATTTTAAAGTGTTGAGGATTTATGTAGATAGTTGTGTAGTATTGCGAGTTTAGGACAAGTTGATTCATTCAGTTTAATTATTATATATATTGCATTGAAATTAAAGTAATAGCAAAACAAATGTTGAAATCAATATTATAACAAATGCTCAAATATAGAGATCTTCTTTTCTCATCAATTATAAACTTAAACAAAAATGATAGGACTTCAATAGGAATCATGTACCTAGTTCTCTTATTGTCTATGCATTAACATGTGTAATTAAACATATCGAACTTAGAAGTGTGATTTAATTTAAATAAATAAAATATTGGTTGGTGTGTTTTTGCCCTCTGAATTTTGGGCATGACATTTTGGTATCAGAGCCTAGTTACGTGACACTTGGGTAATTATGGTTACATGTAAAGTGTGGATGTTAAAATCTTACTATGCAAAGTAGGGATCTCTCTTTGTAGTATTTTAAGGAGCCAATGTAGTTCCTCCCAAAACATCGATACTGATGACTAAACATCAGAAAAAACTTGAAATTGTATCAACATTTGGAAATAGTCAACCATATTAGATAATTAGTCTAAGGTTTGAAAGCAACTAAATTTGATGCAAAAAGAAATAAATAAATTTTATAATTATACTAAAGTATATTATGGTCTCATTAAGGATTTGAAATTTAATAGAATACGAGCACCTTGAGGGAAAACTAAATCAAGGAACCTAAAACATCTTTTAAATCATGTGAGAAGGAAGTGATCAAGTTGACTGGTATTAATTTAGATATTACAAACATAAGTATAGGAAAAATTACAACTATCTTAATCTAATTTTGTACCTTTGGATTTAAACTATTGAATAGACAAAAGGAATGGTGTGTAAATAGGAAGGTAACACTTGAAGTATATATCACATTACCAAATTTTTTGGGATACCTCTAACCTATTAGGCATTGTAATGTATTGTTCCAGTAATCCTCAAAAGGTAAATTGAGTCATATTGGAATCTGCAAGTAGCAGTTGGGAACCTTGTATGATAGGCTTATTAATGCGAGAATTTATTTAAAAAAAGAGAGTATCTTAGTTCTACTATGAGTAATGGAACCCTTATCAAGGATTGGTCTAAAATATATGATGCTGAGAATGAAATTAAATGGTGATAGTTATGTAGCATATAGTATTGAATCAATAAGATGACAGATGTAAACTTATAAGTTTGGGGTATGTGAGTCTATTATGTTGGTAGGCTTACTCTATAAGCATGAGTAATACTAAATTTTAAACTATCAAGTGAGTGTTCGCAAACTCTATTATTGAAGCTATTGGATTAATTTTAACCCTACAATTCAGAGGAAGTAAAGTCATGATGAGATCATCAACCTAACATGAAATACAAGGTTTAAGTATCCATGTTAAGTAATTAGTGGATTTTAAGCCACAAGGCATGATAAGAATGATGATAATGACCTATATCGACAGCAAGGAGATAGTTGTAAGAGTGAATAATTAAACATTTTTGGCATCCTAATAATGGTTTTATACCTAAGAAATTGCAAACCTACAACCCAAGAATGAAAATCACAAGTCATTTGTGACTAGGAGACGTAAGATTTGGATTATTGTTAAGGACAATGGCATTCAGTGCATTCTCAGATGATAATTAGAACTGGCGTGAATTATGAAACAACATGGAAAGTGTTATAGGTATATGTATAGAGGACCATACAAATTTTGTGAGAGCAATGACCCAACTTCTACTAGTGTAGGGATTGTGAAATTGATTTAAGAAAAGTAATGGGTAGATTCCCTAAAATGTAATTATAAGTGAATTAAGGATAAGAGATTCAATTTTGTAACTGTAACTCTAAGTATAACCCTTTTGACACTAAGGTTCCCTCATGTTAGAGTCTTTGAATATAAGCCATTATGACAACAAGTGGATTGATAAAGACTCATTTCAGTACCCTTGCACTTGCACTTTTGAGTGATTTTTTATCAAGGCAAACCAACCCCTTAGTGCAACAAACCTATTCATAGGTCAATGTCAATGAAGATTAGTATGTAGTTAGTATGTGGGATCAATTAGAATTTGAGTGATATGATCATTAGAATACCATCTAAATCAACCCAAGATCCCTACAATGTATTTGGGAGACATAGATTTCTCATTTTTCTTTAGAGACCTTGGTATGGTTGTATTATGTCAATAATGTAAATTTTGTAAGAAATTGAATTTTTATTTTTATTTTTATTTTTCCTTATTGGTCTGATTTCAGATTTTGGTACTTTTAATGTTCTTCCTTGTTGCCATTAGTGTAACGTGGGGCTGGTTAGCCAAGTGTATTATTGATGATTGTATTTTTGACTCTTGGTTATCACCTTATTTCTTGATTGAAGTTTTACTATTGTGGCAACTTTTTATTTCTTTTATTTCGGACTTTTGTGTTGGATGATTCATCCTTGATATTGAATTTAAGTTTTAAGGCACTTTCTTTTAATTTTGTTGGCAAGTGACATATGATTGGCCTACCAATGGATGTTTAACACAAGGGGTTGGGGTTATTAGTGAGAGTATTCATGTCACCACCCCCTCCTAGGACCTTGAGTATAGGACTAATGTTATCTGTAGACTGTTTTGAGTAATGGAAATTTTATCCCAACTTATATTGGTTAAGGCTACGAGTTAATCGAAAGGATTCCTTGATGGAATGGTGTATGTGTAAGTGATGGACTCGCCGGGTACCCTATTAAGGATCAATGCATCATGGAAGCCCTATAAGAAAGTATTTAACCATAAGTAAGAGACAAGTTGCTTAATTTGAAAACCTCATTGACAGAGTCTCGTGAAGCTATTACCCCGTTGAGGGTATGTGTGGAATATGGAATACCTTGTTCAATTGTTATTATTAGAGACCCTATAAGTATTTTATAAGGGTTTAGAATGTTTTTTTTATATGACCAATATGTTTTAAGGAATAATTGATCCTAGAAATGTAACTGCATCAATGTTTTGGATTGAACTCCTCTTTTAAAATGGTAATTAGACAAATAGGTTATGATCCCGGTGTATGCATGTAAATGATTAACCTTTATCTAAATAAGAGTAAATTTTGCAATATGTATAGACAAGGTCTAGCATAAGATGAACATTTTATTTGTGTGACTTCAAGGAGGAAGTCAAAGAATAGTGGGGGAAGATGTAAGGACCCTCCTCGTATGTAATTATTAAACATGAATTTTCTTATTAAATCTGTTCTAGGAGATTGAAATGGATTAGATGTAATGTTTTATGTTGTGAATGCCCTAATGAGATGTAGATCAGTTAATTCATCGATGTTTTTTTTAATGCTTAGTGATTCAAGAACTACTGCATTATCTCGATTGATAAAACATTAAAATTTCACTAACGATAATGTGAAACATTTTCACCTAATGATAAGAATGTTGATTTGATACCTCGATGATTATTCTAGTATTTTTAATCTAAATCCCTGACCCATCGTACCATAGTCGATACATTACTACTCTGATACCCATGACTCGATATGTCAAAACATTATTTGATGCACTGAATATTATTATACTATTTATGATGTGTGATGCTTTACTTTCAAATATATGATTTCATCATTTAATGCTTTATGAACATGTACGATGATGAAGTGAATGAATGTAGAACTAACACTATGACTTTTCCAATTTTAATGAATAGAATGAGATAAACAATTGATTTGTAGAAAAAAATGGATGTTTTAATTTACATGAATTTCTTGATACGCATTCTTATGTATATATACATGTGTTTCTTGAACTATTGATGTGTGCAATGAGTGTGCAGGAAATTTAGCTAGAAAACCCGATGGAAAGATAGAACTAAACCCCTTGTTAAATTGTGCTATCTTTGCATTGTCTTTCTTTGAAGGTTGTTAATTGGTCTTACTATTCTCCTAGCCTTTTTTTGTTTCCTATTAAGTCTTTAAGGTTAAAAACATTAAATTTAAGTACCCTAGGAGTAAGGATATGGGTGGGGAGAACTTTCCAACCCCTTAGTCTCTTTTGTTGACTTTTAGGGTCACTCAAAAACCCTACTTTTGGTTGATTGGGAAAATTTATTGTCTCTTCCATGTGTTGGTGACTCAAACTCCATCTTGAGTTTTTCTTGAAGTCCACTTGAGTTAGGGATCATACTTAGAGGAATTTGTGAGTAGTTTTGGGGTTGTTACCCAATCTCTAGTTTTAGAAAAAGTTTTAAGATTGAGGGAAGAAAAGGGAAAAGCTATTCTGAACCCACCATTTTGCCATCACTCTTTTCTAAAGGTAGGAATTGTCCACTTCTTTGATTTTTTTCTTCATTTCTCATGCTTGAATCTTGCTTGAATCATGCATAAGGCATTGTGTAGTTTTTTTTCATATTGCTTGCTTGTATGTTGGGGTTGAATGGGAAGGATCTTAACTGGTTTTCTTTTGAAGTTATTCTCATGCTTGCTTTGATGTTTTATGTTTTGAGGGGATTTCATGGGGTTTTTTTTTTGCATCACTCACCTTTGGATAGGGAAGAACTGGCCATGTTTGGGAGAAGACCCTTAGTTGGACCTCAATAGTGTAGAGTCTCCTCTCATGGTGAGAGGAGGGAAAGAGGGTAGGGTGTATGTGCCCCTACTTGTCGTCCCATACCTTATATGAAAATTTGAATTCTTTAAGAAGGGAAGGAATGAATATCCTTGATATATTGGCCCTGAAAGGACATTTGTAGAAGAATGGAGATTCTTGAATGTTGGCCCCGAAAGGGCTATGTTATGGTATGGTGATTGACATCTCCTATTGAGAAAATCCACCTCCCCCCTATTTTGGTTCAATGTTGAACCTATTGTGCAAGAACAGGTTTGGAATGCATGCTTGAATATTTCACCATATATGTTGGTTTACCCCAGGTAAGTTCTTGTCTTCCCCATGGTTATCTTGGTGCATTGACGATATTGGAAGAGACCTCTAGTGACAAACCTAGAAGAGAACTCAATTGGTTTGTAACATTATGTAAAAATGTATTCAAATTTGGATGTTTTTGGCAAAGATGTCAGGTTTTCTTATTGGTTCTTTCTCAATGGAGCCTTGAACTATGTTGATTAATAGAAGAGAAAGATTGAGTAATGTTTCTTTCATACGAGATTTGGGTGTTTCAGTTTTACGTATGTTACTTGATAGTAGATGTGATGATGTTTTCTTTACCTCTGCACGACATACTTATTTTTTGTAATTGTATTCATTTGATTTTGTTTAAACTTGATATCCTGATGAAATAAAATATTGCAATTATAAGTTCAAACTATGCTAAAGAAAATTTATATTGAATTGGAATTTCATTGGTATTATCATGAAACCGCATTAGAAAGAGAATTAATAATATTTCTTGTTAGGTGATTGATATGGTTTCCTTAAGCCCATTTAGAAAATGATAGAACACTTTCACCCTTTCTTGTCAAAAAAAAATAGAAACAGCTTGCTCTCAAAAACAAATTTGATACTTAGAAGGATCAAGTCTAGAAAAAAAAGATATCTCCCAGGAGCCAAAAAGGCTCTCTGGATTTTGTATGAGGAAATTAATTTTTCCCCTTGTGACAAGAGAGAATATTCTTTGTTGATGTTCCTTAAATTTCAATGTCTCCAAGATTAAGTAGGGAAAGGAAATATACTAAAAATATATATATAAATAAAGAAAGGAAGTAATATCCTATATAAATCTTTAGACCCCAACAACAAAATGTTATGATTTAAATGCTTTCCTGCCCCCCCTCTTCCACAAATCTTAGCTAACCTATCCTACTCATGTTCTCTACCTATCTACCATTTTAGCATACCCTCTACATGCATTATGTTTGGGTAGTTTGAAAATCTTGCATATTAACTTTCATAAACAAAGAGATTTGAAAACGAATTTATTCTTACGTTTCTCCATCACCCAGCAAATGGAGGCTTTTCTTGTATGTTGATTGGAGAGGTAGATAGCATGTGTGAAAAGTTAATTTTAAGACAAAATTTATCGCTTTTTTGACCTCTTAGACAAACCCTTGCATACATCCTTTTTGGGGCAAATCACAACTACGCTTTCCAAGCATTGGTGACAATGCGCAGTGATGGGAAAACACCCAAGTGCTTTGGGATTGTGTGAGGCCAAGTGGCCAAGGGGAGTAGTAAGGTTGGTGGGTAGTTAGAATAGGTAGGGTGGAATATGTTTTAGTTAAGTCTTTTTTTTTAATGTATAAGGAATTTTAATTTAGTTTTAAATAAATTAGTTTTAGTTTAGTGTGTCTATTCTTAAATTATTAATTATATTATGAAATTCATTTAATAAAGTTATATTATAAATTGGTAATTTTAGACTTTAGTTTTAATCAGGTGTAGTTAGTAAAGTCTTATGCTTAAGATATGAGTCTTAATTAAAGGTGTTAGTTAGTAATGAAGTTATGAATTAAATTGTGTTAGAACTTCATAGATTTAAATTTAGGTAGTATGTTAAAAGTCAACTTAGTGGAGATAACTTTTAAACTTAATAAAATTAAGACTTGTTTAATTAAATGAATTTATTGTAGCATTAGATGAAGGTAGTTAGTATGGTGTTAGATCAGATGTTGGGATAATCAAATTTAATTATTGTTAATATTATTAAAATTAGTTGCACTATTTAGTATCTAGTTAACTTAAGTTATCATTAATGGTTTCATCTTAAGTGGCGATATCATTCTTAAATCTAAGGTTAGTGTTAATCTATCTTAATTTGTCCTGGATTAGTAAGGGTTGTAAAACTAAGATAGAGTATTAGAAAAAAATTTAAAGTGCTAAAGATTTATCTAGATAGTTGTGTAGTATTGTGAGTTTAGGACAAGCTGATTCATTCAGTTTAATTATTATATATATTGCCTTGAAATTAAAGTAATAGCAAAATAAATGTTGAAATCAATATTATAACGAATGCTCAAATAGAGAGATCTTCTTTTCTCAACAATTATAAACTTAAATAGAAATGATAGGACATTAATAGGAATCACGTACCTGGTTCTCTTATTGTCTATGCATTAACATGTGTAATTAAACATATCGAACTTAGAAGTTTGATTAAATTTAAATAAATAAAAAATTGGTTGGTATATTTTTGCCCTCTAAATTTTGCGCATGACATAATAGATATAGGATGTTGATTTGATGGGCTATTTCTTAGCTAAAGTGGCAATGATCACAACTGATTAGTAATTAGAAATTGATTTAAAATTTATTATTCAAAATAATTTTGAAAGCTAAAAGAAATCCTATAAGAACCATTCAATTCTACTTATACATAGAAGTTACGATGAAGTATAATCACTCAATCACAAAATAATTGTTCATTTAATATGCAGGTATATGCACTGTTACTTTTTCATCTTCTAAACTATGTCTTTTATATCACATCTATAAATGTTAACTGCCAAAGGTCACACAAGGGTAGAAACATTTATAGAGGTGCATATCCCATAAGAATAGGAAATGCAATATCTAATCTTGATAATCATCTTGATATGCAATGTTCCTTTCTTAATTCAAATTCTCTCATATTTTATACTAAGTGTTAATAAGGATTCTTAAGACATTTAATACTCCATCTCTACAAAATTCATCATTTGTTAGAATATCATCTTCAATAGTAACACAAATCATAGATCCTTACAAAATAACCAATAAGGTTTCTCGAGTTGGAAAAAACAACTGCAAACCTTCATGATAGACATTTAGTATTTATTCAAGACATCCATCTCAATGATTTTCCTAGAAAAATATTATATGTTCAGTTTGAGTACAATGAGGAGGTAGCTAAAAAATCATAGGGCAACAAATGATCATGACTTGTAGCTTTCTACGTTAAAATTTGAACCTATAAAGAAGCAACAAAGACTTTCTTACACACTAAGTTGTACATAAGTGTCATTTGAATTTACTAACATAAAACATTGGTAAGACCAATAAAGAATGGAGATCATAGTTCAACGGAGACATTGTTTAATTTATCAAAAATGCACTATTTTGAAAAATTATGTAGTTAAAATTTGATTAGTAACCATACTACCTTCAATATAGATTTTATATTTATGTTTGTGAAGGATAGTAGAATGACTAAATAAAATGCACTCTAATTGAAGCATTGTCCTAGGGCTGACTCATCAAGTTTGAGTCTCTTGTTTCAACCAACATCATTGTAAAGTAAACATAAAAAACTTAATTTATTAACTATATCACAACAAAGAGTGTGCTTGGGGATTTTTCCTTTCATTGACTTTTTGGGGTGTTCCCCCATGACATTAAATCTATTGAAAATTCAAAATCATTGTTCTAGGCTTCTTGATAGGTCTAATAGGTCTCTTATATCAGCACCCAACCCTATTTAACATTCTTTACTCAGCTTTGTTATGGGCTCTTACATAACACAAATATTTTCTACCCTAACCAACATGGTTTCTAGATTCTACTTTGCTTAGACTTGCTCCTTAATTTATAGGGTCTTGGAGGAAGATAAATAAGGTTTATCCAAAAATAGAGAGTTGGATTTATGGGACTTTTATTTTTTAATTTTTAGTTTCACATTTTTGAAACTCAACCAAAATTGCATAATATATATTATCAACATGCAAGTCCTCAAATGTTGGAATAGTTGAGAATAATGAGGGTTGAATTAGTTTTCCAATGTCCAAAAACTACTAATGAAACTAATCATTTCTTAACAAAACTCATGCATATATTTTCTTCTCTTAATCCTTATATGCATCCATTAAATCAATATAAACTTGTAGTTTATTGTCCTATGTCAAAACCATTTTGCATAAATGTAAACATGAAACATAACGAAATCATTCCCACATATGACACTAGTATTTTATGTCAAAACCCAATCTGGGAAAAACCACTCGTAACATGCTACTAATTGTCTTTCTTCTAAAGTGATGCCTTATGAAAGGGAAACACTCTTAAAGTTTACAAAACACACTATTAAATGTGACCTGGTTAAAGGATTTCAATCACCTTGGTAGGAGTGAGCCTTGTTAGAGGACTTTAGGCCATTCCATTAGAATTCCACCTAGTTTAAATATTTACAAATGACCATTAGGTCAACCTTAATCCAAATGATTTTACCTAAACTAATACTATTGTTAGAGAGTAATAGAAAGGCTTGATTTGATAACAAAATATAACTCACTTTTCAAATTAATAATCTCTATTTAGTTCTCCATTCTTCTTAGCTTTATTTGCTTTAGCTCTAATAGCTTGTTCACTTCTCAAGCATTAAACCCCTTAAGCCTTCTTTCTTAGCATGTCAACTACATAAACTTCCCTTAGGCCACCATATATAACAATACCCTAGACCTCTTATCTATCTTTGGTTCTTGCACATGCCAATAGTTTCATCTACCCTTATATTCCTTCTTTAAGAGAATTTAGATCTTTTGTCTCTTTATCCTAATTGTCCATTTCATGCTTAGGTAGCATTCATTGACTCTACCCATCTTTATGTTTTTCTCCCTCTAGAATCTTATTCAAGAATCCTCTTTGAATTCATTTTAAAAAATTTTACCTTGAATTTTGTGCCACCAACTCATCAACCTTTTCTTCCAATGATTCACATAATTCAAGAAATCAACCTTGTCAACCTAGATTTGTCAAATTCATAATATTGTGACTCGGCATCAATTGTCATCCTAATGCTTGGAATACACTATCTTGCTTGATATCCTCTAGCAAATTTCTTAGCACATACTAAAGTTTACTAGTGCTCGGCATCAACTAAACTTCACTCAGCTTCTACTAAGTTCTACTTCGCTTGAAACTATCTATAATTCACTCAGGATATAGTGAAATTCTTCTTTATTCATCTCTAACCAATTCTTTTCTTGATTTGCACTCGCATTACTCAACACCTACTATGTAGTTTGTCAAGCTTAGTAGACTTAGTTCCTTTCACTTGTTCTTCTAAACTTAATCAGTGTATCTATCCTTCGCAACCTTAAGTAGATAGTTAATCCACTATATCATCACTATCTCATGTAAGGACCCTCCTCTTATGTAATTATCAAATACAAATTATCTATTAAAACTGTCATAGGAGATTTAAATGGATATGAAGTAATGTTTATATTGTGAATGTCCTAATAAAATTGAGAGCAATTGACACATCCATGTTTTAATGCTTAGTGATTCAAGAACTACTACAATGTCTCAATTGTTTAAACATTAAAATTTCACTAAAGATGATACGAGGTATTTTCATCTGATGATGATGATGTTGACTATGGTACCTTGATGATTAGGTAATATGATTTTAGATAGTTCAGTATTCCTTAGTTAGAGATGTTTATGATGTTAGGTATATGCATGCCTAATGATGATTAGTCTAGTATGTTAATCTGAATTAAAGAATAAGTTGTGTTATATTGATTATGTGTTTAGTGATGATTAAATGTGAGTATAAATGAATTAAGCAACCAATTATTTGAAAGATGGATATTTTAGTTATGTGATTTCCTTGATACATTATATACATGTATGCATATAGTTTCTTGAACTACTAATGTGTGCAATGAGTGTGTAGGATATTATAGTCGAGAAATCTAATGGAGAGATGAAACTAAACCCTATGTACCGATTGTGGAAACCAAGGTTGAATCTAACAAAGGATGCAAACCCCATTGTTTGTGTTTTATTTGTATCATAGATTTAATGAATGTATCATTTTGTAATCTTTAAATGCTAATGTTCATAACATTTTTTTTTTATGGTGTTGCTCGACACTCATGAACTATTTATGCATTCCAATATGATAGTTAGGGTTAACTAGGTAACCTAAAGATCTAAGTTGGACTAGGTTAGTGACATTTTTACTAATCAATTAGTAATCAAGATTAATTACCACTAATATAGATTAGTGTTTAATGTACATTTTGAAGGTTGTTAGATAGTCCTACAGTTTTCCTAGCATTTTTGAGGTCCCTAATTAATCCCTAAGGCCTAAAATCATGAAATCTAAATAGCCAAGGGGTATGGGTATGTGTTGGGGGTATTTTTCACCTCCCTAGCCCCTTTTGGTGACTTTTATGGTCACTTAAAAAGTCCATTTTCGCTTTAGTGCAAAAATAGAATAATTTCACCATGGGTTGAATGACCCTAACCCCACCTTGAGGTTAGCCTTAGGTTTAGTTGGGTTATAAACCTCTAGAATTTTAGGCAAGTGGTGGAAGTTATTGCCCTTTTTAGGTGGTTGAGTTTGGATATTATTTAGAGGCTTTTTTTGAGAAGTTTTGGTTGTTACCCAATCTCTAGTTTATAGAGTGAGGTTTTGGAAGATTGAAGGCAAGGAAGGAAAAGCTCTTCTCAACTTGTTCATTTTACTATAAGCTCTCTGTGAACGTAGGAGTTCTTCATCTCCTTTGTTCATGCTTATGTTATTGTGTTGTTCATTGGTATACTTGTATGTATGTTGGATATGCTTGGGAAGGATTGAATCATGTTTTCTTGAATGCTTTTCCTTCATGTTTTGCTTGAATTTTGAAGTTTTCTTGTATGGGTGTTTTGGCATTACTCACCCTTGGATAGGGAAAAAGTGGCCAATTTCGGGAAAGGTCTTCAGTTGGACTCCAACAATGTAGAGTCTCTTCTCAGGACGAGAAGAGGGAGAGAGGGTACGGTGTTATGGGCCCCTACCTGTTAGCAAAAACCACATATGAGTTTTGGCATGTAAGAATGGAGGGACAAAAGTTCTTGAGTTATATCCCCAATTGGGCACCTATTTTGGTGTTGTGTCTGACATCTCCTCTTGAAAAATTACACCTTCTCCATAGTGTTGATTCAATGTCGAACTTGTTGTGAGAACCCTGTTTGGGAATGAATGACTATTGTTGTCTGCTTGTTATGTTGTTTTGTCACCTAGTCAGTTTTCGGTCTCTCCATGATCACCATGATTTGTTGCAGATATTGGTAATGGTTTCCCTATTGTGGAGCCAAGAAGGAAATTTATAATTGTTATTGAAATTCAATTATGTTGAGGAGATTTCTCCTGGGGATATTATTCCTATATGAAAATGTTATATTTTCAACTCTTTGTTGAAATGACTACGAAGTTATGTTTTCTTCCTAGTTCTTTCTCGATGGAGCTTTTGAATTAGGTGGTTAAATAAAATAAATGAAAAAATACTGAACCACATTGTTAGAAAAAAAAAAGGAGAGTAGTAATCTTGCATATGTGTTTTCTAGTATTTCAGTTTTTCTTTTCATATGTTTACTTCAAATTTGATGTGATGGTGTTTTACCTTGCTATGGTATTATGCACTTTGAAATTTCATTCACTTGATTTATGTTAATTGGAAAAAATAATGGTATATAATTAAGTAGTTTAAATTCGAATTATGTCAATTAAATTTGAACTTACAAGAATGAAAATTACATCTCTAAATATCATATTTGGTTAGTACTAAAATTTCATAATTATACTTGAGTATGAGGTAGTTAGGTAATTTTATTCATATGCTGATGTTTTATAGTTAATCCTATTATCTCTTTTTTAAAAAATTGGTGGGTGTTTTCCTGTTGTATTTTGGGCATGACATTTTGGTATCAGAGCCCAATTTCATAACACTTGGACAATAATAGGTCCATGTAAAGTCTAGATGTTTAAAACTACATGAATTAAATCTACTCTCGTATTCTCGTATTTGATTGGAGGAGAAATAATCCTATGTTATTATGTTAACAAGATATTTGAACTCTATGTTATAATTCAAAATCTTCAATATATATATATCGCCCTGGCTTATATAAATAAATTTGAAAATCCTATTCACTTAGATAAAAAAAAAGGATGTTGAGAAAATTTTTCAAGTTTAGAGCTAAAAGCTCTCTGGAATTTGGATAAGGAAAATTTTTTAATTGCTTTAGGAAATAGAGAATATTCCTTTTTGATTCCATTTAGTTTTTCTTCTTTTTGGATAACTTTTTAAAGAAAATCTTGCAATTGAAAAAAAATTTAATAAGCTATAACTAATTTCCTACCCTATCCTATTTTTGCACTAACAAACCTTTTTTGAATAAATGCCCACAACTTGGGTGTTGATGTCACCCCACTTGTCCAATTTTCCCAAAGTGGGTGTATAGCATCAAGTTGCATAAGGATAAGATATTGGTTTAATTGCTCCTAGAAGAGTCTAACATGAAAGGCATGTTTTAAAGGCCAAAAAAGAAAATAATAATAAATGCTAACCCTTTTCTCATTAACTCTCAACTCCCTCCATTAGCTAGAGTACATGTTTGAATGTAGCTTGGACCATGTGAGGGCCTCCTTGGTAGGCGTCCAAGGCAAGTGGGCATGACATTTATTTAAATATCTTCAAGTACTCTATGTCTATCTTAACAATTATTTGATCCACTAACTTTATAGACTTTAATTTATTTTTGTATTTTCCCCCCATCCTCATTACCCTAAGTGCAGACTTTGGAGACCAAAAGAAAGCAATAAATACTTGCTATTCTTATTGGTTAGAACCTCCTCCAAGATCGACACATGATCCTAGGTGGTCAGAGTAGAGGGTATGAGGGCATCATGGGGAGAGGAAGGTTAGTAGGTTGGGCTAACATCATTTGGATTGGTGGTCCCCACCTTCCCAACCAATGGTGCCTTAAGCAAGAAGGCAAGGACCTACCCCCTCTTCCTTCACGTCCTATGTACCTGCTTTCGAGGGCTATCATGGGTAGCGTAATTGCTGATTTTGGATAGCATGCCAGCATGGGGTAGCATCCCCTTTTAGTCCTTGAGAGTTTGAAAAGAAAGCATGAGGGAGGAGGTGGGATAGTGCACCCTCCCACTTGGGTGGTGTGAAATTTCAGGGGGAGCAACATATTAGTTAGAAAAGGGTTGGCTTCTTAACTATTGCTAGGATGGCCACACATCAAATCTTCATCCTCCTCAAGCTCAGCCTCACACTTTCCTTGGACAGTGTGGAGGGGAAATGGATTGGGACCTTGCGCCAATGTGGGAGTAGTGAGCTCGAGCAAGGGAGTGGGGGGTAGGATGGGTAGGTAGGGTTAGGGAGTAGGTATAGGTTTGGGGTTAGTAAGAGGTAATTAGAAACTAGTTAGTTTTTATTTTTTATTTTTTATGATAAAAATTAAGTTAGTTCATATTTATTAGTTTGCTTAGGATTTATTTATTAAGTTTTTAGTATAGTGGAATGCTATTATAAGAGTAGTTTTATGTTAGGAATTTTAGAATTAAGGGTTAGTTAGAGCTAAGTGTTAGGTGGATTTAGTATTAAGTAATTAGTTATTAGTCAAAGTTTAGATTGTTTCTTATGTTAAATTTGGAATTTTTAATAAAGTATAAATTATTAGTAAGTAAAAGGTAGTATTGTTATAAATGTTAATGGTTAGCAAGGATAGTGATTAGGTTAGAATTGTTTAGTTAGTTAAATAAATTGTTAGTGGATAATATTTGTGTTAAAATTTAGTAATTATGGTTAGGTGATTCATTATTGGGCTTAGCATAAAGATATCTCTTCTTAGTTTCAACATATAATTAGTATGGGAAATGTTTGTTTTGGATTTAATAGTTTTCTTCTTAGTCAGAAGTTAGGAGAGATAATGTTAAGAATTAAGGGCTAGGAGTTAAATGTTAGAAGTAGTAAGTAATATATGTTGGTTTTGCATTTAGATTGTTGTGGATTAGTAAGTAATTTTAGGATTTTGTTAGTTAGTTCTATTTTGTATTAATATTTTAGTGGTTAGTAATTATTCTTAATTAAAAGATGTTAGAGATAGTTAAAGTTAGAGAGTATTTAGTGTTAGAAGTTAGTTAGTATTAGTGTAGTTAGTTTATTATTATTATTTTTTAAATATCATAGTTAAACATTGAGTTAGATACTAAAATTAGTTTGTTAGTTAATTTATTTAGATTTTGTTAAAGTTTAAGTTAAGATTTATTGCTAAATGTTAAGTTATTTTTTAGTTAAGTGTTAGTAAGGATTGCATGAGTTTTGTGCTAAAGTAAATATGATTAGATTTTAATTATTTTAAGCAAGTTAAAATTAGTTGTTAATTCTTAATATTAGTGAATAAAGATTATTATTATTTTTGAAAATAATAGTTAGATTTTAAATGAAAATGATTATAATTTTTTTTTATGAATGTTCAACTGGTTGAAATGGAAGTAGTGGGTAATTTTTATTATGTTGTATTAAGTTATTCAGTATGTTTGAGTATTAGAATTTAATCAAAGTTTGAAGAGGTTAAAAAATAACTAGATTCAATTATTATTGTTCAAGTTATATTAAATGGTTTTTAACTAAATGATGAATGGAAGCTTTATTTATAAAATTGATTGTTAGTTAAAATTTAGATATGTTGTCTTGTACTTTTTGAAAGAAGTATGTAGGGATTAATATAGTATAGTTTTAAAAAGGGAATATAATTATTTTCAAAAATGTCTTAGTTTTAGTTTTTTATTATCCAAGATTAAATCTATCTATAAATATGGTGGTCAGAACAAAATATAAATGGTGGGAAAAGTGTAAACTTTTAAGTTAGCGCTATATGAGTCTATTAATGCATGTAGGCTTATTGCATAAGCACAAGTAATACCAAAAAAAGTTTATCTATCAAGAAAATGCTCGTAGACTCTAGATTAAAAATTGCTAGATCAAATATAACCCTACACATTAGAGAAAGTAAAGTCCTGATAAGGTCACCAACCTAATATGAACTAAAGGGTTCAAGTATCAGAATTAAGTTATAAGAGGATTATAAGCCATGAGGCATGATAAGAACAATGATGATGACTTATATCATTGGTAAGGAGATGTTTGTAATAGTGAATTGAGGATAAGAGATTTAGTTTTGTTTTTACAACTTAGAGTTTAACTCCACTATCACTAAGGTCCCCTCATGTTGGAGTCTTTGAAAATGAACCAATATAACAACAAGAGGATTGATGATGACTCATTTTAGTATCCTCACATTTTCACTTTTGAGTGAGTTTGGATCAGGAGAAAAACCCTTAGTATAGTAAATCCTAATAGTGGGGCGATGTTGATAAAGTGACCTATGTAGATTATAGGTGGGGTCAATCAAAGTTTGAGTGACATGGTCATTAGACCACCATCTTATTTCAATTCAAGGCCCCTACAATGGTTTTGGAAGACCTAAGATTCCTCATTTTCCTTAGAGACCCTATTACGGCCACATTATGTCAGTAATGTAAATTTTGTAAGTAATTGGATTTATTTCCTTATTTGTCTGATTTTAGACTTTGGTATTTTAAATGTTTTTTTTTTTCCTTTTTGTCAGTAGTGTGATGTGGGGCTATTTAGCCAATTGTATTATTGATGATTCCATTTTGTCTCTTGATTATGTCTTTATTTCTTTGATTTTTTACTTTTGCGTTGGATGTTTCATCCTTGATGTTGAATTTAAATTGTGAGGCACATTTTTTTTTTTTTTAATTTTGTTGGCAAAGTGACATATGATGGGCCTACCAAAAATGGATTCCTAACAATTTAAGTAGATGTTTAACATTAGGGTTTGAGGTTATTAGTGATAGTATTCATGCCCTACCTTTTCTGAAGACTTTGAGAATAGTACTAGTCATATCTGTGGACTATTTGGAGCAATGAAATTACACGCAAACATACAACTAGATAAAGGTTACAAGTTAACCTAATGGATTTTTCGGATGCAAAAAGGTGCATGTGTAGTGATGGACTTGTTTTATGGCTTGTTAAATAATCAGTATGTCATGGAAACTCTAAAGGAAAAGTGATTAACCCTACATGAAGAGTCAAGTTGCATTATAAGAAATGCCATTTGAGGGAGTCTCATATAGCTATTAACCATTGAGTGGATATGTGGAATTTAGAATATTATATTATATTATTATTATTAGAGACTCTATAAGTATTTTATACTAGATTAGAATGTTGTTTTTATGTGACCAATTGTCTTAAGATATATTCGACCCTAGAAAATGTAACCATGTCAGAGTTTTGGATTGGACTTCTCTTTTAACAATGGTAATCAAATAAATATGTTATCTCCCTGTGTATGTATGTGAATTATTAATCATTCTTTTAATAAGAGTAAATCTTGGACTAAGTCTAGACAAGGGCTAGCATAGAATGAACATTTTAGCTATGCAACTTCTAGGAGGAAGTCAAAGGCTAGTGGGGGAGGATGTAACCTTGGACCCTCCTCGTATGTAATTATCAAATATGAATTCTCTATTAAAACCATCGTAGGAGATTTAAATGGATATGAAGTAATGTTTATATTGTGAATGTCCTAATAAAATTGAGAGTAGTTGACACATCCATGCTTTAATGCTTAGTGATTCGAGAACTACTACAGTGTCTCAGTTTTTTAAACATTAGAATTTCACTAAACATGATACAAGGTATTTTTATCTAATGATGATGACGTTGACTATGGTACCTTGATGATTAGGTTATATGATTTTAGATAGTTTAGTATTCCTTAGTTAGAGATGTTTATGATGTTAGGTATATGCATGCCCAATGATGATTATTCTAGTGTGTTAATCTGAATTAATGAATAAGTTGTGTTATATTGATTATGTGTTTACTGATGATTAAATGTGAGTAGAAATGAATTCAATAGCTAATTATTTTAAAGATGGATACTTTAGTTATGTGATTTCCTTGATACATTATATACATATATGCATGTGATTTCTTGAACTATTGATGTGTGCAATGAGTGTGCAGGATATTATAGTCAGGAAATCTAATGGAGAGATGAAACTGAACCCTATGTACTAATTGTGAAAACCAAGGTTGAACCCAACAAAGGATGCAAACCCCATTGTTCGTGTTTTATTTGTATCATAGATTTAATGAATGTATCATTTTGTGATCTTTAAATGTTAATGTTCGTAACAATGTTTTTATTATAGTGTTGCTTGACACTTGTGAATAGTTTATGCATTCCAACATGATAGTTAGGGTTAACCCGATAACCTAAAGATCTAAGTTGGACTAGGTTAGTGACATTTATACTAATCAGTTAGTAATAAAAATTAATTACCCCTAATCCGGATTAGTGTTTGATCTACATTTTGAAGGTTGTTACATAGTCCTAAAGTTAGGTCCCTAATGAATCGCTAAGGTCTAAAATCATGAAATCTAAATACCCAAGGGGTATGGGTATTGGTTGGGGGAATTTTCCACCCCCCCAATCCCCTTTTGTTGACTTTTATGGTCAGTCAAAAAGTTTGTTTTTGCTTTAGTGCGAAAATAGAATGATTTCAGCATGGGTTGAATGACCCTAACCCCACCTTGACGTTAGCCTTAGGTTTAGTTGGGTTCAAAACCTCTAGATTTTTAGGCAAGTGAGGGAATTTATTTCCCTTTTTAGGTGGTTGAGTTTGGATCTTATTTAGAGGCTTTTTTTGAGAAGTTTTGGTTGTTACCCAATCTCTAGTTTTTAGAGTGAAGTTTTGGAAGATTGAAGGCAAGGAAGGAAAAGCATTTCTAAACTTGGTCATTTTACCATAACCTCTTTGTGAAGGTAGGAGTTCTTCATCTCCTTTGTTCATGTTGTTCATGTTGCTCCTGTTGTTTCATGCTTGGTTCATGCTTATGTTATTTTATTGTTCATTGGTATGCTTGTATGTATGTTGGATATGCTTGGGAAGGATTGCAACATGTTTTCTTGAATGTTTTTCCTTCATGTTTTGCTTGAATTGTGAAGTTTTCTTGTATGGGTTTTTTGGCATTACTCACCCTCAGATAAGGCAGAAGTGGCCAATTTCAAGAAAGGTCTTCAGTTGGACTCCAAAAGTGTAGAGTCTCTTCTCAAGACGAGAAGAGGAAGAGACGGTAGGGTGTTATGGACCCCTACCTATTAGCACAAACCACGTATGAGTTTTGGCATGTAAGAATGGAAGGATGGAAATTCTTGAGTTATAGCCCCAATTGGGCACCTATTTTGGTGTTGTGTCTGACATCTCCTATTGCAAAAATCCACCTTCTCCCTAGTGTTTATTCAATGTTGAACCTATTGTGAGAACCTAGTTTGGGAATGAATGACTGTTGTTGTCTCCTTGTTATGTTTTTTTGTCACCTAATCAATTTTTATTCTCTCCATGATCACCATGATGTGTTGCAGATATTGGTAATGGTTTGCCTATTGTGGAGCAAAGAAGGAAATTTATAATTTTTATTGAAATTTATTTATGTTGAGGAGATTTCTCCTAGGGATATTATTCCTATATGAAAATGTTGTATTTTAAACTCTTTATTGAAATGGCTACGAAGTCAGGTTTTCTTCCTAGGTCTTTCCTGATAGAGCCATTGAATCAAGTGTTTGAATAAAATAAATGAAAAATGACTCAACCACATTGTTAAAATAAGAAAAAGAGAGTAGTAATCTTGCATATGAGTTGTCTAGTATTTCAGTTTTTCTTTGCATGTGTTTACTTCAAATTTTATGTGATGGAATTTTACCTTGGTGTGGCATTATGCACTTCAAAATTTCATTCACTTCATTTATGTTAATGGTATATAATTAAGTAGTTTAAGTTTGAATTATGTCAATTAAATTTGAACTTACATGAATGAAAATTACATCTTTAAATATCGTATTTGATTAGTACTCAAATTTTGTAATTATACTTGAGTATGAGGTAATTAGGTAATTCTATTCATATACTTATGTTTTACATTTAATCCTGTTATCTTTTTAAAAAAAAATTGGTGAGTGTTTGCCCCTTGTATTTTGGGCATGACATTTGAAATGTTCTTTATACTTCTTTTTCATATCATAACTAAACCTTTCCTCAAGGTTCTCTTGGTAACTCATTTGATAAAATCCTCTTCACCACTCAAACAAATGATATTACTTTGATCATCTAAGAAATTGTCTCTCTAGCAAGTAGCAAGTTCGAAATCAATGACAAAACAATAATTGAAACACATTCTCATAATTGTATCAATATTTGATCAACAAAGAGAAAGAAACCATGTAAAGATATTCCTCTCACAAGGAGTTAGAACTAAAAAATAGGGGCCCAAGTAGGCAACTTCGTAATAAACTTATAGATTACAATAGTTTATATTAGTACTCTCACTAGGCTATAAGCTAGGAGAAAGTAATAGAAAAATGAAGAAATTACAAAAGAAAAATCAGAGTAGTTAGTCTTAAGCATTCTTTTAGATCAATTAAATAGTTAATCAACATCTTAATCAGTCAAACAAGTGTCAGCCTCTTTATCGAACAAATCATCCATTAGATTTTTATACTTCAATATGCCCTAAGTTTAGATTTAGGGTTTGTGATTCAAGATGATGCAGACTATAATTTAACAACTAGGGTTTATGAAAGTTGGTGTAATCCAAGTGTCCATAGATTGTGAAAAATATTAACCATTCTCCACAATGATCAAATACTTAGATCATATTGAATTAACTATTCCACAAATTTTTAAAACCAAGAGTTCTATGAATTACCCAAACTCATATAGCATAATTTGAGGAATGTAGAACTCTAGCAAATTAAAAAAATATGTTGGTAGAAGTAAACAACTGGTATAAATATTGTACAAAATGTATGACATCTAATTTGAAATAAATTTAATACTTACTTTGATGTAGAAAAATTTGAACACTTGGGACTGGCCTCCAAAGTGACCCATAGGGATATCTATAGATTTTCTTGGTGTTGGAAACTGGGTCAGACCATTGGATTGCCCCCTTGATTGACTCCACACCCTCAGTAGTAGGTGGCATTGGATTTGAGATTTTGTAGTAGATCAGGAACTCTTAGTCACCTCCTATTATGCCTCTCAATCACAATGGTGTTGGGCACAAGGTGATCTGAGTTGAATCTACAACACTTAAGGCTTGTCGATTCATTAATTTTCTACATAATATGGCTGGTCAAATTTTTTATTATATTTCTTTTGATTTCCAAATCTACCATTTGTGTAATGTCCCTTGTCTTGATAGATTGGAATATTGAGACGAGGTTCTCAAATTTTCATTTGCAATAGACTTACTTCTATTTAAGAACTTTAGCCACAAAATTGTCATGAAACTATGTGATAAATATATGGTTGATAGATGAAACGTGATTGTAATATCCCTTAGTTATTTAAAAATGACAACCCTCTTACTTGTACATAATTTTAGCCCAAACCTATCTGATGCTTCAAAATAGTTGGTTTGATTTTTATTGAGAGGTGGTTTGGATTTTTAAAACTCAAATTAGATCTTCAAATAAGATTTGAGAATCAAACTAGATTGAAAAAATCACTATAGTATTCCATCTTTACTCCATATAAAAAAGTTGTATTAATAAATTAATCTAGAAGTACAACAATGGGGAAGAGAGAAAATAGGGTGGCATCACACGTGGCTTGAGTAATCAAGATGACTTTGTGAGCATGCTTAGGAATGGAGAATCAAACTTTAACTAGGGTGTGGGGAAAAACCACTTGACACACAAGATGAATGAGTGTGAATCGACCTAATGTGGTCAATACTCTCAAAGCCCATGGGGCAGAAGGGATAGCACTACACTGACTTGAAAAGCATAATTGATCACTAAGTGACTAAAGAAATAGAATGTCCATAGATCCCACTTAGTGCATTGATGGCACCAGGAGAGAGACTATAATATTGAGCTATCAATTTTGGGAGGCTTCTTGAATTTTTTCAACAATTCAATTTTGTGCATTGACTCCTCTATTTGAGAGCTCTTTAATAAAGTTTAAGACAATTATACTATTTTAGGATGCCCCACCTTCAATAGCTTGAATAGGGTCCGCTACACTTCCTGTTAAGCTTCATACATGTTTATTTCTCTATGGTCCTAAAGTCCTTGAAACAAAAATCTAATGTCCTATCCTCTCAAAGTCTTTTGTTAATCAAATTTATGAAAAATAAGTGATCCTACAATATAAGAACTAGAAAGACAATTCTGTCTATAGACCATCAGAGGGAACTAGTAGGAGATGATGAGAATTGTTGGATTAATAATGGTATGTCTAATATTGATGGGGGTCTCTATGAAAAATGCATTGATCTCTAAGAGGATAAGGAGCTTGATATTTGGAATGCAATTAAGTTAGGAATAGTTTGTTAGAAAATATAGCTCACCAAGATAAATAAGAGCAGTGGGGTGGGGGGGCGGTTAGGGGGTGAGTCAGTTATCCAACAATTAAAACATTTATCTTCTTTAAACAAATTAAACCATTCAACCAAAGTAAACAATAACTATAATAAAATGCGCATAGACAATTACATTAGATATGTGGACTAGGGAAACTCTTGATTAGAGGGAAAATCTCAATGGGAATTATGCCCAAAAGATGATGTACTAATATAAATATTCCTTGTTAGAGGATGGATCCTATTAGGAGTCTATTACAACATTTAGTATATAAATTCACTCTTAGGATACTTTGAGTCCCTGTTAGGAGATTCCAACCCTATTAGGATTTTTTCTAACCATTTTAGAAGTGGTAGTACAATGTATGCAAGATGAGCCCATTGCCTAAATAGTCAATTTCAACTACAAGAAGAGCTAACCACTCAAACAAGTAATTTATTGTTTATCTTCCTCTTTCATATGACCTATCAACTAGACCAATCATTGTTAGACATTGTAGACTAGGTCACAAACCTTGGATCGAAATATCAGACCTCAGATCACTCAGCAAAACCTTAGGAATGAAGTTTCCATCACTTCTGCACTACTCTACTCAACAACAAATTTCACACTCTCTGCTACTTATTATCAATCATAAAATCATATCATCTCATACCATGATAAAGGAAAAATTCCTTACTTCATACCAAGACCATAAAAAAATTCCCTAAGTCAGTTGTTAGACCTTCTTAATTAATTATTATAAGACCACATTAAGGACAAGTTACACTTAGTGATAACATAAATCTTCCACCTTGGAACTTGAATAAATTTTTGTACATCCCATATTATGAAGAAAAAGCTTATTTAGTCATCAAGAACATGTCTTCTTCATGTCCTCAACCTCAATCCTCAAGATATGAACTCTACTAAGAGATATAACAAGTTTATCATAATGTGCCTCTATAAACTCTATCTCAGAACATACGTCACAAAAACTTAAATAAATTATTCCAAACTTATCCTTTCTTCTTCCAATGTTAACTACATATACTAGATACTCAGAAGTATCTCTCCTAACCTTGGGTGGTTATAATACTCAACTAGCCATTAGTACCAACTTGATCATTACGTTGTGGTTCTATCAGATGTGAGAGAAAATTGTTATGTTGACATCAATGAAAAACTCAGTCATGAATGTAACATATCATCATGGTAGTATATTTACAATACTCCCCCATAGAAATATTATCAGAATTCATGTTTCCAACCAATCTTCTAACAATCTTCCCCATAGGCATTGAGGGAAACATAGATGAAAAATAACCAGTTTGAAGAATTCCAACAAAAGATTCTTCATCTTCAAATCCTCTTCATCAGTCATTCTCCCTGATTAATATACCTCAATGTGCTTTTTACCAAACTATCATTCAATGTTGTGCTTATGCCAATTATATTCCTCAACATAATTTTTTCTTGCAATATTCTCCCCCATTAGCATCAATGTCAAAGGTTTTAGGAACCAACATCTCTGCATCAAACTCTCCAACAACTGATACTTACTAGCTCTAGTGTCAAAAGGCACTATTCAAAAAATATCCAGGAAGAGTCCTAGATGACTCTATCCATCAGAGACACTCCCCCATACAAGAAGCATTAGCTTTCAGTCAAGAAAAAAAATGGTGCTCTACTCCACTCAACTGATACACTCTTACATCTTCTACTCTAATGTAGGAAGGGGCATATCCCCAAGAATACCTCACAAATACTCAAAAGTCTCTTTGGGAAGAGGCTTAGTTAATATATATGCAATCTTCTCTTTAGTGCTCATGTACTCTAATCTGATTTCCTTTTCTAGAACTTTCTCTCTCAACATGTGATACTTAATAGAAATATTCTTAGTCCTCAAATGAAACACTAGATTATTATACATATTTACTATGCTTGTATTGTCACAATATATGACAATGGGTTCAATTATTTCTATCATTATATCTTTAGCATCTACTTTATCCAAATGACTTGATTGAAATTATTTGCTACTATAAATTACTCTACTTTTGCTTTACTTTGTGATGTACAATCATGCTTCTTTCTTAACCAACAAACCAATCTTCCTCCAAGAAAGAATGCTCCTCCACTAGTGCTCTTTCTTTCATCCATATTACTTGCCCAATCTCCATCAGAATAAGCACTTAAAATGAGATCATTAGATCTATCATACCATAATCCAAACTTAGATGTTCCCTTTAGATATCTAAATATCCTTTTAAATACTACATTATGTGCTTGTCTGGGATCATCTTGGAATCTTGCAAAAATTCCAACTACATTTTCTATAACTAGCCTTATGTGTCTTAGATATTGCAATCCTCCAATCATTGATTTTTACTTCTTCTATTTAATGCTAGGTGTCACATCGTTTGTGGATAACTTGTGTCTAGTTACCATAGGTGTTCCAATGGGTTTGGATGTTTCAAAACCAAACCTTTTTAGTAGATCTTTCAAGTACTTAGTCTAAAAAATAAAGATTCATTCTTTATTCTTTATAATATGCAATCCTAGGAAACATTTCATCTCTCCTATCATACTCATTTCAAATTCCTTCCTCATCTCTTCTACAAACCTCTCACTTTCTTTATCATTTCCTCCAAATATGATGTCATCAACAAATATTACCCAAATTATCAAACCATCATTAATTTCTTTCCAATATAGATTATTTTCTACCATATCTTTGGTATATTCAAGTTTTTTCAAACGTTTGTGCAACCTTTCTTACCACGTTCTGGGTGCTTGGTTCCATACAATTCTTTGCTTAGTATAAAAACTATGTCCTTGTCATTTGTCAATGGACATCCTTTAGGTTGTTTTGTGTATACCTCTTCTTCAAGTTCACCATTTAGAAATGTTGAGTTGACAATCATCTAATATAATTTGAATTTCTTCTGTGTTGCATAGGCTAAGAATAATCTTATTGCTTCTATTCTGCCCACTGGAGCATAAGTCTCATAATCTATTCCTTCTTGTTGTAAGTAACCTTTGCATACCAATCTTGCTTTGTTTCATACAACTTCCCCTTGGTCATTCATCTTGTTCCTAAATACCCATTTAGTTCCTATCAAATTCTTGTCTATTCATCTAGGGACCAATTCCCATGTCTCCTTTTTTACTATATGATCCTTCCTCTTTCATGGCATTTTTCCACTAATCATCTTTACATGCTTGATCTGCATTCTTAACCTCAACCTGTGATATCAAGCATAGTTTTTCATTTACTCAACTTCTTATCATCACACCTTTATCTTTTCTTCTAATGATCTATTTCGATGGGCAATTCTTTATCATATTTTTTCATCAAGTAGGAATTGCTATCTCAACTCTTGGCTCTACTGAAGAATCCAAGATTTCTTCACACCTGCACTATCCTTCATTCTACAAATCATTCTTAGTTTCAAGAAATATTTTATCATTCCTTTGCTTAGTAACAACATCATCATCTAAATTGTAATCAACTTTCTCTCTTGTATCCTAAATTTCTCATCAATTTTCACATTTGCACCTTCCATAATAGTCTTAGTTCTCTGATTATAACATCTATAAGCCTTTCTTTTAAATGAATAACCAAGAAACATACCTTCGTCACTTCTAGCGTTAAACTTACCAATATCATCATCCCTTTTGATATAACACTTACTCCCAACAATTTTGAAATACTTAACTATAGGTGAGTGACCAAACAAAAGTTCATAAGGTGTCTTGTTTGTGTTCTGTTCATAGTGTAGATTACTATATGCACAACTTATCTCTAAAATTTCATTGATACATTATTCTCTACTAACATAGTTCTTGCAGGTTCTCTAACTAACTTGTTCCTTTTCTCTACAATTAGATTTTGGATAGGGGTTCTCAAAGCTAATAATTGTCTTTTAATTCCACTTTCTTCACAAATAATGTTAAAATTGTTTCACATAAATTATCCTCCTCTTTTTTATCTTAAACATCTAATCTTTATACTAGATTCATTCTCAACCCTATTCTTGATTATCTTGAACTTATCAAATGCTTTAGATTTCTCTTTTAGAAATCCAACCCACATCATTCTATAAAACTCATCAACTAGAATCATAAAATACTTTTCACCATAGAATCTTTTAGTCTTTGTACCACCAATGAGATCTTCATGTACAATCTCAAACTTTGTTGTAGTGGTAAACTTTTTGCTAGCAAAAGAAGTTTTTTTATGCTTAGCCAAAACACACTATTTTCAAATTATGTTAGTAGGGTTTACAATCTTTGGAAAATCTCCAAATGTAAACACTCTACTAGTCCTCACAATACTATAAAAGTTTATATAAAACAATATCTTGTCCCATAACCAACTATCATGTAGCTTTGCAAAAAAACATGTCATTTCAATAGGCCTCAACTAAAATACATTACCTCTAGATACGGTTCTTCTTCCAGTTAACTTTCCATCTATGTCTTTAATTATGCATGTATTTTTTATGAACTATAACTGATAACCTTTATCTACTAGTTGTCCAACACTCAAAATATTGTTCTTTAAACCATCAACAAAGTATAAATTCCTAGTGTTAGTCTTACCATCAGGAGTTATAGATTTACAATAACTTTGACTTGGCATGTTGCATTGTTTCCAACTCCAACAATTCCTCCATTCTTACTTTTGAAGTCAACAAACTTTTTCATGTCACCAATCATATGATGTGAACAACCACTGTTGATTATCCAACTAGATTTCTTCTCAACCTGTAACACCAAAGCTACATTTTCTGGACTTTCTTCTTTAATTACCACAAATCCAATTTTGTCATCACTAGCATTTAATGATAGTTCATCTAAATTATTATCTTCATTTGCATATAAATAGTCTTTAGCTTTTCTAGGTTTGTGATTTCCCTTATACTTTTTCTCTCTTTTATGACACTTTGATGCATAAAGACCATATCCATCACAAGTCCAACATTTAAATTTATTTCTTACCTCCTTTATATCTTCTTACATTAAGGGCTACTCCATCAATTTTTCTATCCTTCTCAAATCTATTTTTTCTAGCTAAATCTCCTCTAGCAATTTTTCTGTTTCATAAGTTAGGTCGAATATTCAAGGCACTAAAAGTTGCCTTTGTTCTGGTCAGTTCTCTAGACTATCTAAGTTCATTCTTTAGTACTTTTAGTCTTCCAAGCAATGTCTCCTTTGTGAAATATTTGGTACAAGATATCAACAACTATATCATCTAAAATTTTGATTTAAATGGTAGTGTTAAAATATTCAATATATACCATATAACCTCATTATCTTCTTTGGTTCCTCCTTGAACCTTAATACCTATAGTAATTTTTGATATCATGCCTATATATGTTCTTACAAATTCATCTTCCATCATTTTAGCATCTTGAAATGCACAAATCCAACTTTTTAGCCTAAACTTCTTAGAATGTGGATCACCTTCAAAACTACTTTCCAAAGCTTTCCAAATCAAATGTGAAGTAGCAATTGATTTTACCTTATTGTACTCAATTTTAGGAAGTGTAGTTAATAGTGCCTCTCTAGCTCTCATGTTAGACATGAAATGATCTCTTTCTACCTTGGTGAAAATTTCCAAATCCATTTCAACAATGATTGTCTTCTTTGATTTTGTCAAGATCCAATATCCTAGACTCTGATGCAGGAGCATCCAGAGGTATAAGGGCAATCCTGTGTCACCCAAAAAAAAATGTACTTAGACTTAGTTTTTGTTTCATGTGTTTTTATTTTTGGACACCCATTTGGGTCAAATAAAGGTTCCAACTCTCTCAATTCAACTATCAGTGTGCTAGAAAATCTTGAAAAAATAGGAGCATGCAATTTGGCCATCATTTTGGTGACCTAGAAGTTGTGAATTGGCTAGATGAATGTAATTGTGATTTAGAGAATTCCAAAAAAAGAATCAGGTAAAAAGGCCCCCATGGTTTGAAAGTTATTTCAGTTTTTTGGGTTTTGGAGACCTCCTAAGAATGCTTCAAAGTCAGGTTAGGGGCATTAAATGACCTTGCAAAGGGCCAAAAAATGGGGCACAAGAAAAGCTGGTCCATAGGGCTATAGAGCGCTTTGAGAGCTTTCTGAAAATGTAAACGGTTCGTCAATCAGAGCTACATTTCAAAAGTTATGCCTCCCGAAAGTTTGGTTACCATTTCTAGATTCTTCTAGATGTGCACCGACTTCTAACACAACTTCTGGAACCTTCTATTTTGTCAATGCATGCCTACTGGAATGTTCTAAAATGTACTCCTAGTCCTTAACCCTCTGCGGTCTATTTAAGGAGATTTCTGGCATTGTAAAAGGCAGTTCAGAGTGGAGTTTGAGAGGAGGTACTGAAAGGAGAAATTATCTCCAGATTTATGCTATTGTAAGCCCTTAGGGCATGTTTTAAAGTTTATTTTCTATGTACTATTTGTACTAGCTTATTCTCTCAGTTAATACAATTTCCCTTTTCTGTTGTGTCCATTCTATTCTTGGGTTGTGTCCCCATCAAGTGGTATCAGAGCTGGTTTTCATGAGTGTGTAGACAGAGCGTTGATTGTGAGGCAGTTTGCGCCAGGACTGTGTGGTTGTGGGTTTGAGTTAGAAGATGCCTCCATGAAGAGAGCATGGTGGAAGGGCTAGAGCTATTAATCTTGAGGAGGTTAGAGCCCTCCAAAGGCAGCTACAGGCATTGCAAGAGGAGCTCCGTAGAGGAGCAAATATTGCCACAGGTGATGATAGTGAGGATGACAATGAAGAAGAAGTAATGTGACCAGAAGGGGAATTTGACGGGGAAGTTCTGAATCATGCAAAGGAAAGGCTTTTTAGGGCCATTACAAAGTTTGGGAAAAGACCCACAATTAAAGTGGGTGTATTTTCAGGAAATCTGAAACTAGATGAGTTGATCGATTGGATCAATGAATTGGAAGAATACTTTGAGCATGAGGATATAAGGGACCTAGATAGGGTTAAGTTTACAAAGGCCAAATTGAAAGGCCATGCTAAAATCTAGTGGCAAGAGGTCCAATTGGAAAGAAACAGAAGAGGAAAGGAGAAGATCACAAGATGGGATCACATGGTGGACAAATTGAAGAAGCAGTTCATTCCTGTGGACTACGAGCTTGATTTGTTTAAGAAGATGCATGGGTTAAAGCAAGCAGGAAGATCAGTCCAAGAATATATAGAGGAATTTTACCAACTCTTGATTAGAGCAGGGCATGCAGAAGCAAATAAGGAGATGGTTGCTCGTTATATCAGTGGGTTGCGACCTAGCATCCAAGAGGAATTAAGTCTAGTAAGAATGACCAGCGTTGAAGAGGCATACCAATTTTCCCTACGAGTTGAAGAGAAGCTGAATAAAAGGTTTGAAGGAAGAAAATGAGGGCACAGTCAAGGAGGAAGGGGAAGCGGTAGATCATCTGGAGGTCGCAATGAAACCCAAAAGAAAAATAAAGATGTGGGTACTAGTAGGGGCTAGAGGAATGAGGGTTTCAACCGCTCCCATGATCAAGACTTTGGAAATCAGAGAGGAAGAGGTAGAGGATGTGGACAAGGAAGAGGTGGCTTCTATGGTACCTGTTTCCATTGCAATGAAGAAGGTCATCATGCCTTTGAATGCCCTCAACGACAAGGAAGAACAGATAGGAGAGCTAGGGGCCAAGCTAGGGTTGCTCATGTGGATGAGGATGCACAATCATCACATTAAGAGGATGCAAAAAGAGGAGAGACCTTGGTTAATGAAAGAGTCCTACTAAGTGGTGATATTGAACTAGGACAATGGAGGAGTTTGTTCCGTACCAGATGCAAGTGTGAGGATAAATGTTGTGACATGATCATTGATGGTGGTAGCACTGATAACTTGGTATCAGAAGAGATGGTCTCTAAGCTAAAGCTCAAGAGGGAGAAACATCCCCAGCCCTATCGAATTGCTTGGGTAAAAGATGATCATAAGGTCTTGGTAAGTGAACAATGTTTAGTGAAATTCAAAATTGGGAGTTACCATGATGAAGTTCTCTGTGATGTTATTTTGATGGACTTTTTCCATCTATTGTTGGGTAGACCATGGCAATTTGATAGACATGCAGTGCATGATGGGCATGCAAACACATACTCTCTGACAAAGGATGGAGTTTACCACAAATTGAAGCCCATGAAAAAGGAAGGTGAAAAGGTATGTAGCAGTGCTAGGATTTGTCTTGTTGATGAAAGGAAGTTTTTAGATGGCATGAAACATCAGCATATGTGCTATGCTTTGATTCCTAGGAAAGATAAAGAAGGTAGTAGTGAAATACCAGTTGAATTTTCTGATTTACTAGGGGAGTTTGGAGATATTATCTCTGATAATGTTCTAGATGGATTTCCACTAGTAAAGCAAATCAGTCATCAGATAGATCTGATTCCAGGAGCTAGTTTGCCTAACAAGGCTACTCACAGGATGACTCCTACTGAAATAGAGGAGCTAAATAGATAGGTTCAGGAGTTGTTGAGGAAGGGCTTGATTCGAGAGAGCCTGAGTCCATGTGCAGTACCTGTAGTACTCACACCAAAGAAGGATGGAGAGTGGAGGATGTGTATAGATTCTTGAGCTATAAATAGGATCACCATCAAGTACTAGTTTTCTTTGCCAAGGATGGATGATATTATGGACTACTTGAGTGGAGCTCAATACTTCACAAAGATAGATCTGAAGAGTGGTTATCACCATATATGAATTCGAGAAGGAGATGAGTGGAAAATAGCCTTCAAGACAAAGGAGGGTCTTTATGAGTGGTTAGTCATGCCCTTTCGATTGATGAACGCCCCAAGCACCTTCATGCGGCTCATGAATGAGGTACTTAAGTTCTTGGGAAAATTTGTTATTGTTTATTTGGATGATATTTTAATTTTCAGCAAGACTTTGGAAGAACATTTATTGCATATTCATAGTGTCCTTGAAAGGCTAAGGGAAGAGAAACTGTTAATTAATCTGAAGAAGTGTAACTTTGCAAAAAGGGAGTTAGTCTATTTGGGGTTTGTTATATCACCTGAAGGTCTCAAAATGGATCTGGAGAAGGTAAAAGCCATCTTGGAATGGCCTACTCCAAGGTTTGCTACTGAGGTAAGATCATTTCATGGTCTGGTTAGTTTTTACAGGAAGTTTATTAGAAATTTTAGTGGCATATGTGCACCCCTAACTAATACAATAAGAGGGGATAGAAAAGAGTTCAAATGGACTATAGCAGCTATGAGAAGTTTTGAATTGCTGAAGAAGAAGGTAACTGAACAACCTGTGTTGGCACTTCTAGATTTTAGAAAAGTGTTCCAGGTGGATTGTGATGCTAGTGGCAGTGCTATTGGGGCTGTATTAAGCCAAGAAGGTGAGCCTATTGCATATTTTAGTGAAAAATTGAATGATGCAAAGAAGAAGTATTCTGTTTATGATCAAGAGTTCTATGCAATAGTTCAGGCCTTAAAGAAATGGAGGCATTATTTATTTCCGAAAGAATTTGTTTTGTATACTGATCATTAGGCATTATAGTACCTAAATAGCCAAGGTAAATTGAATCAAAGGCATATGAAGTGGGTAGAGTTCTTGCAGAGTTATACATTTGTGTTGAAGCATAGAAGTGGAAAATCTAACAGGGTTGCAGATGCATTAAGTAGGAGACAGTAGTTGCTTACAGTAATGCAGGTTGAAGTAGTTGGGTTTGATGAACTCAAGAATTTGTACCTTGAGGATCTTGATTTTTCTGAAGCTTGGAAAGCTTGTAAAGAACCTGTTGTTGTAGATAGAACCAAGTGGTTAGACGATTTGAATCAGGATGGTATGTTGTTCAAAGGTAGTCAATTGTGCATTCCAAGGAGTTCCATGAGGGAAAATCTAATTAAGGAGAAACATTGTGGAGGGATGGCAGGACATTTTGGTCGAGATAAGACCATTTCCATTCCTAGAGAACATTATTTTTGGCCTCAAATTTTACAAGATGTGAAGAAGTTTGTACAGAGTTGCCAGGTTTGTCAAGTTGCCAAGGGGTTTAGTCACAATACTGGCCTATATCAGCCATTGCCTATTCCATCAAGGCCATGGGAGGACATACGTATGGATTTTTTTCTTGGATTGCCAAGGACACAAAGGGGTAATGACTCAGTATTCGTGGTGGTTGATAGGTTCTCCAAGATGGCACATTTCATTCCATGCCACAAAACTCATGATGCTATCCATATTGCAGACTTGTTTTTCAAAGAGGTGGTAAGACTACATGGTCTTCCAAGGAGCATAGTTTCTGACAGAGATACTAAATTTGTGGGGTATTTCTGGAGGACATTGTGGAAAAAATTAAGAACCAACTTGAAATTTAGTTCCACGCATCACCCACAGATTGATGGCCAAACAGAAGTGGTAAACAGAAGTTTGGGCAATTTGCTGAGATGTTTAGTTGGGGATAAGCCCAAGGGATGGGATTTGATTCTACCACAAGTAGAGTTTGCTTACAATAAGTCTATAAATAGGAGTACTAGAAAATCACCATTCCAAATTGTATATGGGAATAGCCCAAGGACTACACCAGAATTAAGGAAGATAGAGCAAGGGGAGAGGACAAGTGCTGAAGCTGAGGAATTTGCTAAACATATCAAGTGCCTACATGAGGAGGTTCAAGCACACATTACCAAGATGAATCAAGAGTATAAAGCTATGGCTGATTAAAGGGGAAGACATAAGGAATTCCAAGTAGGGGATCTAGTCATGGTGCACTTACGAAAATAAAGATTTCCAGTCAATACTTACAACAAGCTGAAAATGAAGAAATTTGGCCCTTGCAAAATTTTGAAGAAACATGATTCAGGAAATGCATATGAAGTGGAGCTACTAGATGGTATTCAAATTTCTCCCATTTTCAACATTGCAGATTTAATAGAGTATCATGATGATGGTGTAGATGAAGAGCTGGAGTTAGAGCCATGTTTGATTCTTGCTTCTAAGAAAAAGGAGATAGAAGACATTCTAGATCATTGTGTGGGTAGGAGTACTAGAAATAGGCAGTATGAAGAGTATTTGGTGAAGTGGAAAGGATGGCTGATCAAGGACTCAACTTGGATTTCAGCAGTTAAGGTTTCCCATTTGGGATTTGCTCTACCATTCATAAAGTGATAGGGTCACTTTTCAATCTACCTTGGGTGTCTGATGCAGGAGCATCCAGAGGTATAAGGGCAATCCTGTGTCACCCAAAAAAAAATGTATTTAGACTTAGTTTCTGTTTCATGTGTTTTTATTTTTGGACACCCATTTGGGTCACATAAAGGTTCCAACTCTCTCAGTTCAACTATCAGTGTCCTAAAAAATCCTGAAAAAATAGGAGCATGCAATTTGGCCATCATTTTGGTGACCTAGAAGGTGTGAATTGGCCAGATGAATGTAATTGTGATTTAGAGCATTCAAGAAAAAGAATGAGGTCAAAAGGCCCCACGATTTGAAAGTTATTGCAATTTTTTGAGTTTTGGAGACCTCCTAAGAATGCTTCAAAGTTAGGTTACGGGCATTAAATGACCTCAAAAAGGGCCAAAAAATGGGGTACAAGTGAAGCTAGTCCATAGGGCTATAGAGTGCTTTGAGAGCTTTCTAAAAATGTAAACGGTTCATCAATCGGAGCTACGGTTCAAAAGTTATGCCTCCCAGAAGTTCGGTTACCATTTCTAGATTCTTCTAGATGTGCACCGACTTCTAACGTAGCTTGTGGAACCTTCTATTTGATCGGTGGATGCCTACTAGCACTTTCTAGAATGTACTCCTAGTCATTAACCCTCTAGGGTCTATTTAAGGAGATTTATGACATTGTAAAAGGCAGTTCGGAGTGGAGTTTGAGAGGAGGTAGTGAAAGGAGAAATTATCTCCAGATTTATGCTATTGTAAGCCCTTAGGGCATGTTTTGAAGTTTATTTTCTCTATACTATTTGTACTAGCTTATTTTCTCAGTTAATACAATTTCCCTTTTCTGTTGTGTCCATTCTGTTCTTGGGTTGTGTCCCCATCTACACAAAAAATGTGTCTTCATCTTTTCCTTCCATCTATCATAATTTGTTACATCAAACTTAAGACTATATTTCTTGAACATGTTTTCCACGTATCTCCCAAAGTTGTAAAACTTTATCTTCAAGGACCCAATGCTCTAATACTAATTTTTAGAAACAATAGTCCACCAAGATAACTCAACATGGGGTTGGGGGAAGGGGGTGAATTAGTTATCCAATAATTAAAACATTTATCTTCTTTAAACAAACTTAACCATTTAACCAAAGTAAACAATAACCATAAAAAAATGCACATAGACAATTACACCATATATGTGGATTAGCAAAACCCTTGATTTGAGGGAAAACCCCAGTGGGAATGATGTTAACAAGATGATATACTAATATAATTATTCCTTGTTAGAGGATGGGCCCTATTAGGAGTCTACTACAACATCGAGTACATAGAGTCCCTATTAGGAGACTTTAAATTCCTATTAGGAGAGTAAAACCCTGTTAGGAGTTGTGCCAACCTTGTGAAGAGTGGTATTACAATGTATGCAAGATGAACCCACTACCCAAACATGAAACTTAAAGTACAAGAGGAGCTCATTGCTCAAACAATTAATTCAACATTTATCTTCCTGTTTCCTCTATCTTATCAACCAAACCAATTAGTGTCAGACCTTTTAGACCAAGTCATGAACCTTGGCTCCAATATCAAACCTCAAATCACTCAATGAAACCTTGGCATTAAAGTTTCCTTCACTTTTGTACTACTTATTATCAATCATAAAGTCATATCATCACATACCATGATAAAGGAAAAATTCCTTCCCTCATACCAAGTCCATAAAACAATTCCCTAAGTTGGTAGTTACACATTCTTGTCATGCCCAAAATTTCAAGACAAAAACACAACTAATTGAAGGTTTGTGACATGGAAATCAATTATAGTGTTGAGTGATAATATCAGTATTCTTATTGATGCCTCCAATTGAATATGCTATTGAAACTACCAAAATCCATTTGAGACTTTCTATTACCTTTTGGAAAGCAATAATTGGATCTTTGCATTATCTTTGTACAAGATTAACTATGAAGCAATTAGATAAATCCTTTCTTAGGTAGAATGAATCTTTTAGATGAACCTTCCTATGGATTCCTATGCATAATGAAATCCCCTTATATGATCATTCATTCTTGGAATGCACTTTCTTGTATTATTTCAAGATAAAAATGATGAACATGAGTTTCACCTATGCTTCGTCAATATTGGCATCATGTAGTTTTTGACCCTAGTTCCTTAGTCTTATTTTTTATCATTTCATCTTTCTATTATTGTAATAATTACACAATATTGCCTGGGCCTACCTATTCTAGTGCACTTTTTTTTAATTTTTAACTCCCTTAGTTAAGGTCCTTAACGTGGTGTCTATTCATACCATAACAAGTCAACATATCATCTACTCTGATGTTATCTAAGGTTTGAAAGAGTATTTTATTTATGACATAAGAAGAAATGGTGTTCCAAGGGCCCTTTCTAAGAGCTTCATATCATATCACAAGATGATCTTATGGTGTCCCAATCTTCAACATAGATTATCAGGAATACCTCTTGGTATGGCCACTTCATAGATCACTGTACAACATACTTATCAACAATATTGACAAGAAAATGCCTCATAAATAACTTAAATCCAAGATAAAATAACAACCACAAGTGTGGCCACAATGGTAAATCTTCAAAATGAAATAAGAATGTCCTAGAGGCAATTGAGACCATAATAAAGTAATAATAATAATAATAATAATAATAACAATGAAATTATTCATACCAACTTAAATTTTAAGGGTGATGTAGCTGTACAAAGGTTTCTTGATGGAAGAAGGGGCAAGTTGTCTTATAGCTATACTAGAATCCAATGGTGTGTAAAGAAAAACTCTCTTGTATATTCTTATTGATTTGATTAAGAGTATTTTGTCCATCTATCAGAATAAAACTAGTTCCATGGAGACTTCTCAATTTTATTTAAGGACATACTATCATTAACATATCCCATAAATTCATCTAATCCTTTCTAATCTTGGTATGTTCTGATAATTCCTTTATGCGTGACATGATCATGGTTCACAAGATCTTATAGCTACCTAGGTATTATACAAGCTTCCTTATCATAAAGATTTTACTTTGACACCCTCTACACTAACTTTATCTTATTCCACCTTTAACATTTTATAATTTTTAAAACTCTTTGAAGTCTTCAACATATTAGGATTTACAACTGAGTAATATTACTCATCAAGGTCTACAACTTTCCTTTTCTTTCAAGAAGACATTAGCTATAATGGCTTGATTATCATAGAAAGCATCCTCTATTTGCAACAAGATATATATGTTTTTACTGTATTATTATTTTTTGTGTCATTATCATTTTCTATCACTAATCATTTAATATTACTTAGCCCTTAAGGGGTTTACCTAAGGGTGTTATGTTTTTATTTTACTCGCTCATAGAGGCTACTAACTTGAAAGATGACTTCATTTAAGTTCTGTGCTTCATTTAAATCGTACATTCATTCATGGACCAATTATCACCCAGTGTTTTATAACTAGGCTCTAATACCAGAATGTCATGCCCAAAATTTCAAGACAAAAACACAACTATTTTTTTATTTTATTTTTAAATTTATTTATTTAATTTTATAGTTTCATCTTCATTTCAATCTTAAACCTTCGACTTCTCCACTAACTTCCTTCTAGCACCATTACTGGTACAACATATCACTTAGGGTATCGATTAGAACTAAGTTACTCACTATAATGTTATATATGTATATATAGTTTCCTGAGATCTCAATTTATATGGTGTTCTACACATACATTGTATCTAGTACTATAGGTTCAAATTATAACTATAATCTACTTACACCAAAATATTATATGACTATAAATATAATTGTTCCTTGGTATTATCCCACATGACATTACTTAATTAAATCCTATACACTATCAATATTTCCTAAGAAAATATCATCTAAGATTCACTAATTTTACTCACTAACTAATCTACTAATTTGAGCTCATAAAATTCCAAACAAATTTATTGTAGAAAAACCACTAGCCCCTAGATAATCAAACATATACGACTTTCTAGATTATTAACTTATTAGAGATTAACCTTTACTCCAATACACTTCCCATTCACCACACATTACTAACTATTAACACTAAATAACTAATAACATACTAGTAACATTTTCACCATTTGCATTAAGTACCAACTAAATTTAATAACTTGCATATTGTATAAAAACTAATATTAGTTACTACAAACTAAAACAATACTTATCCTTAATTTCTAAAAGAAAAATCATTATTTCATTTGAACAATTAAACTAACTCTAATAAAGGACTATTACTGGCTATCTAGCATATTAACTACTAGCCAATCTAACTACATTGTTATACCATTTCATTTACTAACAACTAGTTATTAACAATAGACTTACTAACATGAACATATATATATACATACATACATACATACATACATATATATATATATATATACATATATATATATATATATATATACATATATATATATATATATACATATATATATATACATATATATATACATACATATATATATATACATATATATATACATACATACATATATATATATACATATATATATATATACATACATATATATATATACATATATATATATACATATATATATATATACATATATATATACATATATATATATATACATATATCTATACATATATATATATACATATATCTATACATACATATATATATATATATATATATATAATGATAATCTACTATTTTGCTAAGTACTACTTTATTAATTTTTCACTAACCAATTTTAAAAAAAATAATCCATAATTTTAACTATCCCATTTAAAGAAAATAGACCAATGTACCAATAATTCCCAAAACATCTTACCTATAACTATAGCCACTAACCTAGTGATATGTAACCCCCTTCCTAAGTTGAACTAGAGCTCATTTCAATTAAAGCTTCCTTGCAACATGGTAAGGTGGTGGTTTAAAATGAATGCGTGTGTATTAACTTGATATTTATTTCTAAACCAACATATTTACTCTTTAGTTCAGTATTATTTGCAAGAAGGACATGAATACATACTACATTTATAGTATTACCACTTACTCACCTTAAAGTTGTCTCAATCTTATTCACAAGCTAAATTTTACTAAGACTAACTTACATGAATATATATCTAACTCATGCCCTAACAAATCTAAAGCTCAAATCTAAGACTAGCCAAGCTCTCCTATTATTAAAAAATTTCCTAAAGAGACAAGTACTTTTCCCTAAATCTACCCAACTCGATGATACTCCTTTCTTTCTCCATATCTGCTGCCTAAATCTAAGTTTTAAAGCTCCTACTAATTATCCCTTTTTATACTACCTAGGTCCAAGTGACATGCCTTAAGTACACCTAGGTGCAAATTATTTCTCCCTAGGCACTAGTAGTTGGATAATGATTTGTTTTAAAGGATACAACTTTAACTCCCTTTTTAAAGCAAGCTCCTTGTTTGAATTAATCATATAGCAGCCCCCTTGAGTGCTTGGTTTCCCATGTGAGTGGATGGGAAATGTGTTGGGGAGGCTCCCTAGGTAGTCGGCCTTGGGAAGTCTCCTCATTATTTTATCATTTCCTTGGTTAGTTAAGTGCTCTTGTGACAATGATTTAGGAGTTGTCACTTCAAATTTTATTTTAATATTATCTCTTCTTTTATTTAGAAGATTTGGAATCCAATGATTATTTGGTGGGGTATTCATAGAGTACGTATAGTATCACAAGATTTAAAACAAAATATAGTCTTAATTAGTGAGTCTATATATATATATATATATATATATTCTAGGATGGTGACACAAGGTTCTAGGAATATTCTTCTTATTATTTTAATGATCTGTAATCATGGGGAAGGGATTATTTTCATACCCCATACATTTTCTAGAAAGGAAATGCACATCTACAGCAAGTCTTTTCAAGTTTTGGTTTGAGTGTTATATTTCTCACACTAAGATTTATTGTGATTGTTTATTCCATTCATGGATTTGCAATTGAACACCTTTTTTTGATATAGTAGGAATGTCTTCTAACAATATACAATTAGTTGGGACTTGAAACCCAAAATGATTAAATAATGATTCCTATGTAAAGGACTATCAACTTGGAGATTTTCTTCAACTTAAAAATGCACAGTTTATAACCTTTCAATGTCTCTTATGAATCTTTATATGAAAAGCCATCTCTACCCATAATATTCTTCCTCATAACATTGGTGAAATTTACATATATCTACAAATCATTTATAAGTAACCCAAGGAGAATGATTAACATGCAATTTTTCTTTCATAACACATTCAATTAAACATGGGAGAATTCCATTACAAATAAATAGATACATACATCTCATACTAATGCTTCTATTACACATAAAAATTCACATGATCATTTCTTTACAAGTAACATATATGTTAAAATTCACAATACATCTTTCCACCTACTCATATCCTAACAAAAGAAAACTCTTTTTACATCACATTGACACAACACAAGACACTCTCAAAATCATGTACATTAAGATAACATAACACTGAGCCTTCTTTCACATTCGGATCTTCTTCAATTTGAAAAGGGTGAAACCCTAATACTTCATATCATGAATCTTCACAAAACTTGCACAAAACACACAAAATAGGAACCATGGAGGCTCACCTCCCAACCTAACCTTCTATGAAGCCACCCATTGAGTAGGGGAAACAAGAACCAAATAGGTTGCACATACATCACCAAAATTTTCATGGAACACTACACAAAATACAAACAACACCCTCCCATGGCTTGCACAATGATTCACCATTGGAATCATAAAACATTCAGTGAAGGTGGGCCCTTCAAAGACGAGATATTATAACCACATAAATAACATATTTCCAAAGCATTTTTCTTCTAAAGGCCACCATAAACATAAACAACATAATGCCATTGCATTTTCCTCTCAAGGCCTTCAAAACATATCATATCCTCCTCATTCACCAAAACCTCCTTGTACCTCCCAAACAATAAGATTCATGGCCTTAATGGAGCCCGCACTCCATAATATTAACAATCCTCATCATGAGGTAATTTTTCTCAACTGCAATGTCAAGCCCAACTTATGCCCTTCACCCAAGGCTTCTCTTCCCTCCCAAGGGTGAGTGAAGCCTTCACACCCATAAACACATTCAACACTTATATTCAAACAAGAGAAAAAGAGAAAAAACAAGCAAGGCAAAAACCAAGACAAAATCTCCAAGATCACAAGACACATTCACCTGTCCACAACACAATGAAAAATTCCATCACACAAGATTTACAATGCAATGCCTACACCATTTAATCTCTTCACACTTGCAGATTTACCTATCCATGCTAAAGGAAGAAATGAAAAGGACATGTTTGAGTCACCAACCTTGGTCCAAGCTAGGGTAAGGATAGTTTTAGTAGAGCTCCCTTAATCTCCCTCCAAAACTTAGTTGTCTCTAAAATTAGAGAGTGGGTGAACACCCTAATAGTTTTTCCAAGACCCTCTAATAAGGCCTTCATACTAACTACTTTTAGCAAAAACACTAAGCCACTTTCTCTTACAACTTTGTCTCCTCTAACTTTTCTATTTTTGACTTAGTGGGAACATAGGGAAAACACATATGACAACTCCAAATTCGAATTGGTGGAAGAATGCATGGGTAGAGGGGCTCCCTAGGCTATCTAGCCACTCACATGATCAAAATTAGGTCCCTGACATGATGAACTATCAAATGGGTAACTTATTTTCACCTAAAAGACACTTTGGGACCACCTAATGACCTAGGCAAATCCAAATTCGAATTTCCTATGATGGTGACCCATCCTACCTCTTGTCAAGTGGGTTTCCTAATTCATTAACAAGGCAATTAATTTTAGGGTAAAACTCCATCATAATCAAAACCGTAGATGACATGTTTTTGCACACAAAATTCACAAGTGTCAAGTGACACATAAAAATACATTCTACATCACCATGACATGCCCCCTAATGTATCTTTATGATTAAACATTCCAACATGCAAGTAACTCCACATTTACAAAGGAAAACACTTTCACAATGAGGCTTTTGAATCTTCCAAAGATTTTCCTTGGTTAAATTATGTTCACAAAGGTTTGGAACTAGTTTCCCCCAAGAATTTCCATGGTTCCACTTCCTGCACAATCAACTCAAGCATCAATAGTCCATGGAAGTTACATAAATAAATAGCATAATTGCATATAATTTCAAATGTTACATATTCTTAAATTCAAATAAATTATTCAAAATGCAAGAATATCAGGATCTGCATATTACAAATCATCAAATCAACATCTATCTGAGTATTAAATCATCATGATTAGATTAACATTTATCTTCATATTACATTATGTCATAATTAAAAAATTATCATTTATCTGCATTTAAATCATAAATCAACATATAAAAATATTACATCCTTCAATATCCATTCCTATCATAGTAGTCAAACTCATTAGTCATCAATATGATTTTTCAACAAATTGAGCCTATATAAAAGTGTGTCAAGTGCTATTATGGGATCAAAGTGGGGCCTTGCGCCAAATTTTATCCCTTCAGATCAATTATCCTTCACAAAATTACTTAAAATAGTCAATCATCATAGAGAGGTAAGCATAATAGAGTTAGAAGTATAACTCATAGAAACACTTAACTAGCTAGGATGTAACATAATGATGTCAACATATGTTTGAATTCAATCATCAAGTGAAAGAACTACATCCTATGTTTCCAATATACTTTGAATAATAAACACTAGCATTTTATTACCATCCAATATTCTTACCTTGCAAACACTTCTTCATTTAATGGAATTTCCATATACAATTGGTAATGATTCTTTTTTCCCAAGTAACCATATGCATATTCATACAAGTAAACATTATCTAGGAAAGTTTTAGCATTTGGTTACCTTCTTTATAATAATAATTCATAGCTTCCATACTAGTATAAATCAACACCTTTCTAAGGAAACTCCCTCATGAACTCATATGTATCCAAAAATGACTATAGAGTACCTAAAATCTAATGGCATCTCATCATCATAGTATGGGTTCAATTGCCATTCCCCAAAAATTTATTTGGAGATAAATCAATTAGGATAAGTGTTCATAAGACACACATAAACCTAAGTGGAGAATATAGTTTTAAAATATGTTTGATCATTACATACACACAAAATTAGGTCCTTCGTACATTTTATAATTAAAAACACTACTAAAATAAGATATTTTCCTTCTAAGTCTTGAATATCCAAATCTAGAATATATACAAAGCAAGTAGCCTTACCATTTCTTCAAAATTCAAATTTTCTAATTGAAATGATTTATAACATGAAATGGAAATAATTAATCTAGTCAATTAGGTCCTAATGTGCAGGTCATCGAAATGCATATATTAGAATGATAAAACTTATAGTCTCAAAAGTGTACCAAAATTTTGAACTTGAAGTATCACAATACGAATGTGTCATCTATGCCATGATGGTCTGGGTCAGGCCTCACACTTCTTAATTAATTATTATAGGACCACATTAAGAACATGTTACACTTAGCGATAACATAAATCTTCCACCTCGAAACTTGAATAATATTTTGTACTCACCATATTATGAAGAGAAAGTTTACCCACATCATCAATAACATGTCTTCTTCATTTCCTCAACCTTGATCCTCAAGATATCAACTTTACTAAGAAATATAACAATTTTATTAGAACATGCCTCTGTAAACTCTATCTTAGAACAAACATCACCAAAACTTACATAAATTATTCTAAACTTATCCTTTCTTTTTCCAATGTTAACTGCATATACTAGATACTTAGAAGTATCTCTCATAACCTTAGGTGGTTATAATACTCAAATAGTCATCAGTACCAACTTAATCATTCTATTGTTCTTCTGTCAGATACAACAAAAAATTGTTATGTTGACATCAATGACAAACTCAGTCATGAATGTAACATATCATCATTTTAGTATATGTACAATACTCCCCTATAGAAATATTATAAGCATTCATGCTTCCGACCAATATTCTAAAAATCTCCCCCTTTGGCATTGATGGAAACATAGATGAAAAACATCTAGTTCCAAGAATACCAACAAAAGATAGTTAATCTTCAAATCCTCTTCATCAATCATTCTCCCTCATTAATATACCTCAATCTTCTTTTTACCAAACTATCATATCATGTTGAGCTTATGCCAATAATCTTCCTCAACATAATTTTTTCATACAATATTCTCCCCCATTGACATCAATGTCAAAGGTTTCAGGAACCAACATCTCTACATCAAACTCTACAACAACTGATACTTACTAGCTCTAGTGTCAAAAGGTACTGCTCAAAAAAATATCCAACAAGAGTCTTAGATGACTCTATCGATCATAGATACTTCCCAATACAAGAAGCATTATCATTCAGTCGAGACAAACAATGGTGCTCTATTACACTCAAATGATTCAATCTTCCATCTTCCTCTCTAATGTAGGAAGGGGCATAACCCCAAGCATACCTCAAAAACACTCAAAAGTCTCTTTGGAAAGAGGCTTAGTGAATATATATACAATCTTCTCTTTAGTGCTCACATACTCTAATATGATTTCCTTTTCTAGAACTTTCTCTTTGAACATGTGATACTTAAGAGAAATGTGGTTTTTCCCCAAATGCAACACTAGATTATTAGACATATTTATTGTGGTTTTATTTTCACAATATATGACAACAGGTTCACTGATTTCTATCCTTATATCTTTAGCATCTACTTTGTCCAAATGACTTGATTGCATTTATTGGCTAGTACAACATACTCTGCTTTTGCTATACTTTTTGATATACACTAATGCTTCTTTCTTCACCAACAAACCAATCTTCCTCCAAGAAAGAAAGAAAGAAGGCTCCTCCATTGGTGCTCTTTTTTTCATCCATACTGCCTACCCAATCTGCATCAATATAAGCACTTAAAATGAAATCATTAGATCTATTATACCACAATCCAAACTGAGATGCTCCCTTTAGATATCTTAAAAACCTTTTGACTGGTACATAATGTGCTTCTCTAGGATCATCTTGGAATCTTGCAATAATTCCATCTGCATTACCTATATCTAGCCTTATGTGTCTTAGATATTGCAATCCTCCAATAACACTAGGTGTCTCATCCTTTGTAGATAACTTGTGTCTAATTACCATAGGTGTTCCAATAGGTTTGCATGTTTCCAAACCAAACCTTCTCAATAAATCCTTCAAGTACTTAGTGTGAGAAAAAAAGATTCATTCTTTATTCTTTATAATATGAAATCCTAAGAAATATTTCATCTCTCCTATCATACTCATTTCAAATTCTTTCTTCATCTCTTCTGCAAACTTCTCACTTTCTTTATCATTTCCACGAAATATGATGTCATCAACAAATATTACCAAAATCATCAAACCGTCATTAATTTCTTTCCAATATAGATTTTTTTTTGCCATATCTTTGCGATGTCCAAGTTTTGTCAAATGTTTGTCCAATCTTTCTTACTAGATTCTAGGTGTTTCTTGAAATAATACAATTCCTTTTTTAGTCTACAAACTATGTTCTTGTCATTTGTCAATGGACATCCTTTATTTTTTTTGGTGTATACCTCTTCTTCAAGTTCTCCATTTAGAAATGCTGACTTAAAAATCATCTAATATACTTTGAATTTCTTTTGTGTTGCATAGGCTAACAATAATCTTATTGCTTCTATTCTATCCACTGGAGCATAAGTCTCCTCATAATCTATTCCTTCTTGCTCTGAATAACCTTTGCATACCAATCTTGCGTTGTTTCTTACAACTTCTCCTTCTCATTCATCTTGTTCCTAAATACCCTTTTAGTTCCTATCAAATTCTTTTATTTTGTTTGGGGACCAATTCTCATGTCTCATTCTTTACTATATGATCCTTCCTCTTTCATGGCTTGTTTCTAATAATCATCCTTACATACTTGATCTACATTCTTAAGCTCAACTTGAGATATCAAGCATAGTTCTTAATTTACTTAGCTTCTTATCATCACACCTTTATCTTTTCTTCTAATGATCTATTTAGATGGGTGATTCTTTATCATATTCTTGTCCTCAAGTAGGAGTTTCTATCTCAACTCTTGGCTCCACTGAAGGTTCCAATATTTGTTTCTACTTGGACTATCCTTCATTCTACAAATCATTGTTAGTTTCAAGAAATACTTCATTGTTCCTTGGCTTAGTAACAACATCATCATCTAAATTGTAATCAACTATTCTCTCTTGTATCCTAATGTTCTCATCAATTCTCACATTTACACTTTCCATAATAATCTTAGTTCTCTAATTATAACATCTATAAGCCCTTCTTTTATATGAATAACCAAGAAACATACCTTCATCACTTCTAACATCAAACTTACTAATATCATCATCTCTTTTGATATAACACTTACTCCCAAAATTTGTGAAATACTTAACTGTAGGTGAGTGACCAAACAAAAGTTCATAAGGTGTCTTGTTTGTGTTGTGTTCATAGTGTAGATTAATATATGCACAACTTATCTCTAAAATGTCTTGGATACATAATTCTCTGCTAACATAGTTCTTGCAAGTTCTCTAACTAACTTGTTCCTTCTATCTACAATGCCATTCTATTTTAGGGGTTCTCAAAGCTAATAATTGTCTTTTAATTCCACTTTCTTCACACAAGATGTTAAAATCGTTAGAGGTAAATTATCCTCTTCTATCTGATCTGAAAGATTTAATCTTCATACTAGATTCATTCTTAACCCTATTCTTGAATATCTTGAATTTATCAAATGCTTCAAATTTCTCTTTTAGAAATGCAACCCACATCATTCTATAAAAATCATCAACTAGAATATTAAAATACCTTTCACCATAGAATCTTTTAGTCTTTTTAGGATGACTAAGATCTACATGTACAATATCCAACTTTGTCTAGTGGTAAACTTATTGCTGGCAAAAGAAGTCTTGTTATGCTTAGCCAAAATGCACTCCTTGCAAATTATGTTAAAAGGCTTTACAATCTTTGGCAAATCTCCAAATTTAAACACTCTACTAGTCCTCACAATACTATAAAATTTTATATAACACAATGTATTGTCCTGTAACCAACTATCATGTACCTTTGCAAAAAAACATGTCATTTCAATAGGCTTCAACTAAAATACATTACCTCTAGATCTGGTTCTTGTTCCAATTAACTTTCCATCTATGTCTTTAATTATGCATGTATTTTTTATGAACTGCAACTGATAACCTTTATCTACTAATTGTCCAACACTCAAAATATTGTGCTTTAAACCATCAACAAAGTATAAATTCCTAGTGTTAGTTTTACCATCAGGAGTTATAGATTTACAATAAGTTTTACTTGGCATGTTGCATTTCTTCCAACTCCAACAATTCCTCCATTCTTACTTTTGAAGTCAACAAACTTTTTCATGTCACCAATCATATGATGTGAACAACCACTGTTGATTATCCAATTAGATTTCTTCTCAACCTATAACACCAAAGCTACATTTTCTAGACTTTCTTCTTTCATTACCACAAATCCAATTTTGTCATCACTAGCATTTAATGGTAGTTAATTTGAATTATTATCTTCATTTGCATATAAATAGTCTTTATCTTTTCTAGGTTTGTGATTTCCCTTATACTTTGTCTCTCTTTTATGACACTTTGATGCATAAAGACCATATCCATTACAAGTCCAATATTTAAATTTTTTTCTTACCTCCTTTATATCTTCTTACATTAAGGGCTACTCCTTCATCAATTTTTCTATCCTTCTCAAATCTATTGTTGCTAGCTAAATCTCCTCTAGCACTTGTGCTCTTTCATAAGTTAGGTCGAATATTCTAGACACTAAATGTTGCCTTTATTCTGGTTAGTTCTCCAGACTATCTAAGTTCATTCTTTACTGCTTTTAGTCTTCCAAGCAATGTCTCCTTTGTGAAATATTTGGTACAAGATATCAAAAATAGTATCATCTAAAATGTTGATTTAAATGGTGGTGTTAAAGTCTTCAATATCTACCATATAACCGAATCATTTTCTTTGGTTCCTCCTTGAGCTTTATTACCTAATATAATTTTTGATATCCTACCTATATATGTTCTTAAAGATTCATCTTCCATCATTTTAGCATCTTGAAATGCACAAATCCAACTTTGTAGCCTCAACTTCTTAGAATGTGGATCACCTTCAAAACTATTTTCCAAAGCTTTCCAAATCAAATGTGAAGTAGCAAGTGATTTTATCTGATTGTACTCAATTTTAGGAAGTGTAGTCAATAGTGCCTCTCTAGCTCTCATGTCACACATGAAAAGATCTTTTTCTACCTTGGTGAAAATTTCCAAATCCATTTCAACAATGATTGTCTTCTCTAATTTTGTCAAGATCCAATATCCTAGACTCATAAACAACAAATGTGTCTTCATCATTTCCTTCCATCTATCATAATTTGTTCCATCAAACTTAGGACTATCTTTCCTAACCATGTTTTCCATGGATCTCCCAAAGTTGTTATACTTTATCTTCAAGGACCTAATGCCCTAATATCAACTGTTAGAGACCATAGTCCACCAAGATAAATGAGCACAAAGTGGTGTGGGCAAAGGGGGGGGTGTGAATTAGTTATCCAATAATTAAAATATTTATGTTCTTTAAACAAACTTAACCATTTAACCAAATTAAACAATAACCATGATAAAATGCACATAGACAATTACACCAAATTTATGGATTAGCAAAACCCTTGATTAGAGGGAAAGCCCCAATGGGAATGATGTTGACAAGATGATATACTAATCTAAATATTGCTTGTTAGAGGATGGACCCTGCTAGGTGTCTATTACAACATCTAGCACATAGAGTCCCTATTAGGAGAATTTAAATCCCTATTAGGAGATTCAAACCCTGTTAGGAGTTATGAAAACCTTGTGAGGAGTGGTAGTACAATGTATGCAAGATGAGTCCACTACCCAAATTTGCAATTTTAACTACAAGAGGAGCTCATTGTTCAAACAAGTAATTCAATATTTACTTTACTCTTTCCTCTATCATATCAACAAGACCAATTTGTATTAGACCTTGTAGACTAGGTCATGAAGCTTGGATCCAATATCATACCATGAATCACTCAAAAAAACCTTGGCATTGAAGTTTCCTTCACTTTTGTACTACTCTACTCAACTTTACATTCTACACTCTTTGCTGCTTATTATCAATCATAAAATCATATCATATCATACGATGATAGAGGAAAATGTCCATCCTTTAATTGAGTCCATAAAAAATTCTTTGAGTCATATTTTAGACCTTCTCAATTAATTATTATAGGACCATATTAAGAACATGTCACACTTACATAACTTCTTCCAGACTTATCCTTTCTTCTTTTGACATTAACTGCATATACTAGATACATAGAAGTATCTATCATAACCTTGGGTGGTTATAATACTCAACTAGCCATCCATACCAACTTGATCATTATGTTGTTCTTCTATTAGATACCACATAAAACTACTATTTTGACACTAATAACAAACTCAGTCATGACTATAACATATCATCATTGTAGTATATCTACAGTACTCTGCCATAAGAATATCATCAGCATTCACACTTCTAACCAATCGTCTAGCACAGGTTACATACCAATCCCACAAAATATTTCAAACATGATTGAAAATATCTATTGTTTTGTAATTTAGGATTCAATTTTGTTGTCCTTGGTTATTGAAGTTTTGAAGAATGTTTTATTTGAAGAACATACAAGGGAAGTGTTCTACTTTGATAAGTCTATTATTGGTAAAGAAAATCATATTGTTTTTCATTTGGGTTTTCATAAATTATTTCTTTTGAATTGAACTTGAGCTCTACTTAAGTCAAATTTTTTAGTTTTATAGAGAACACAAGATAATTTTATCCCATCAAGTTTTTACCAAATTTAAAGATTCCTTCTATTGGGCCTCATCCATATATCATTATGTTGCTAGCTTGTGATGCATTTGGAGTATTACTGCCAGTTAGCAAGCTCATACTTGCAAAAACAATGTATCATTTTATTAGTGGATACAATGCTTTGGTTAGATCTACTACTCAATATCAATCTTACCATGAAATTTCTAGAGTTAAATATAAAGGATTTTATGAAAAAAGAGTTGTATTGTTTTCTTATTAGTTGTAATTTACATCTAGTTTAATAAGTATTTTATAAATTGTATATAGATTATAAATATCTTGTCATTCTAGCATTAACAATATTCCAATAGAAGATTATTATAAGCAATATACTAGAAATCATTTGTGAAAGACTAGAAGTTGCTACATAGAAATCTACTTTAACATGTAGAAACCCCCTCCCCCTTCCCAATTATGAAAGATTAAGATTTAAAACTTATAAATTCACTTCATATGTTCCTACAAAGAACTAAACTCATTCTTCCAAAATAAAATAAAACCAATATCTCAAGTAGCAAGTCAAATTGTGATACTTTGGATAATTTCAATGTTTAGATAATTTTGACTCATTAAATACACAGTTAAATCCTAATAGCAATATCACATTTTAGCTAGATGAAATATCATTGTTATGACTAATGTATATGTGGATTTATCTTCAAATTAAATGAGTTCATGAATTATTTAAATGTTTGAAGGTTACAGGGATAGAATGTGGAATAAAGGAACCCAAAGCCACATTCTCAGCTTCTCTTGCAATAGAATTTATCATTTTACACCACACAAAGTATGTTTTAATTCTTGTTGAGACAAAACAACAACATACACTACTGCATGTTTGGTCAACATTGGTTGGTTTGGTGGAAGATGTACCAGCATGGCATTTATCTCTACTCATTACCTATTAGTGAAGTCTCATTGAAGAACTATAGAAAATGAATACTATCTATAGCTAATCTAGAAAAAATCTATTAACAATTGAAAACTAAATTGATATCAATAATGTTGAAAATTCATGTAAATAATACACTAATAAGATATGGGGTATTGAAGGAATGGATGGAGTATTGACTATCAGTATTAGTTAATAAGAATATTGATATGCTATGAAATCTATAAAAATATTTTGGTCCATAGTTTCATAAAATACTTAGTTCCCTTGGAGATGAAGTACGTCGTCAATGTAAGAAAAAGCTTTTGATATTTTGTACACCATTTATCAAGAAATTCTTAAGAAAAATCATGTTGGAGTGTACCAAACCTTCACATACTTCTAGATAATTTTTTAGTAATATATCAAACCATCTTGAACCTTTAAAATATTTCATATGATTATTCATATTGCTAACTACCACTCACATCATTCATCATTGTCTTTATCCTTTCAAAACCTTATTGAACTTTCTATAATTAAATTTTGAATGATCTTTAAGGTATCCAATGCAAACAACCAAAATAATAAGAGTGAGGTATTGTGGTGAATGTGGGGAATAAAAAAGTCTATTGAGAACCACATTTAAAATTCTAAAATAAAATAATGTGGGATTAAGTTCAACTCTCTTTGCTTCAAGTTCTCAATCCTCTTCATCTACATCTTTAAGTTTTCCCTCTTCTTTTAGTACCATTACATTTGGTTGTTCAAGTCCATCATTTATTCTTCACTTTTCCTCAAAGGTTGCATACACCTTCCATAAATTAGAATTTTCTATATTATTTTATTATTTTTTATTCTCCTCATTTCCTTTATTATCCTTCTCATTGCATGCCTTTTTCAAGGGCTCAAGTGCCATTACTAGCATTTGAATCATGCATAGCACTATCTTTGAGAGTTTTTTGGCTGACAAAGATGGTAGCTTTGTAAAGATAAGCATGGCATAATATAAAGGGTTTCCATTAATCCTTTTTTCCATTTACAATAGGTTATAATCCATGCTCAACATTTCAAATTAATAAAATTCAAATGAACTGAATTGAGAAGCTCTCAAAAGTGGTGGGTTCATGATATTCAAATCTTATAATTTTAGTAATGAAATTGTCGTATGTGAGTATTCTATTTTTCATTTTTATTTATGATACTTGTATCTATATCTATAGCAACTTCATATTTTATTTTTACAATTACAATATTTTACGATTTAGAAGTTTTCTATACACATAAAATTTTACTATGTTTTAAAAATGATTATGGAAAATCTTGTTGGAGAGAAATGTGACATTGGAATACTTCTATTTTTTTTTTTTAGGTGACTAAGGCTCTTGCACAAGCTAGCCTCAAATCGTCCAACTTGATTATGGGTATCAATTTAAAAAAAGGAAATGAGTTAATAGGTTTTCTTTTGCCTTGTTAGTGATTTAATTTTTTTATTGGTTTTAGAGATGTTTCATTGAATTTGTATGTATTTTCTTCTTTTCCTTGGTTTTGGTTGGCATCTTTGCAAGCTTTCTTCTCTTTGTTTCAATAGAAATAAAACCATTGTTATGGATGTTAGCTGCAAAGTCTTTTAATTGACAAATTTTACACCAAATTGGAGATAATCCAAATCTTTATTAATAAGAAATTTCAATTATTGGATAGGCCTTGTCTTATTTTGATGAGAACAACCTAATCCCATACTTTTCTTTTGGGGATGGTATGTTTCAAACTTCTTTTCCTATTATCTTGCCAATTTGTTTTCATATGGCACTTTACAGAGTTCATGGAAGAAACAATGAAAGGCATGTCACTAATAATACATTCTTTTTGCATCATACAATTTTAACTCATGACTAGTAGGTGTTTAGTTTCTATCTAGATGGTAATTTATCCAAAGGATTTGAAGAAGTTCTAAGACGATACAGGGAAATAGTCCCTGATTGTGACTTGTTGGTTTGTAAGGATTTTTATTTGACTAAGCTTTTATTATTACAATAAAATATTAATATAGAATGTCTTGTGTATTTAAGTTGTGGGCTCAAAAAATATGTCTTTTTGGAATGGTTGAATGTGTTTATATTTATATTGTTCATATATGAAGTAGGTATTGAATATAGTTCTATAATTTACTAATGTATATCATATTTTTTCTTTTTCTATTAAGGCCAACATATTTTGCACCAATCATCAAAGAAAAAATCTATATTATAGAGAAAAGTTGAGGGAAATACCATGTTCTTTTGATAATTGTAGATGGACGGGTTGTATATCATTTATTTGTGCTACTCTTCAAATGTACTCTGAATTTAGAAAATTGAAATTTCATCTTGTTGGATAAAAAGAATTTACTTAATTAAATTCTTGAATCATATGGAGAATAAACTTATACTGCACACATTATCCTTATTATTTATGCTTATACCCATCCTCAGACCAATCTAATGCAAGTTAAATATTTATAGGTAACAAGAAGTGTTGACACTAAAAATAGTAACCTAAGCCCACAAGAACATAATATAGTCAATACAATAGTACAAGCAAGGTAATCCCATGTACATGATTTTGTCATATTGTCAAAGCTAATAACTATTCAATAAACTTGTAGATATAATGCAATATTTTTTTTATGACTCGTTGAATGAATATCTGCAATTCTATTCTAATTTATACCATACAGTTTTATTGTGAATAAAAATGAAGTTAAAACTCTTCCTATCAGCGCCCATACACATCATTTTCATCATTTGTATCTATTTTATCACCTCAAGTACCATTTTCTTCATCTTTATCCATGGAAGCAAACAAAACTATAGGTCAATACAATTCAAATACTAATGCTCTTACAATGCTCTCCCAACTTTACAATATCTATTATTGACTTCCATATAGAAACCAATCGAATAATTATATTTTTACATGCTTTATGTAGTTTGTATATACAAAGTTTTCATCTTGTCTATGTGGCTGTCATTATATTTATGGATGCTAAGCCTTGTTTTTCGCACCCAATCATAGAAACATGATATTGAATAGTATATTTCTATGCAACTCCTTCCATTTTTGGCAGTGGTAGCTTATTCAAAAATTCCTAGTTGCTTCTTGTTTTCCTAAATATATGAAACAGAAAAGCTCAATTATAAGTAATTAGATGATATATTAAATAACAATAACTCAAAAGATAAGAACTAAGATAATGGAGAATTACACATTATATGATCATTTTTTAAAGGGTTCTAGCTCAATGGAAGAGTGCCTACTTTACAAGCAGATAGATGGTGGATAGATTCCATTGTGCCCTATTATGAGCAAATACACTATCAAATATGCTAATAAATATTGGATCAAATATACTATTAGATATGTTACTAAATATACCACTAAGCATGTGACTAAATATACTAAATATGTGACCAAATATATGATTAAATATCCTACAAAATATAATTCTAAATATGTGACTAAATCAACTATCAATGATACAACTAAATATGTGATTAAATATACTATTAAGTATGTGACTAGCCACATGACTAAATATCTATTAAATCAACTACTAAATGAATTACTGAATATGCTACTTAATATACCACCATATATACCACTAAATCAATAATCATAATTAGTGATTAAATACATGACTAAAATTTCTTAGTAGTAAATTTAGTAGTGTTATAAATGATTGGATATTAAGTACTATTAGTCACATGACTAAGTTTAGCCATATAAATACACAAATTCTAGTTGTTTTTTTAGTCTCATATTGTTGTTTTTGTACTAGTTCTTTCATACATGCTATACTTTATTAAAACAACCATGAAACCTATTTAAAGTTTATTTTTATTTTACTTTTATAATTAAATTATTTAATATTAAAAAAATAAAAAATAAAATTATATACATAATTGTCTTGAGAAGTATGCCCAAGCTGTATGACATAGGGGCAATATGTTTTCCTCAAAATTCAATAGCATATGAGATGGATACATTTTATATGGAAATGCTAGTTTTGGGGCACTTAGAGCTCAACAATTATGTTCATTTCATATCAAAGTCTCCAAAAATAAAAGTCCCTTGAAATGAATTTAAAAATCCTCTTTCAAACCATTTCTAAAAAGCAAGGGCATGAAATTCTAAAGTTATGATACCATGTTGAAATTGATGAAAGAAGAACCCACAAATCTTAAGAGATACTTGCATGCAAACAAATCTCATAGAAAGATAGAACCAAAGCTATGGATACTTGAAATTGTAGATCCATAAAAGATGATACATTCATGATTTGTGAAAGATAAATTACAATTATATTAAATTTATTAAAAAGAGATATCAATCTTTATAAATGGATATTAATTCTATTAAAAGTAACTAGCCTAGGTTTCATTATAATAATTAATAAAATAATTTCTTATTATATGCCTAATTTTTAGCTTAACTAGCTTATAGATAATAATGAAATATAGTATTACTCTGTTGATATTTGATTGAAAAGATCATTTGAGTAGAAATATTGTTGAAGAAGACTTTTTGTTTCAATCATTGTTTTGTAGCTGATGTCAAACCTACTATATGCTAGTAAGAATTGTGCTTATATGTTTCAAGTACTATCACTTAGTTGATTGATGAGGAGGATTTATCGACAAGATGTGACAAAAATAACTAGGAGAAAAGTTGAGTTATGATTATGTATTGAAGTGCAAAAATCAATTAAGACAATGATAAAATAATGTATTGATGATCTACTTAAGGTTACAAGGTGACTAGATACACTAAAGAAAGTTTTGAAGTATAAAGTTAAACAAAGGTCATTTGTGAAGCTTGAAAAAGTTGATAGTAGTTGTTGAGTAAAGTTAGTGCAAGCCAAGAAAAAGGTTAGTTGGAGCCAAGTGAAAGAAAATTCTAGTAGCTATCAAGCAAGTTAGTTAGTGCCGAGTAATTTTCAATTGATGCTAAGCACAAGTAAAATCCAATTGCTATTGAGTGATTTTATAGTAGATGTCGAGAAACAAAGTATGTGCCAACCATCAGTAAATCAATAATGTTGAGCTGCTACATTATGAGAAAGATCAAAGAGTCACCAAATAAAAGCCAACACATTTGTTTTCTTGGAACTTGTGAATTAGGTGGAAGATAATATTGATGAGATGGTGGCATAGAATCTTATGTAAATTATTTTGGAGATGAATTAAAATGGATTCCAGGAGAAGTTTTTAGAAAAATCAAGATATGGGGTAGATACATTGTATCCTACCTAATCCATTGAAAACCCTAATTTTGGTTATGGATAATGAGTAGTAAAAGAGTTCTAATTTCCTATATGTAGGAATGTATGGTCATGAACCAAAGTGTTGAAGCAAGAGGTTAGAGAGTTTTGATATGAAAATCTAACAAGGAGAAGGAAAGGGTTTTGCTTCATAAAGTGACCCAAGTAAAGAAATCTACAATGGCATATTGAGTAAGAAGATTTAAAGAGCAAGAACACTTGAAGGGTGAACAAGCTATTAGAGCTACAAGGATTGGATGCCAAGAAAAATTAAGGACTAAATAGTGATCTATAATCTACAAGTAAGGTTGTAAGTTTTATCAAATCAAAGCTCTACTATTACTTTCTAACAATTGTATCAGCCTAGGGTAAATCCTTTGGAGTAAGGTTGACTTAATAGTTATTGGAGAATCCTTTAATTGGGTGGCATTCTAAGTGAATGGCCTAAAGTCCTCTAACAAGGCTCACTTTTGATAGGGTGATTGAAATCCCTTAACCAAGTCACATTCAATAGTGTGTATTGTAACCTTTAATAGGGTTGGCCTTTAACAAGACATCACTTGAGAAAAGTGAAAAAGGAGTAGCATGTTACTGGTGTTTTTTCTCAAATTGGGTTTCCACATTAAACCATTTTGTCAAATGTGTTGATGGATATGTTGTGTTTCATGCTTTATATTTTTGCAAGTTGATTTAATAGTAACATATCCGTTTTAGGTAACACACAATGAATGCATGTATGGTTAAGAATGTTTTATGGGTTCACTAAATTATGAAAAGTTTTATTTGCACATCTAGACCTTGAATAATTGATTCAGCCCCCTCCCCCACCCTCTCAATTATTCTAAAAGAATTCCAACAATTAGTATCAGAGCCATCTGCTTAAGAGGATTATATTTAAGGTACTAGAAGCACAAAGCTCAAGATGTCCAAAAGAGAGGTACCCAAGCTCAATAGAGATAACTTTTCTACATGGAAAAGTTTGATGAAGCTACACCTTGAGGAACTTGGAGATTATGTACAATCTTTCATTATAGTAGAACATGTTGATCCATAAGGATCCCTAACTTCTAAAGATTTGAAGAAAAAGAAAGAACACAATTAGGCAATGTTGGAGATTGTTTGTACCTTAAGCTATGCTGAATTTGATGATATTAAAGGCCTTAAAAGTACATAGTAGATGGAGGAGACAAAAATGTTCAAAGAGCTAAGTCAGAGAGCCTCAAAGGTAAATTTGACGACATGAGAATGGAAGAAGGTGAGAATATTGTTCAATATGTTACTAAAATAAAATAAGTTGTTAGTGCAATAAAAGGTGCTACTGATACAATAGATGATGATATTTTGCTAAGTAAAGTCTTCAAAACATTGTTTCATGTGTATGCCATTAGAGTATCTACAATCCAAGAGTTAAGATGTAAACTAGGTAATTATCTAACCCCTAAAGGTCTAGTAGGGAGACTTGCTACTTTTGAGCTATCAAATTTTGACAAATACAAACTAGAGAGTATTGGTTCAGCTTTCAAAGATAAGTTGCTACTGAAGGATTCTGAGGAGGTAAAGTAGAAGAAGAAGAAGAAGAAGAAGAAGAAGAAAGAAGATAATGTATGCATCCAGTGATAATAACATAGATGAGGAAGACATTGAACAATTGGAAGCATTGATGGCAAGAAGATTTCATAAAGGAAAAGGAAAGTTCAAAGGTAAGCCACCTATCATTTGTTTCAATTGCAATGAAGTTGGCCATATTGTAGCAAGATGTACATAGAAGAAGAACTATAGAGAAGGAAACAACCATAAAAATAGAAGATAAGATGATGGAAGAGACTATAGAGGCAAAGGAAAGAAGTCATGCTACATTGCTGATGAACATGACTCTAATGAAAATGATGATGAAGTGGTATATGTTGCAATGAAGGACGAATCTAATGAGGATGAGGCAATCACACTTCTGACTTATGTGAACAAGAATGATAAATAGATCATTGATAGTAGATGCTCAGATCATATGATTGGAGAGAAAAGTAAGTTTATTACCTTAACCTATTATGATGGAAATAGTGTAAGATTTGGTAATGATGCACCATGTTTGATAAAAGGAAAATGATCTATCAAACTCACAAACAAGATTTCATGTGACAAAGCCTATTTTGCTGAAGAATTGAATTATAACTTATTAAGTATGTCACAATTGAATAATTTGGGATACAAAGTTGAGCTTTAAAATAAATCAGCCAAGATATATGATACAAATGGGAACTTGATTGGAAAAGGTAATTGTTGTCACTTAGGTTTGCACCCTTGTCCAAGGCCTATGCACGAGGACAACCTAGTGAAACATGGAAACAACCTCCAAGCTGTGGGACTTGAACTATGAGGTTGAGTCTCCAGAGAAGGCCGGCTTCCTCTTACTGTTAGGGTGAACCTATCTATTCTCAGAAGGGAAAGGGAGAAAGAGAGCATCAAAGCAAACCTACCTAGTCTAATCTAAGGTGGTGATGCACCAAAACAGAGTGTTCAGACTCATTCCTACCCATATATATACTACAAAACCAGAATAAAATACAGAATTCATACACATCCAAACTTGTATCGATCAATAATCACATACAGATCAGAAAAAACCAACTGAATGACACTAGGAAAAGGAGATTTCACTTATGTATTATCTGATAGGCCAAAGATAGATACAGTATGCAGATCGTTGATCTCAAAAATACACCAATGGGAGGCAAAGTGATGCACATTCACACTAATGACTGAAAGAGATGATACAGGCTATTACATGGCTCAGAGATAAAGGGATTTTACACTGCAAGTCTGCAAGTAGTAGCAAAGAAAATCAGGAAGAATCGACCTTTAGAACAGATCACAAAACTACCTTTATAGATCAGGCATAATTGAAGATTTCTGTGTTACATTCACTTCTTACCTACTGGCATTAACTTCCCATCTCGAGAATCCAATTGGGGATCTGATTGAAATCTTGGCCTGTATACCGAAAAATCTCATTTCTTCTGAGAAGAGCCTGCAGAAGATAGAAACAGTGCCACAACATTCCCTGACATGGTAGATGGATCGAACGGATGGGTGGAGTGTCCTTATGTCCTGCATTCATTCCTGGTAGGTCAAAAATGATCGCGAAGATCAGATCGCAAGATACGTCGATCGTCTTTGCATCTTGGTTTATGAATCATCCAAGCTTATCAGTCGACCCAATTTCTTATAAGATGACTAGGCCACGCGGGCCAACCGTAATCCTTTGTTTTACCACTTGGAGAGTCCTTCCACGGTTGACCACCTCCATCAAACTAACCATGCCACCTTATCATCTAACCACTGGCCGTTAGCTAATTGCCACGTCGAAAACTGGACCTGGGAGGACACATGTCTTCCGAGCACTAACTCGCCATTGTAAAATTTGCACAGTTCCTCCATGGCGAGATAGCGCCAACCCTAGATTTCAGCAGATCTGATGGTGGAGATCCACCCCTTAATGCACTAGTCGTATCAAGAAATTTGGCCCCTCAACATATCTTTTTTTTGACTCGGCACACGTGGTTGTTTCTGATTCGCCATGGACTCTCCTTCCTGTGACTAGGCCCCATCCGAATCGGCGCCACCTCAATGATGCATCCGGCGAGACCTAACCCCACCAACACGTGTCAATTGGGTGTGATGTCACCATGGTAAAAATCTTGTAGCTTTACTAAGGCGACATGGAACCTACCGTTGATCTTCCCTCATCCGACGATCACAAAGACTCGTCTTGCTCTGTGTTGTCTTTACCCCGGGCCCATCGTATCTGGTGACAACTCAGCATCCGCACCGCACCTGACTGACACATGGTAAATGGGCGCTATGTCGCCATGATAAAAATCTCACAGCTTCACCATGGTGAGATGGCACCTACCGTTGATATCTTCTAATCTGACGGTCACAGAACCTGACCTCCTATAACCCTTCATTCCTATTGATTCGTCGGGCCCGCTAACACGTGGCGTCCTCCTGTGGGTTTGTCAGTCACCCCACCCTAACTGCTTCTGATGGCATGAAATGTAGCCCTGCCAAGACACGTGGCACACGAGCGCTATGTCGCTGATGCTAAAGTCTGGACAGTTCTTGATGGCGAGATAGCGCCAGCCGTAGATCTTTGCAAATTTGATGATCAGAGCGACATCGTACTTCACTCGCCATCCCTCCTGAAAACAACTGGGCCCGTTGTTGCCATGTCCAGACATATACACATGGCATCATCTGATTGGTGAACCTGAGACTTGATCCATAGAATAGCCATGCGGCGATCGGCTGCTATGTCGCCATGGAGATTTTTTGGTTGGCGTGTGATAGTGCCATAGTGCCTGTGGTGTCAAAAAACTTTCCCGACCCACCCTCTGTTGTAGCCCACCCGCCCAGCCCACCAAACACATTTTGATCGGGCATGATGTCGCCGATACTACCTCCAGTGCAACTTCTGATGACGAGATCGCGCCGACCGTCGATCCATCTAAAATCTGACGGAGAGAAACTTTGGCGGGTCGGGGCATTAAAACAACAATTTTTTAGGCTAACCGTTGAACAGGCTGCGGATTTGAATTTAAATCTTTGGTGGTAAAACTAGAGGTAACACTTCTGGCGACTCGCAGGGGGCATGAACCTGCTCAATGCATGACCAGTGCCTGAGAATGATCCATTGGGCTATGGAGTCAAAAGAGGACCAAGAGGCACAAGCTGAGAACTGCAAGAAACCTAACCCTTAAAGAGGAAATCAAAAAATTAAAAACCCTTAAGGTTCTAACTCTGCTTCTATGATTGGAAACAAAAAATAGGACCTCCTCAGCAGTGTGAGACATGTCAAAAATGACTCACGAAGAGAGCCAGGTGCTCGTGCACTTATTGCAAAACAGAAACAAGCAGGAAGCAACTGGATTATCTATGTACATAGATTCACAACCCTTCAAAAATAGGGCTTCAGATAGATCCCATTGACTGGAATGGGTAGAACTTCACCACTTGGCCTGCTTAGTTGGAATGCGTTAGCCTATTTGCAACTGGAAATCAGATAAGGGCCACTCCATAATGGATCAAATTTGGAGTGCCTTCCTAGTTTTTCTCTGTCTGAGTCCCACTTGAGAACTAAATCTCCCTCTCTGAAGATTTTGGCCCTTGCCTTCTTATCAAAACTCTTCTTCATCTGTTGCTGGTGAATCTCTAGAGTTTTCATGGCTTTGTTTCTCTTTTCTTCCAACTCAATTAGTTCTACCATTCTTACTGACATGGCATCATCTTCAACTAGTTCTAGCTGATGAGCCAACTCCAAGGATGGGAACTCCAATGCGATTGGGAGTCTAGCTTCCCTACCATATACTAGCACAAAAGGTGAATTCCCAATAGATCTCTTGGGTGTTATCCTATCAGCCCATAGAGCGGTCCTTAATTTCTTGTGCCAGGTCCTCTGATTGTCTTCTATTATCCTCTTCATAATTCTGATTAGATTCTTGTTGGAAGATTCAGCCAAACCATTACCCTGAGGATAGTAGTTTGATAATGTGCTCAGGTAGATATTGTGATTCATGGCCCATGCACAAATTTGGGTCCCAACAAAAGACTTGGCATTATCTGAGATGATAGTAGAAGGAGCACCAAATCTAGATACAATTCCATCAAGGAATTCAACAACTAATGGCTCTGTGGCATCCTTCAAGCCAACTGCCTCTGTCCACCTAGTGAAATAATCAGTAGCAGCCAAGATCCATTTATGACCTACACTAGATGGAGGATTAATGGGGCCTATAAAATCCAACCCCCACAGAGTGAAGGTCTGATCCACCTAAATAGGGTGAAGAGGAAGAGCTGTAAGTCTCTGTTTGCCTAAGAAAAAAGCACATTTCTCACATTTCCTCACATACCTATAACAATCATGGAACAGAGATGGCCAATAATATCCAGCCCTCATGATCTTCATAGCGGTTGTTCTTGCAGAGAAGTGGCCGCCATCAGGGCCATCATGGAGTTCTCTAATCACCCTTTCAGCCTGATCCCCTTCAACACATCTCAATAGGGTCCCATTAAAATCCCTCCTGAATAGGATATCGTCAATCACAACATAGGGAATGGATTGTAGTCTATATTGTCTTCTTTTAGTTCTGTCCAATCCCTGAGGGTATCCATTCCCTAATAAGAAATTCTTCATGTCATTTATCCAGCTCCTTGGATCATCAGCATACCTTTCCTCCTGTTGCTCTGGTATCACCATGGCAACTTCTTCATCTGAGTTCTGATCTGATAACATTTATTTACATAATCCTCTTCCTCTTACCAATTTGGTAATCTAAATGTCAACATCATATTCCATTACCCTAGTGATCCATCCAGCTCTCTTCTCACTGACATCTTTGTTTAACAGGAAGTCTTTTACACTTGCATGGGGCACCAACAAATGGACCCTATTATGGGATAAGAGGTGTCTGAACTTCTTCAAGGCTCTAATGACTGCAAGGGCCTACTTATCAACAAAGCTATACTTATCTTCATATTCCTTAAGCCCTTCACTAAAGAAGGCTATGGACTGCTCCTCATTCTTGTCATTTGTTTGGGTCAAGACAGCAGAGATACTTGATTCACCACCTAAAGTGTAGAGGATGAAATCGTTCTCAAATTTTTCGTTCATGAGGGTAGGGGCTGATGCTATGGCTTCCTTGATCTTTTCAAAACTCTCCTTCCCCTCCTTGGTCCATGAGAAGACCATATCTTTCTTGAGCATGGCTATAAGGGGTTTCACCATGGTGGCAAGATTAGGAATAAACCTTCTTACAAAATTTATCCTACCAAGGAAACTTTGTAGCCCTTTCTTGTGTTTAGGGAGAGGAAGGGAAAGTATTGCTTTTGTTCTTTCTGGGTCAACGGTCAATCCATCCTTAGATACAATGTGTCCCAATAGTTTTCCCTAGTTTGTAGCAAAGACACATTTGGCTGGGTTGAGAGATACCCCAAACTCTCTACATCTTAGAAATACCTGTCTCAAATGATCAAGATGATCTTCCACATTCTTAGAATACACAGTTATATCATCAAGGTATACCAAGACAAACTTGTCAATTAATCTTCTGAAAGCTACCTCCATTGCCTTTTGGAATGTGGAACCTGCATTTGTTAATCCAAATGGCATTTTGCAATAAGCATAGGTGCCCCATTTAGTAGTAAATGCTGTCTTATATCTATTAGACTCTTTAACCAATACTTGGTTATAACCTGAAAGCCCATCAAGAAAAGAGAATCTCCTTGACCCATTGACCTTGGACAGAATTTTCTCCATAGAAGGGAGAGGATGGTGATCTTTAAGGGAAGCCTGATTGAGATCCGTAAAGTCCACACACAATCTGATTTCTCCATTCTTCTTCCTCACAGGGACAAGGTTAGCTACCCATGATGAGTGTTTGATAGGAAAAATTATGTTAGCCTCAATTAGTTTGGATAGTTCTTTCCTCATTAAAGGTTCAATCTTGAGATTCACTGGCCTCTATTTTTGCCTTACTAGTTTGACCCTCTCAACTAAATCTATGGTATGCTAAAACAAACTAGGGTCAAACCCTTTTAAATAATCATATGTCCAAGAAAATACATCACTAAATTCTTGACATAGATGAATGAAATCTTCTTGCTCAGCTTTAGAACATACCTTCCCCATGTTAAGAGATTTTCCATCAGCAATAGTAACTGGGGCGTGGTCATCCTTTTCTGCAACTAGATTCATCCCTTTGCCTCTTGTTTGATCATCAGGATTAAAGACGCCCTCCAAGGTAATGAGACCCTTGGGTAGCTTGTTGGAATTGAGATGAATGATCTTATAACCATATTGATCTTGTAGCCTTAGCTGACTTCTCTCTGAAAATTTTGCTTCATTCTGCAAGAAGCTCACAATTTTCTCATCAGACTCGAACACTTGCCAATGAGTATTATTATCAGGAATAGCAGGCCTCACCACTACCCTTATTTGTTGTTTCTTTTCTTCCTCAAGATTCCCTGGTATATCATAAGATGCACCCACTGTTGCAAGTCTGTCAGCATGTTTATTTTCTTTCCTAGGAATGCTCTGAATGTTAAATGCATTGAAACCCTCAAGAAAATCCCAGATTCTATGTTTATAAGATTTGAGCAGGCCATTTTCGGTGATATTCTAATTTCTCACTTGGTTCACTACCAACTCACTATCCCCATATACTTTCAAGGCTTGAATTCCCCTCTTTTGGGCAAGTAGGAGACCTTGGATCAAGGATTCATACTCAGCCACATTATTGGTACAACTGAATTGGAACCTAAAACAGAAGTAGTATCTGATTTGTACAGGAGAGATCAACATAACACCAGCCCCTGATCCATTTCTATTCCTTGAGCCATAAAAGTACATACTCCATACTCCATTTATGTCATCGTTAGTCCTAACAAGGTCAGGAACTTGAACCTCCTTCTCTATTATGCAATATGTACTAAGGCCTATCTCAAGGGTTTCCGACATAGGTTCAAATTGACATGTATTTGCCCACTCATCCAAGAAGAAATCAAGAATCGCTGCTATGGAAGTGATAGGCTCGTTTACTATGTTATTTTCGTTCACCTCTAGGATAGGGAAATTCATATTGATGAAGTTGGAAGTGTAGGGTTTAGTGTGGTGAAGGGCTTGAGGTTCTGCTCTTATTGAAGCATTGGCCCCATATCTAGTCTTAAATGACATGTAAGACCAATCAGCAGATATGAATCCACCAATTTGGGCAGTGAAGTCTCTCGAAAGATAGATGGCAAAATAGGGCTTAACCTCAGCAACAGATATGTCTTGAATCACAGTACAACCAGGGCATGCATGTAGGGCCATTTCCACACTTCTAAGGATGCCTATGGTTTTGACAGTACTCCCATCTAGTTGTAACACATCCCTAACAATGGGCTCATATTTCATCCCTAAAGCATCAGCAACACACCTAGGCATTACTGAGCTGCTAGCCCCCGAATCTATCATGCAATTATGGACTAATTTGCCCCCTATAATCAGAGAAACATAAAATGGAGGAGGTCTAACCTTTTTATTTGCCTCCACATCTCCTACTGGTTGTACTAAACTAGTGGCACTCTCCATGGTAGATGACTGATCCTTGGGCTCAATCCTTTCCAATTCTTGTTGCAGCATCTTCCTCTACATTGGTATGGTAGCGACAGCATCCCACATGGAAATGTTTACATTGGTCTTCTTCATTTGCTCTACGAAACTCAATGGTGCACTACGAATTTTGGTAGAAACTTTGGGGGCTGCACTTATAAGAGGTTGAGATGGGGCAACAAAAGGATCACTTGCATCCTCATTTCTTGGGCCTTGCTCTTGCTATTGTGAAGTGTTTGTCTGCTCATTTGTTGTTTGTGTGTTAGGTATAACTCTTGAAGTTGAGGCCTACTTAGGAGAAGGAGGAGCAACATGTTCCATAGCTCTCTTCTTGCTTCTTGTGTTATGAGCAACGAAGTCCTAGTTTACATTACAATGTTCCTCCATTCGGTGATTCATAAAAGAGCAATCGCCCTACCTCTGAACGCATGAGGCCTCCTTGGGATGATCTTCTTTGTGTGATTGCTTTACTATGGACTCCTGGAAAGTTAGGGCCAAATAAGATTTTGATTTTTGACATAGGCAGTAGGTATAAGAATAGTTACATGAGGGACAAAAATCTTGATCTTGTACCAAGTTATTTTGAGGGACTATAGTTATATTTTGATTTGAGCTTGAAGTAGAAGCATGACTATTCTACCTATTCTGATCAAAAGAACTATTCCACTGATTAGGAGGCCTACCACCACTTGGAGCCTGATATTGCAATTGGGGAGGCTTGCCACCTTTGGCCTGCTGTCTTTCTAAGGCCAAAACCTTGTTACTCATCTTTTGTATTAGAGAAAAACTATCCTCTAGTCTCTTCCCTTGGTCCTTCAACTCCCTCCCCTACTCTTGTAATTTTTTATCCAGGGTCTTTTCTCTTTTATCTGTGTTCAGTACTAGACCTTGGAGCATTCCCTTGAGTTCATCTATTCCGTTTGAGGATGTGGAATCTTGGGGAACTGGGGTAAGGGCTTGCGATGTAGAAATTGTAGGGAGAGGGGCTACTGCTGGTTGGTGGTTGGGAACATCAGGAAAGAAAGGCATAGGAGGCCTTGGAGCCAACTTTCCCCCTTGTATTAGAATGTTCCAGCTTTTATGGCTGTCTCATAAGCATTAGGTAATGTATCTCCTCCCATAGTTTGGATTGTGGTGGCAATATCACTGTTAAAAGCTCTAAGGTAATGCAAGAAGGCATTACCAGGTGTAGGTTTCACTATAGTAGGTATTCTATCCCATGTCTTTTGGAATCTGTAATTAAAATCAGTCATACATTCATGAGGGGCTCTTTTTATTGTAGTCAGCTGCTCTAATAGTGACAAATGGTCACTCTTATCCTCAAAATGTTTGCATAATCCTGCTCCTAGTCCATCCCAATCAGTTATGGAACCATGAGCTAAGACTCTATACCACTGTAATGCTTTTCCTTTTAAAGATGAGGCTAGAAGTCTGACAGCAACATCATCTTCTGTAATACCATGAACATTGCAGACATTCGCTACCTCTTGGATATGCTCTAGGGGGGAAATAGAAGTTTCACCAGTAAAATCAGGTATGCTTTTTAGTGCAGCTACTGCTATATCATGTCTTTGGGCTAACAACAGAGGACTTCCACCATTAAAGGTGGAAAAAGGATGAACTCTTAGCTGTGCCATATAAACAAGTGTTCTATTGATGAGTGCTGACGGCAATCTAGGCTGAGTTCGGACAGTGGGAGGAGTAGAGACAGATCTCATAGGTATATTAATTGTTACTCCACCTCTAACTAGTGATAATGAAGCTCTAGCCCTCCTTCTTCTAGGACTTGAAAGTGAGAGTCCTTGATATTGAAAATTACCTCTAGAAGACGTCCTTGTTTCAGCTCTGGGCATGAATTTTTGCAACTTTGGCCTGAAACCAGATTTGTTGATGCTCAGAGTCACCAAGTACTTGATGAATCAGCCTCTTGAAGGCTTGAATACTGAAGCCAGCACCAATTCTTCAGCATTAATCTCAGAAACTCTTTCTTCTTTCGACACTAGTAGACATGAAATCTTCTGATATAGGTCCCACCGGGCGTGCCAAAAACTGTTGTCACTTAGGTTTGCACCCTTGTCCAAGGCCTATGCATGAGGACAACCTAGTGAAACATGGAAACAACCTCCAAGCTATGGGACTTGAACTACGAGGTTGAGTCTCCGGAGAAGGCCGGCTTCCTCTTACTATCAGGGTGCACCTATCTATTCTCAGAAGGGAAAGGGAGAAAGAGAGCATCAAAGCAAACCTACCTAGTCTAATCTAAGGCAGTGATGCACCAAAACAGAGTGTTCAGACTCATTCCTGCCCATATATATACTACAAAACCAGAATAACATACAGAAGTTATACACATCCAGACTTGTATCGATCAATAATCACATACAGATCAAAAAAAACCAACCGAATGACACTAGGAAAAGGAGATTTCACTTATGTATTATCCGATAGGCCAAAGATAGATACAGTATCCAGATCGTTGATCTCAATAATACACCAATGGGAGGCAAAGTGATGCACATTCACACTGATGGCTAAAAGAGATGATACGGGCTATTACATGCCTCAAAGATAAATGGATTTTACACTGCAAGTCTGCAAGTAGTAGCAGAGAAAATCAGGAAGAATCGACCTTTAGAACAGATCATAAAACTGCCTTTATAGATAAGGCATAACTGAAGATTTCTGCATTGCATTCACTTCTTACCTACTGGCATTAACTTCCCATCTCGAGAATCTAATCGGGGATCTGATTGAAATCCTAGCCTATATATCGAAAAATCTCATTTCTTCTGAGAAGAGCCTGCAGAAGATAGAAACGACGCCACAAAATTCCCTGACATGGTAGATGGATCGACCGGATGGGTGGAGTGTCCTTATGTCCTGCATTCATTCCTGGTGGGTCAGAAATGATAGCGAAGATCAGATCACAAGATACGTCGATCGTCTCTGCATCTTGGTTTATGAATCATCCAAGCTTATCAGTCGACCCAATTTCTTATAAGCCGACTAGGCCACGCGGGCCAACCGTAATCCTCTGTTTTACCACTTGGAGAGTCCTTTCGCAGTTGATCGCCTTCATCGAACTAACCGTGCCACCTTGTCATCTAACTACTAGCTGTTAGCTAATCGCCACGTCAAAAACTGGACCTGGGAGGACACGTGTCTTCTGAGCGCTAACTCACCATTGTAAAATCCATGCAGCTCCTCCATGGTGAGATAGCGCCGACCCTAGATTTCGGTAGATCTGATGGTGGAGATCCACCCCTTAATGCATTGGTCGTATCAAGAAATTTGGCCCCTTGACATATCTGTGTTCTGAATCAGCACACGTGGTTGTTTCTGATTTGCCGTGGACTCTCATTCCTGTGACTGGGCCCCATCTGAATTGGCACCACCTCAATGATGCATCTGGCGAGACCTGACCCTGTCGATGCGTGTCAATCGGGCACGATGTCACCATGGTAAAAATCTTGCAGCTTTACTAAGGTGACATGGTGCCTATTGTTGATCTTTCCTCATCCGACGATCATGAAGACTCGTCTTGCTCTATGTTGTCTTTACCCCGAGCCCATCGTATCTGGTGACAACTCAGCATCCGCACCGCACCTGAGTGACACATGGTAAATGGGCGCTATGTTGCCATGATAAAAATCTCACAGCTTCACCATGGCGAGATGGCGCCTACCATTGATCTCTTCTAATCTGACGGTCACAGAACCTTACCTCTTGTAACCCTCCATTCCTATTGATTCGTTGGGACTGCTAACACGTGGCGTCCTCTTGTTGGTTTGTTAGTCACCCCACCCTAACTACTTCTGACGGCATGAAATGCAGCCCCACCAGGACACGTGGCGCACGGGCGCTATGTCGCTGATCTAAAGTCTGGGCAGTTCCCGATGGCAAGATAGCGCCAACCGTAGATCTTTGCAGATCTGACGATCAGAGCGACATCGTACTTCACTCGCGGTCCCTCCTAAAAACTACTGGGCCCGTGGTTGCCATGTCCTGATGTATACACATGGCATCATCTGATTGGTGAACCCAAGACTTGATCCATAGAATAGCCACGTGGCGGTCGGGCGCTATGTTACCATGGAGATTTTTTGGTTGGTGTGCGGTAGCGGCATAATGCCTGCGGTGCCAAAAAAATTTCCCGACCCGCCCTCCGTTATAGCCCACCCGCCGGGCCCACCAAACACGTGTTGATCAGGCACGATGTCACCAATACTACCTCCCGTGCAACTTCTGATGACGAGATCGCGCCGACCGTCGATCCATCTAAAATTTGACAGAGAAAAACTTTGGCGGGTTGGGGCATTAAAACAACAATTTTTGAGGCTAATCGTTGAACAGGTCGGGGATATGAATTTAAATCTTCGGCGGTAAAACCAGAGGTAACAGTAATCAAACTAGAAGTAATCTATTCTATCTAGATATAGAACATGCTACTTGTCTTATTGCAAAATTTGATGACGTATGGCTTTGGCACAAGAGATTATGTCATGTAAATTTTGATAGTCTAATTATTATAACATGAAAATATTTAGAGGTTTTCCGAAGTTGAAGTGTTGGGACTCAAATTTGAAGTTCTGATTTTGACAACCATTGAGAAAATAAAGCCCTATAAGCACTTTTAAATGCATATATACCCGGCTGCCCATTTGAAGAATAAGAGATGTTTAATACTTCTAGCACCTTGAATTTAGTATGCCTATGCATCCCATGATGATTAATTTCCATTCTGAGTCATTTGGTGAAGTCTTGTTTTGAGCAATTGTGAAATCTTCATTTTCAACTAAGTGTCAAATAGTGATAGGAGGCCTTGTTTGCAATTGAATATCTTGCATCTAGTAATGTTTCATGACTCATTGATTTGAGAGTGTTTAGTGTCCATACCTAAGACCATATGTTTTAGATTTTGAGTCATTTTGAGTTTGTTTGATTAGGTTTTGAACCCGTCAAACTTGGTAGTTTACTATTTTCATGCATTTGCAAATTGTACAAAATTTTTGGAATCCCTATTCGACCTATCATAACTTTTGACCAGTTGACCTAAATGAGAAAATTCCTATTGCATTGAATTTTAGAGGTCAAAGACATGTTATGTTTCAAGTTTGAGCTTATGAGCAATCTGTTTGATCTATTTTAGAACGTGATTCCAAATGTAATTTCTAACTTTTAATGGGTGTCAAGAAGAGTAGATTGATTAGTACCCTTGTTCATGATTTTATAACTTCAAATCTATGATAGATGAGATTGAATGGATTGTACCACTACATTTTCTTCTAAAAATACTTCTAGTGTGTCAATTTTCAAGTCTTAACGAATCTATCTGCATACTTTCCTAGGTCAATTCCATTTGCATAAATTGCTTTTCTATCTATGTTTCTAGTCATCAAAACCTAAGTAGACCACTTTGACCACTTTCCATTTGTGTCCTATTATTCACCATGAGCCCAAATAATAGATTTATATTTTCCTCATTACAGAGAATCAATGCCCCAGTTTTTGTGCCCCAAGTGTTAGTTTAGATAGTTTTTGAAGCCAAATTCAAATGTGATTTCATGTTTTCTGACGTGTTTACTTGTAGGCAGTTTTGAAAGGGAAACTTTCACAGTCAATATCTTTTGGCGCCAAATTTTTCATGAGACAAGATTTGATGGGGTAGAAGTATGTGGAACAAGGAATTAGTATGTTTGATTTCAAAGCCCAGTCAGATGTTTGGGTCAACTTTTAAAGCTAGTCAAAGGACCTCTTGGAAAAAAGTTGACAAGTTGCAAGAGACTAATAAATGACTTGTAAATGATAGTTCAATAATTGAATTTGATTTTGATTAGTATTAGGTGATGAATGGATCAGTTACAATTATCTATTGTTCAAAAATAAAAATAAAAATTAGCCAGGCCCACTTTGGGGGTCTGATTAATGTTCTTAGATAAATAAGATAACTATGATGGGGCCAACTTGTAGAAATGGGTATATATGAGGAGTTATTAATTACCTATAGCTTGTATATCAAACTAGTTTAGTGTGAAGAGGCAAAAAAAACTCCAAGGAAGCATTAGCATATATGAGAACGCTATATGCTTACTCAATTTAGACATTAGCAAAGTATTCTTATGTGACTTCACTCCAAGCTACACTAAGACATGGTATCCAAACAAATCTCATGCAAGGACTTGGAAAGAATGAGAAGTTGGAATTTTTCATCACAACAAGAAAATTGACCAATGTGAAGGGGATTGACTTAGATGTGAGATTGCCACATATGAATCCAATGGAAGCAGTGGGAAATATGGCTAAAGATTTGGGAATATGATTATATTATTTAATTAGCTCAAGGATGCACTTGAAAAAGAGAATCATGAAATAATTCAAGCTAACAAGCAAGTTTCTTTAGCTAGGGAAGAAGTTGAGGAGGCAATGAGAAATATTGTGAGGCTTGAATGACAAATTTCACTTCTTAGCAAAGAAAGGGATGGCTTGAAGGTGACAATATCTTCATATACTACTTGAGATAGCAAAGGCATAACTAGCCATTGGAAAAAATGATGAAGAACTTTTGAACTTTGAAAAGTCTCGATCTCTTGATCCATACAATTTAATAGGCATGAATGAGTATGCAATGTTATTGAGGACAAGAGTAGACCCTTCTAAATTGAATATGCTATTGAATGACCTATTTCTCACTAATCCAAACAAGCCAAAAGTTTGGGTTACATTTGCTTCTTACTGGGATAGACATGATGATAAATTTTGAGCTTTGACATATGCTGAGAAGAGTATCTATGTTGATGAAAAACATGTGCCAAGATATATTATCAAGAGAAACTTATTATTATTATTATTGAATCGAGATGAGGAAGCTATAATGTCCTTTAGAAGAGCTCACCATTTGAGACCTAATCTTTGCTCCTATGAAGGCCTTGTGCATGGAAACTTAGCAAATTTAATTCCAAGAGATGCACTAATGGTTGCTCATGAAGTTCTAAAGGCTAGGCCTCATTCAGCAAAAGCCATCCCTCTAGTGGGCAACTTATATGCTCACAATCCTAAATTCTAGAGATAAGGTACAAAAATTCTATGAATGGATTAACCCACTTTCTTAGTTTCGATCGAAACTAGGAAAGCGGTTTGCTAACTGCATGGTTAAGCTACCAATAGTTTCGATAGAAACTAAGAAATTTTGTTTCTATCAAAAGTTTGTAAAATAGTTTCGATAGAAACTAAGTTTCTATCGAAACTAGCTAGTTAGAAGCCCCCATGAATAGTTTGAAGTTTTTTCAATGATTTCCTTTCTTTGGAGCTGAATTACCAGGTTCAAATGGAGCACTAAAAACCTAAAATTGTACATGATTGAAGTACTCTGAACTAGCTTTCTAATTATATAGGTCTTTAGGAATCTTATTTTGTATATTCTTAAATTTATTGTTCCTTAATATCATATTTCTTATAATAGAATTCTCTAACTACCTTCTGTCCATATTGCTAGATACATAATGTAATATTTATTCAACTGTACAAAATTATCATCATCTATTATCTGCATAACTAGATTCTCTACCTTGGGTTTTAAAGCTTTATTTCCTATTGTTGTTCTTTCTTCATGCACATCTTGCCCAAGTGCTTTATCACCAGCTTCATCCTCCAAAAATTTTGAACTACTTATCTACATTGTTTTTCTCCTCTTTCCTAGTCTGGTGGTGGTCTACTTGATCCTTTTCTTGGCTAGTGGTGTCAATTCTTGCTTAACCTTTACAAATTTTTTATACTTCCTCTACATAGTAGGTGCTTCCACCTTTGGCTACCTCCTAGGCTATTCAAAACTTTCTCTTAATGGTTGCACTTACACAAATGCTACATAAGGCACAATACAAGCTTACAGACAAGGTTATGCCAATGTTACTCCTTCTAAAGGTCCTACCACAACAATAGTGGGTTACACTTTTTTGCCTAAACTGACACTGAACTCTAAATTTTTAAGAAAACATTCACTTTCAAATTCAAATTCATGTTTAACGGTTAAGAATTTGAAGATGAAGTAAACTAGAGTCTTTTAGGATTTTGTGTCTAAATTCTAAATCTTTTTTTTTTTTTTTTAAATTTATTTTATTGAATTATTTTTTCTCCTACGAAAATTGGTATGATATCAAAAACCTGATTTTTAAAGAGTGACACTGTTTTTGACACACATAACTTTTTTTCTACAATAGATATCAATGTGATTCTTTTGAACTTAATTTTTTAACATCCATACCTAAACCGTAGAGTTGGTCTTATATCTTTATCATTATTATTTCATATTTTATTGTAGTTTAAAGTTGGCATAACACTAATTTAGACATATGTTGCTTTTGACACATGTAACTTATTATATATTTACCCAATTTTTAAAATGTAAAATTTGATTGAAAGGTGACTCAAATACGGAGATCGTACTTATTTTTCAAAAAAATTATTTTTATATTTACTATTTTTCCATGAGCGTTGAATATCTTAGTTTATTTTTTACAATAAACCTATATTTAATTCATGTTAAAATATATATACCTAAAAAATTTTAAAAGCACCAAATTCATAGTCACCAATACTTCAATTTATCCACTACCCTTCATCTCTAGTGCAATTCCTTTAATCTCATTGAACTCTTGTCTAGTCATACCAGATTCCTTAAGGATGGAATATATCCTTTTTTCAAACTTTTTCCTTCTTTATTTATTATGTCATTCTAACTATACTATTCTTGATCTTTCTTCAAAAGCTCCCCATGTAGGGCACTCTATGTCTTACTTAGGTTCATGTATGATTTGTGCCTACCCTTATATAAGCTTTGTGCTCATCTTGTTACCCATTGGTTCTATGAATTTGAATATAGGAATCACTTCTTTCATGTAGATTTTTTCAGTCTCCACCATGAAGCATAATTATTCCTTGTAATTTTCTACCATAGAAGAGTTATTCTATACCTCTATTTCATCTCAAATTGGAAACTCTTCATCATTCTATCAATGTCTCATCTCAAACATTATCTAGCTTGGATCTAAAGTATTGAGTCACCAATTTTATTGTGTACTTGTTTCTATCCCAATTTATTAACCCAAGAAAATTCCTTGTAACATAAAAGAATAAGTGAGTCAGTAGGGACTCAAATTTGAAAACTACACTCTTAGTTTTCTTGGTCTTTGCAATGTTGTCCAGCAATTGTAACCTCATTATCTCACATAGATTAAGCTTTCTTACTTCAACTTTTATTACACAAGCCACATGAAAAAATCCAATGGGTATTGAGTTAACCCTTGATCCATGGTTTAACTTGTACCCTAATATCTTGGTTAACAATTTCACTCCTTTACCTCTAATGGATTTAACCTTCATGTTTCTTTCATCAAACTTTGTCTTAAGGTTTGTCTCAACCATTTTCTTGACATTATTCTCATTAATGGGATTACAACCTTCATTTCTCAATCTTGTGACCTTGTAAATTAGGTCATTTTCTATGACAATCTCTACATCACCTAATTAGAAGATATCATCATGTACCCTACTCAATATGATTTGGGTCCATTCATGATTGTCAAAATCTATATAGAACATATACATCACTAGATTCAATCCTTCTAGGTGTAGATACTAAGACTTTAGGATAAGTAATTATTGCACATGACTCCTAAGTCTTTATGAATTTCATCATCATTGATACTATCAATCTTATAGTGAATGTAACTTTTGATATCCTCAATGTGCAACACATTTTCTAGAACTTGCAAAAATGTGCCTAATGGATTATCTAATAAAGAAACAAATAGATGTTTCTTGAACTCATATATTGGTCTATCACTTACATCATACATAGTTTGACTATCCATTGCTTGGTAACTATAAATATTGGAATAAACTAGATACGATACTTCATAATATACTTTGAAATCACAATTTAGGGCTTTTACAACATTTGACTTTTCGAACTTCACTTTGCACTTCAATTCCCTGCAAATTTCTCTTCAATTCACTCAAGAAACTTCACGTGGAAAAAATGGTACAATAAATCTAGCTTAAAATAGTTAAATCATTTCAAATTGACATGCGCATTAAATATGCATCTACCAAAACTTCAAATATTGTCATTGTTTACTAGTGACCTTGTTTTAATAATTCCTTCTTACTATGATCACATCTAGTCTTGCACACTCAACCATAGCTTCCTTTTTATGTCTACTACCTTTTATTAACTGTGCAACCTCAAACTCACTCACTAAAATCAATTTTTACCAATTGATGCTCTATCTCTACTAGAAATGCTTTAATTTAGGTAGGATGAGCCACAAATAATCTATGACTTCAACTTCCCATCAGGTGCATCAAAGTATTGCTCTGTCAAAATTATATGAGAACTCTCTGTATTGCAATCTTTCATAAATTCTTCCTTGAACTCATCAAAATGTTCCTTGACTACTTCTTTCTAACTATTATCACTTCCATTTTCATGCCTTCTATCATTTCTATTATTGCTCCTTTTGTGATTAGGATTCTTATTAAACTTTCTTCTATCCATTATGTAGAATATTTTTGTCTATCCAAAGTTATTTCAAAACAAACATTGTAAGGCCCACTGTAATACCCTATCATGGATCTGATGAAAGGAGCATGAATAGGAGTCAACTAGGTTATGTATGACATTCTATTACTAATATTGATTATGAGATCCTATTAGAGACTAATGTAGATTTGGGTTATTATAAGAGTAATATTGATCAATAATACTAGATCACGTGAAAATAAGACTCAACATGTTCAAGCTGAGAACCTAGTCATGAGATTTAAGGTTTGATTTACTAGACAATTAGGGGAGATGAATTAACATTCACTCTTGTAAGGAATAACAATGAATATAGATCATATGATAAAAAAAAATAATGATTTCACTCAAAGATTGGTTTTAAAATATGATGACCTAGTTTGGAAACATTTAATGGCATGAGAAATCAACCCTAGGGACACACACACCTCGTAACAAGATAAAAGGACAATGTTAGAAATACTACTTGGTCAGTTGATTTGAAAAGATACTAGTGAACAAGTTTGCACAATAGTGATTTTCACTTATGACATATATACTAAGATCTATTTTACATATTTTATAATTAGGACTTCTGTGTTTCATTGTTATGATCGACAAAGATTGTGATGGTATTTAGAACGGTAGTTTTGTTATGATTAGAAAGAGTAGTGTTATATATATCTTGACATTTTAATGTTTTGTAATATTTTATGGAAATCATTATATGGAAATTAATTGAATATGTTAATACAATTATGTGATGTTGGATCATTCTGCACTTATTGGTATGTATTTCTATAATATTTCATTGGACAATTAATAGTTAAGTTGAGTGTGCAGGAAATTTGAACCATGGAAATTATTGGGGGAAACAAGTTCCAAACCCTGTGAACATAGTTTAACCAAGGCGAATCTTTGGAAGATTCAAAAGCCTCATTGTGAAAGTATTTTTCTTTGTAATGGTATAGTTTCTTTCTTGTGCATATGTTTAATCATAATGTAGATGCATTAAAGGCATGTCAAGGGGAGTGTAATATATTTTTATGTGTCACTTGACACTTGTATTTGTCTATGTGTTGATAACATGTCACTTTGAGTGTTAGTCAAAAGGTCACTTAATCTTGGTCCTTTTCCTTCCTTTCAATTAATGCTTTAGTACACCCATTTGGGAGAGAGTGTTACGATGGGTCACCATCATATTGAATTTCGAATTCAAACTTGACAAGGAGTTTAGGGGGTCGAAATGGAATCCTAAGGTGTTATTTTATTGTTAAAAAGCCACCCTAATGGTAGTCTAGTAGGTTAGGGGCCTAAATTTAAGTATTTTAATGTTTTCCTAGCTTTGGGAACCCTTTTAAACAAAGCCAACTTGAACCAATTCGAAATTTGAGTTTTTCTATGATAGAACCCTCTCAACCCCACTTGGTCAACCTTCTTATTTTGGAGGAGCAACAATGTAAGATAGGGAGGCTTGATGCTTCCTACTAAAAAGTGTTAGTGGAGAGTCTTTTAAGGAGGAAGTGACAAGTTAGTCGGTTGTTCACCCACTCTCTAATTTTAGAGACAACTAAGTTTTGGAGGGAGATTAAGAGAGCTCTTCTACAACTATCCTTACCCTTGTTTGGACCAAGGTTGGTGGCTTAAACATGTTCTTTTATTCCTTTTTTTTAGTATGGATAAGAAAATCTGCAAGTGTGAAAGGTTATCAATGGAGTATGCATTGCATTGTCAATCTTGTGTTATGAGCTTGTCATTGTGTTGGGAAGAAGTGAATGTGTTTTGTGCTTTTGGAGATATTTTCTTGGTTTTTCTTTGTTATTCTTCATTTGTTTTGTTGTTGTTTCTTGTTTGAATGTGAGTGTTGATTGTGATTATGGGTGTGAAGGCTTCACTCACCCTTGGGAGGGCATAGAAGCCTTGGGTGAAGGGCACAAGTTGGGCTTGACATTGCAGGTGAGAAAGGAAATCTTTTTCTTTTACCTCATGATGAGGTTTGTTATTATCATGGAGCATGGGCTCCATCATGGCAATGAATCTTGTTGTTTGGGAGGTATAAGGAGGTTTGGTGGATGTGGAGAAGATGGTTGTTTTGAAGGCCTTGAGAGGCAATGCAGTGGCAATATGTTGTTTATGTTGTGGTGGCCTTGAGAGGCAAAATGTATTGGCAATATGTTATTTATGTTGTTAGAATTGCTCCTCCTTGAAGAGCCCACCTTCACCCAACATTTTATGATTCCAATGGTGAATCATTGTGCAAGCCATGGAAGGGTGTTGATTGTGTTTGTGTTGTGTATTCATGCAAAATTTTGTGATATATGTGTGTAACGTTTTTGGTCCTTGTTTTCCCTGCTCGGTGGGTGGCTTCATAGAAGCCTAGGTTGGGAGGTGAGCTTCCATGGTTTGTTATTTTATCTCTCATTGCAGGTTCGGGTTGGATGGTCTTGTAAACCTGAAGCTCTTATTGTCTTTCATGTGCATAGGAGAAGGAGATACAAGCCACATCTCGGTATGTGAACCTAAATGTGTTGTATGAATAATGTCATTGTTTCATTAAATTGTCAATTGGAAGGGTTAAGAGTGCCTATGTATTGTGGAAGGTATTATGTTGTGTATATTTGGGATATTTATTTCCACCACCTTTTGGTGTCATGAGAATTATCATGAAAGAGAAATTTATTGTAATGATAAGATTGTTTTTGTGTCTTGAATATGATTTTATTGATGTGAAGAGTTAAGCATCCTAGTGGAATTTGTATTTTGAGATAACAGAATTATATTTGGCCTTTAGTCATGTTATGAATGACAATCAGGAATTTACAATACTTGAAGATTCTTAAGTTGTATACATAAGTTTCTCCAGGATAAATTTGATATCATAAAAGGGTTGTAATGATTGGGAGATTATCTCATTTGCATTATCTTACTATTCAACTCCATTGTATAATTGTCATGCACAAATATTCAAATTGATCCTCTCAAGAGATAGTATTGATAGCAATGATTATCCTTGTTGAATGTTATTATCATTTTAGTTCTATTGCATAATAGTTGTGAATGTACATTCAAATTTAAATTTGTATGAGAATAGAATGTTAATCACTATCCTTGAGAAAATGGTTTCTAAACTTCATTAAGCATAGATAGGATCAAATCAGATAGTTTCATATAAAACCTTGTCATGAAATTTATATTTATTGCATTGAGTTTAATGTTTAAAAGTTAAATGAAAATTATCAACTTAAACTATACAAGTATGAAGAGTTCTTCAAATTTGCATAGTAATAATCTATATAAAAAAAATAAAAATTATGGACTTAGAGGTAGGAAATCAATTGAGAACAAGGAAGCTTATTGTGTGAAGCAAATAAACATAAACTGTAGATGCACAAAACTCTCTCTGGAAATTGTATGGAGAAAGTGAATTAATGCCTCTTGCCATTACAGAACAATAAAATAATAGGCCTGAATAATATAAGATTATCTTGGAATTTTATAAGATAGAAATCAATAATTTAAAAATCACCCCATTAATTGTGTGACAGTCTTGAGATTGATGTCTTAGATCATGACAAGACCTTGTGTGTAAATAAAAGAATAAAAATATTTTGTTTAGAAAAACAACATGCATGTCAATATCAAAGACAAACCTAGAAAAAAAAATAACACCAAATTATAAAGTGCAATGTGATATAAAAACTAATTATGCCCATTCAAACGCATGCCTTGACTTGGGTGCAAATTTAGGAAATAATAATGGTAATAATAACAATATGTGGTGGAGACAAACCTGACATGATGTCAGCCCCCCAACTTTCAAATCACATACACCTTGGGCTAATAAAGGACCTTGCTTGTCTTAGGCGCTAAACTAGATGAAGAGCAAATTAGAATTGTGGAATTTGATGCAAAGTAAAGAAATTCACCTTTTTTCAGCCCCATACACATAAAAAAATGTGAACCCATGTGCTTGGGAGAAGGGGAGAAGCTAGTAAATGAGGGTGTACTTTCCAAGCCAAGTTGTGATAAGACCTTGCTGCTACATTTTTATTTCAATTTGTCAACATCCTTGGGGAAGGGGTTAAGTACTTGTGACCCATGCCTATGCATACAAAATTGATTGAAGAGGGGCTATGATAGTTGTAAAAAGATGGGAGTAGGTATCTAGGAGTAGTTAGGAAATGATGGGTGTTTATATTTTATTGTTATTTTGAAGGGAGAGGAGTTTGGTAAGATATTATGTAGGAAGCATAGAGTAGTATATTAGTAATATTAAATATTGAGATATATAGATTGTAAATTTTTATAGAATAATAAACTTGAGTTAGTAAAAATGAAAATAGAATAAAATAAACTAGGTATTAAAATTAAGTCCAAAAATATGAATGTTGCTTGTGTGTATCACCTAAAGTTGATGGGTTAAGAAAATTAAGAATGGGTTAGAGATTGGCTAGGTAGTGCTAAAAGCATAATTGGCATTAGCATAATTAAACGTAGTTGATTATTAAAATGTAAGATTTGCATTTAATTGTTTCTCTTTATAATTAATTGTAATAAACTCAATGTTAGTAAGGGTTGGTGTTAAATGACTTGGGAGATATCTTGTTAAAAATAGGTTATTTGTATCTAATATATATGCATAAAACCCCTATATAATTAAATTCTTCCCATATAGGGTGTATTGGAAGTTCATAACCAACACAAAGAATGAGTGGTCATTGAATGTGTAATATTTATGCGATGGAAGATACATCATGAACAAGTATCAATCGTTACTATAAGCATAAATCTTATGGTTAAGTAATATAGTATTAGCCCTCACCCGTTGCACATGCTAGGTACAACATATCATATATGTCAAAGAGATCAAGTTTTTATACTCGCAATACACATAATATACTATCACTATGAAATTTAATAAGCATGTACCACCTCGATCTCCTTTGGAACGGGTATTGGCGAGTGACTTCATTCATGAAACTTCCTCTATTTGGGATGCACCCATCATTTGACCATTTTAACTAACGAGGTAGATCTATGCAATCTTATCTCATCTTACAGACATCTAGACCTAAATTACATTTATCGATGATGCCTAGGACTTAATTGTTTTGGTGGATGTAAGCATGACAACAAACTTGACTAGGTGTATTGAACTACTTAAATGCAAGCATTCTATATTCAGTGTAAAGTCCATTCAGATAGGATTCATCATAATAATGTTGATTTATAAGTACTTAAAAAAAAAAAAAAAAAAAAATTGGTTGTGTTTTGCCCTGTAAGTTTGGGCATGAAAAACATATAGGTGCATTCCTTCTTTGATTAGTTTGATTCTCACTTTTAGAGTGCTCTTCAATTCTATGCAATGTGTCAAGGATGATACACATGTAACAAAATAATTTCTTTCTCTCACCATTAGGTCTCTCTCTATCATTAGATCTTCTATATGATCTACATCTTCCATTACCCTATAGGGTTAGTATTCCTAAACATTCTACTATTTCCATTCTTACCATCAAACTTAGGTTTCTTATAATCTACTACTTGATGTCAATAACAAAGAAAATTATAATAATAGAAATTAGTAATGTCAACTTCATTTCATATGAGACATCTACCTTTGAATTCATGTCTAACTTCTATTAATGTAGCATCTTTCTTAGATTCGTCAACTTACCCTATTTTCTTAGCTTCTTCAAATTTCTCAAAAAAATCAGTTATCTTAGCTACTTTAGATGACTGGAACATGTTCTAATAAGTTTTCTTAGGAGTTTCTTCAATAGGATTTGGATCTTCCCTACTATAAACTTTCTTTGTTGACTTTTCTCCATTAAGGTATCCAAGACTTGTTTTGTCATAAGAGGTTCTCTAGTGAAATATCTATCCATCAACCTTCACAGAACTTGTGTAAAGTTTCTCTAACTATTGTTTTTCTTGTGTAAACTCTTCTTTCACAATAATGTTGAAATTTTCCAACTCAACATGTTCTATCTTAATAGAATCTAACTCAGATGTCATCTTACCCATTTGGGATCAAAGATCTATGTTTTTGGATTCTAGATCAAGTTCATTTTTACTACCAATAGTCTTAAGACTCAACTTTCGTTCAACAATTTTTAGTTCATGTTTGAAGTCTATTTCTTGAGATTTTATATATCATCATTATCACTAGTCTATGTAATTGATTCTTTTCCATATTTTAGATCATGAATCTCATCTTTTAGTTTGCCAATGTATACTTTTGAATCTTTATATCTATCTTCCAAGTTATCTATTTGTTCTATAAGAAGATCAATTTTCTACAGAGCTTCTTCTAGATTTCTTTTCAACTATTCCATATTCATAGGGATCTTACTAAAGCTATTAAGCCTCTTTAATGTAGATGGGCTCTAATACCAGTTGTTAGAAATAGATAATATTGAGGGTGGGGGATCAGGGGTTGGGTGGTGGGGGTGAATCAATATTCTACAAACTTTTTCCCACAACTAAATATTGTTACTTACTTTATAAAATGTATATAAAAGTAAACCAACAATTTTGAATAGTAAATATAACCATACACATAGACAACTCATAGTGCCATTATTTTTTAACCAAGGAAACACTGGCCAAGGGAAAACCCTAGTAGGGATTATACCCACAAGATGATTCACTAAACAATAGGATCTTGTTAAGGATATTGACCCTGTTAGGAGTATATGAAGTACACATAGTGTCTTGAGTACTTTTTAGAGAACTAGGCCTTGTTAGAAGCTTCAAATCTTTTAGGAGTTGCTTCAACACTATTAGGAGTTAGTAGAACAATTACAATGTATGTAAGAATAGCCCACTACCCTAACATGCAATTGTACCATTTAGTTCTTCAGAAGATAGGTATACATGCAATACTTGCTTACTATTGTAACTCACACTTTCTCTAATCATACATTAGATCTTAGATCACATAAAGCTTACATGTCATTTAGTCTCTCAATATAATATTTCACATCACTTCTATAATTTCACACTAACTACGAAATATAAGATCTTTACTTATATCTTGCACATTTCTAAATTATTACTTAGTCAACTTCCATTTGTTCACATGCTTGAAATAATATTAAATAACTTATAGATTATTATTCACATAGTCATCCCATCACGACTTTCTAATTATTTTGTAACCAAACTAATTCTTCATGCCATGCAACTAAGTTCCCTAATATGCTCTGTTGTGCTCTATTAAATACTCACACTAGTATTTTAATTAGAACTCACATTGTACTATCCATACACATTGATACACTAGTACATGTCATCCTAACACTATCATGTAGGTTCTCTTAATTGTGAATGAGCTGACTATCAATGAGTCATCCATACACTTGCCTTATGTTCTTTGTGTTACTACAAACTATATAACACTTAGACAATTTTCTATCTCTAAATGCGTAAATGTAATGTTGAATGTGTTGGTGTTTTGAAATGTTATGGTTTCAAATTACCTCAATGAGAACATAATACATCTAGGGGTGGCTACTTCCCATCTATAACATGTCCTTTCAGACACTGGGCTAGCTATAAGGCTAGACCCTTCTTATACATTAGGCTCTACTAAAACCTAGGTTGGTGGACCTATTAGATTCTTTGTATGGTACTAGTATTCAAATCATAGACTGAATATAAACAAAGTAGATAAAAACCCTTATATATTTTGTACTAATGCAAAGATCATAGACATGAAATAGCTAATGACATGATCTAAGAAATTAATAAGCTAAGTGAGGGTTTCCTTTTAGCTCTTAAATGGAAAGGGAAATGGATGATTATAATTGTTAATTTTAGAAAATCCCCAAATATGCAATAGTAAGAACAAATTGATCCTATAGCTCATCAGCGCCTTATCTATTAAGAAATTTGATGAATCACACACATACATCTATGATACTAGTAACATATTCCATACATCAAGATATTAGATCTACCTTCTCACTTTGTGAGTCAAACATCAATGTTCATAAAGACCTCATTCTCAAGAAGTATCCTTCTCAAATAACCAACAACCCTGTTAGATACATCAAGCATTTAGATAACTCTTTGTGCCAAGAGAAAAACATACCATACATACAACCTTATAAGGATGCAAATGGGTCTAGGTTTTTTGTTCCTAAACTTCAAAACATTGTAGATTATAGAGATTTGAGATGAGAATCATAATGAAACTAAGATTATTCTTGCTCATATGTATTCATTTCTTTGAAACTATACATTCAAGATGCATGTAAACAATTTATAAAACCAATAAATAGAACAGAACTATCTATATTAGCTTAACTACTATTGTTCATACAAGAGAGAAATGTGCTAAAGAGAACGGTGGAATCATAGCTCTAGATCCAACAATGTGGTCTCACAGACAAATTGGAACTAACGTGGTATCACAACAATGAGAATTTTTCTCTAGGACTAGAACCCTAGTATCGCAATACTGAGAATAGTAAAGATTGGAACTTCTATAATGAATCAGAAAGAGATAGATATAGTAAAAGAATGAAATCTCATATTTGATCTATAAGTGACATGTGTCCAGTTGAATCTTCATTCCATGTTGTTGCAAAGAATCTCTCATCTTTCTATAACTAAAATCTGATATGATTATCATCATTGTTTTGTAACAAATTGAAAATATATCGTCTAAATGACGAAAACCCCTATTTTTTTAAAATATCGAAAATGCATCTAAAATGTTGATAATCCATCTACTGAACTAACTTAAAGATGACAAAATCCACCTCTAATTACATCTAGATTACCTCTTATGTTCATCTAGTTAACCATTTCACTAGAAATCAAATCTTAATTGCCCTAACTAAATGAAACTGAAAAATGAATACTTGAGACAAAACCTTGAATAGCTTAAACTAGTGGCTTCTTGTGTAAAAAAAACTCTAAAAAAGGAAAGTTTGTTCTATCCCATTTCTAGTGATATATAGTAGTGCTATATTTTTTTACCAAAAATGCCCGAAATTTTAAAATGATAAATAGGCTCCTATCATGGCTCTAAGATTGCATTTTAACAAATATTTAATTTTTACCTAAAGTAAAAACTTTGGATTATATACCATAATTTATTTAAACTACCTGCATGTGATATTTTGAAAGAAATAATAAAATATTTAAATTTCAGAATTTTTATATTTTCCCTCCATTTTCAATCTAGGTCAAACTAGGTAGGCCCACCAAATTGATCCTTGTTTTGTCATAACTTTGTATGCCCACTACCATGTGCCAACCTTTGATCGGGTCACAATGTTAGCATTTTGATCCTCCTTTCATCTTTCCTTGGTGACATGGCAATAACCATCTGATCTACCACATGGCATGATCTAGTTCATTTGATCTGATCACTACCATATCACTTGTTAGATGTCATGTATCACGCTATGATTGTGTCACCATGTCACTATCCACATTAGCACCTTGACACATCATCATGAGATAGCAATTTAATGACGTGTGGCACCTCCATCCAAGTCATCTACCTCATCATCACCTTGGGAACCATTTCATGTCATCGTGTCCACCTCACTAGCCCCACCCCTTGGTCTCTTGTCACTATGTTTCTATCCTCATCAATGACCACCATGTCACTAGCAACATAGCAATGTCATGCTACATGTCACTCCTTGTTGATATGGCCACTTCAATTTTTGTGCTAAATCTGGGTCGTCTCTACCACATGTCCAATTTGGATTGGTTATTTGGTCCACATAATTAGCTAACATAATCATCCTAGATGATGTGTTTGCTCAAAATTTCTTTATATTTCCCCTAGCAAGATGGTTGCGCTTTTGTCTAAAATTGAAAATTTTTTGCCACTAAAATTAAAAGCACTTGCATATAAAAATACAATGAAAGATCTCACCAAAAAAATGTGAGATATATGCATTAGAGAAATTTACTATATTGGCATCAATATTTTGATTTAGAAAACCTCTGACTTGTGTGCACTTTAGATACAAACACATTTACCAATTTATGTGATCTCAGGGAACATCCATCTGATCTAATTCATCTTCCAACTAAGGCAAGGAAGAAAAAGATTTCCAATCATCCTCTCTTAGTGATATTTTTGGCCATGAGCAATCCAAAACTAGCAAAAAGAAAAAACTTTATTGAGTGGATCAAACATTTGGTCCTTTAACTTGCAAAGGAATGACTTTGATCTTGCTATGACTATCCATCATTTTCACATTATCATTAAAAAATCTACGACAAGCAAGGGGATTTGGGAGCTCAAGACCTGCTAGAGAATGTCATGCACCCATCCTTATAGGTATATGCTCCTATACAATGTGAAATTTAATAGTGAATAATGGTTCCTACACCAGGAATGTCATGACCTTTTTTTTCCTATTCATAAGTGCACCAACAAGCCTTCAAAAACATTGTGAACTTTCTCCAATGCCTCTTGAAATTCAAATTCTCCTTGGCGATGCCATTTAAATGTTGTCTTTTAGTGTGGAGAGTAGAAGATTAGACTTTTTGTAGCTGGGGCTGTTTGCACCCTAAAAAATTCTTCTTCTTGCCTTCAATGGTTATTGGGTCTTTGTCATGAGTGAGGCCTCCAACATGGCTATGTCTTTCCTAAAGGTCTTGGCATTTTCCAATTCTGAGTAGAAATATTGTGATCTTTTCTACAAAATGAATTGCCCTTGCTATGACCAGAACTCCTCTAGAAGCACCTCTTCCATCTCATTTCTACTGAATAGTTATAACACAAATTCTAAAGAGGTTTTTAGACTATATTCTCACACTTTGACACAACTCTCTCCCACTAATATTTTATTTTATTAAGACAAGAACATGCTAACTGAAAAATATCCATGTAAGATAGTAATAGAGATGGTAATCCTTGAGATCTTCCCTTCGCCTATGGAGATGGGGAGTAATTCAAAAGTACCACCATAAATCAAGCCCACCTTATTGAACAAATTTGTAAATATGATGAATCTAATATGGAGGGAAATGCCTTAGGATGATCCATCTTTATTTTTTTCCATTTTATATTAAATCCTCAAATGCTTACTCCACTTCTACCTACTAACACACTATTTCCCATTTATGATGTTACCCATAGTTATTTTTGTTATATGAAAACATATAGGTCAAATATCAACTTGATAAAAAAAAATTGTACATTCATTACTTACATCCCATTTGGTCTTCAAACACAAGTGTGCATATCAAGGAATCATAATGAGTAAAATCACTAAAACATCCCTTTTAAAACGAATGCCTAGTCAATCCACTAAAACAGGTCGAGCCCCAAAGTGGTTCTAGATTAAATTTTTTTTTGAAATCAAACATATCACATCTCAAAATAATCTAATGAACACCTAGTATTGACTAAAATCAATTTGCACCACTAATTCATCCATTAAAACCCAATTTAACTTTTTTTTGTTGACTACCAATTTCATGCCAAGGGGTCCTCTGACTGACCTTAAAAATTTACAAAAACACCTGATTGAGCTCTAAAATTAGATACATTGATTCTTTTTATCAAAATAGTCTTATCATTTCAAATCTCATTCCATGATGACTTTGGTGTGAAAAGATCTTGATAGTCAAATTTTCTCATTTAAAACTACATGCAAGCAAACATGTCAAAAAACCATAAATCACATTCAGTTTTGGCTTTGAAAATAGGTCTAACTGACACTTGGGGGCACAAAAATTGGGGATTAATGTTTTTTCACAAGGAGAATATAAATCTGTGATTTGGGCTCCTGATGAATAATTGGGTGCATTTGGCAAGTGCTCAAAGTGGGATACTTGGATTTATAGGACTGTAAACAATGACAAGAAAGTCATTTTCTAAAAAGGAATGCACCTGGGAAAGTATGCAAATGAATTTTTCAAGACTTTCAAACTGACACACTTAGAGAATTTTTAGAGTAGAACACAATGGTACAATCCAATTTATATCAACTATCACTGATTTAGAGTTATCATATCTCGAATAGGGGTACTGATGAATCTGCACTTTATGATAGTAAAACATTAAAAATTGCATATGGAATCACATTTGAAAACTAGTTAAACGGATTCATCATAAGCTCAAATTAGAAACATAAAAATTATCTAACCTCCAGAATGCAATGCAAAAGGAATCTTCTTAGTTTGATCAACTGGGTAAAAATTATAATAAGTCAAATAGGGCCTCACATAATTTTGAACAATTTATATCAACATGACAACAATAAAAAATCAACTTTGAGGGATTCAGAACATGTCAAAATGACTTGAAATCTAAAAAATATTCTTTTATATGCATGCTAAACATTCCCAAAGTGGAGAGTCATGAAAAATAATTGGGTACAAGATATTCGATTACAAAATAGCCCTCTTTTCATTGTTTAACACTTAGGCAAAAATTGACAAACTTGTTCTCCCAACATCCAAAAACCATATTTACATAATATATAAAGACTACTTCTAGAATCGGAAAGGCCATTAGGTTTTAACCATGGCGATTAAAGTTTTAGCCATTTTAGTGCTAACTTTTAACTACAGACTAATAGGAATCACAAAAATAAATAAATTAGCAAAACCTACTAAAATAAATCCAAAATTCTCCAATAAGTACACATAAAGTAGATGGTATGAAGTAACTAATCCATGCACACTAGTAGGAGTATCAATCCAAATGAATAGGTCTTTAAGACAAAAGTGCATTTCATTTATATTGCTTCCTCCTTCACATGAATACTCTATACAATCAAACTTCTAACTATTCAAAATTGATTGATCTTTCCCTATATACCTTATTTATAATTTTCCATAGCCTTAGGTAAAATCCTAGACCTCCCTAATGCCAATTCTTCAATTTGATGAAAAGTTGTCATGACAACATTGCAAAATTATCATGAGTAACTTTTGCAATTTTTGCAAAAATGATCTTATAAACCCTCAAACCTATCTAGTTGGATTTAAATGCATCAAAATTGATCCAAACACATATATGGACCTCATTTTAGCAATAATTTAGCAAATTTTGATGTATTTGGAAACTATGACCATAGTTGACCCTATTAGGACCTTGTGGCACAAACTAGGTCTTAACAACTACAACATGAACAAGACTTACACTCAACTTTCTAACACCTTTATAACATAGCTTTAGATTTCATAGCTAGTCCTTATTTTGAAAATGGTTGGTTTTATCAAAAAAAATTGCACCCTTGTCTAAATATTTTATATAAAGACATCCTTGTGAAACATGGAAACAACCTCCAAGCTATGGGACTTGAACAATGAGGTTGAGTCTCTAGAGAAGGTTAGCTTCCTTTGCTATTAGGATGCACCTAACTACTCTTGGAGAGGAAAAAGGTAAGAATGAATGCATATAAAATTAACCTTATCTATCCTAAGGAGGTGATGCACCAAAATAGAGTGTTCAAACCAATCTCTACACAACCATGCACAATTAAATTGTTAAGACATAAAAAGATATACAGATTCAAACTTGCTTTGACCAAATAATCACATGCAATTCAAATGACCCAATTGATGACACAAGGAAAGAGAGGTCACTATATATCATTCACTAATCAAAAGGAGATACATTCATACAAATTACAGATGTTCGAAATACATTTATGAGAGAAAAATATGTCTTACATAGTACATCAATGGCTAAAAAGGATAAAATATAATGTCATGTAGTTTAGAGGAAAAGGGAATTCATAGTAAGTATGTCAGAGAAATGCCAAAGAAATACAGAAGAGTTTGACCCTAACCAAATTTAAAAAATCTTCCTTTATAGCTCAACCATAACTGAGATATCTTTCCCTAGAAGCCAAGCTCAGTCACTACAATCAACCATTAGCAGAAATCTAGAAAAATCTGATCATGGTATGCATCTAGACACATGAAAATCATCAAAACCCTACCTAGAGGGAACCCTAGAGGTGACAAAAATGATGCCATTAATCCTAAGACTTTCCCAATGGAAAATCAAGTGGTAGAAGGAATATCTTTGCATCATTTCTAGTGTAACACTAACTCTAGAGTAGTTGGGATTGATCATAAAGATCAAATCAGATGAGAAAATCCAACTTCTTTCATTCCTATGAAAATGAATTAGAAAATTTAGTAGTCAAATAGGGGAAGTGACCTGAAAGAACCATGTGGATCAATAGTTGTATTCCCTTCTACCACCTTGCAAAGTCTTCACAAGTTTGACTACTTTATCATCTAACTATGCCACTCTTTAAAACTTAACCTAGATGCCTAATGAAACTACATACTTTAACTATGATGTTAATCTTTAGTTCTGTCTACATGTATAGTTCAAATTGGACCCACTCTGACACTTAGATGTTTGTCACTTCCTTGCATCATACAATCCTTTGATAATTTTTAGAATATAGGTATGCACCCACCATAGATTATACTTGATCCAATGATTGTATGACAACTAGAATCTTTGCTAGTATACTTGGATCATTGACCAACAAGAAATTTCCACTTGTTAGATTCTAACCCATCTCCACTCACTTTGTAGCCCACCATCTAGAGTTGACCCCACCTAGACATGCATCAATAGCTTGCTTCCCCATATTGTATAAATTTTGATCATCTCAAAAATGTGGGCAAGAACTAGCCATTGATTTGGTAAAATCAAATGGTTGTGATCAACAGAGACATATGCATGTTCAAGCATCCTTGGCCAACCATTTACTTCCATTTCTCAACCTCTAAGACACTTTAATTTTGTTGTTGGTATCCTAAGTTTTTCCCTACCATCCATGTTTCCTAACCTCACTTCCCCACTTTGTATAAACATGAAAAGCACACCGATGACTAGACTAACCAACAAAACAAGGCACCACCTAGACATGTGGCATGTTTTCACTTCCCTATATTATACAATCTTCTAAAAATTTTCAAAATATGGGGATGCAACAACCATTGACCTACCTTAGATCTATAGATAGGAAGATGTGGGCCCATAAAGACATTAAAATGCATACTCATTTGGAAAATAAGATATAACTTAAGGTTTTAAAATATATTTCTTTCATGCCATAATATTTGAAAATTCAAATATATGAACATTTAACTATGGTTTGAATTAAACTATCTTAGTTTTGGTGGGAAGACAAAATTGGATAATACTTGGCTAAACCATTTACAAGCCAAAACTATTAAGTAGAGTTTTCCTTCCCCTAGGGTGTTGTTTTTGTTTTTTTTTTCCAATCCCATAAATTTAGAGGCTATCCTAAACTAAGTGCCTTATTTTTGTTTGGGTCTTTATGCTTTAGTTTCAACTAGAGTATTTAGAATTCACTATTTTGTGTGAAAAAAATGTATAAGGCCTAAGACTCCTTATAGATTTTTGATCATCTTTTCAAACTATTTCTCTAACACTTGGCTAAGGGGTTTGCATAGAATGCTTATCCCTAAAAGAGGGATTTTATTGAAGTTTATTTGTCTCATACCCTCATAGAGGCTATTAATATTCAAGCAGGTGGTAAATGTTTTGTCTTAAATATTCTTTGTTTTAATTTGTTTTATAGTCACTTTAGGTGTCAACCTTCAAAGGAAAATATTTTGGATAGTCCCTTCATGATTTCTATAATTAATTCCCCTCCTAAGAAACCAACTCGACATCCTTGCAAGAGAGATAAATAGATGAGGATTGGACCATGTTTTTTGACCAAGGCAACCACACTTTGGTTATTTTATTCATAGAAACCTAAAAATTTGGCTTATCAATAGCCATTCTAAGATACAATTTAACCAAAGCCATGATATATCTAAGAGATTATTGATCTTTATTTAAACCATATTCATCAATGGAGTGTTTTACCTAAGATTTCTTCTCATCCTTGGAAAGCTCATAATCATTGGGCCACATCAAGGGTATTTCTCAATTATCTTATTTAAGGTGCTACTGTACACCTTTTGAGCGAGGTGATGATAGTGATAGAGGTGTGATAAAATATAAGTAGTCCTTGTCGGGGATCTTTAGATTTAATTTGAAACCACCTCTAATTTGTTACATAATTGGTTCTCCTCTCTTGGGGATAATGATGATATATAGGTACCTCTAATACCATGTAAGAATTTGGTATAGCTCTGATAGCATGTAAGCCAACAATTCAATGCCAAGATCAAGAAGCTCAGTAGATAGCACAAGAGAGACAAATGATGATCAAATGAGAATGGATATCAGATGATTAGATATTAGATAATTGGATACATTATAGAATTTCCTTGCATATAAAGACAACTGATATGACTAGGAGTTAACAAAGAGATAAGCATAACAACTAAACACATGTCGACCAAGAGTGGATTATCCTCCATTGAGCATAGAAGTTTGTGCGATGATGAGAGGATAAGTTTAAATAGGTGTATCTCATAAAGAGATGGTGTAGACACCATGTGCTCTAATAAGTTGCCAACTCCTATATTGTCAACAAGACAACTCATATGAATATGCATATTGATAAGTAAACTTAAGTATAGTGTAATAATAATTAATTATTTACACTAACACCTACCCTTAAGTGCAACTAAGGGGAATGCACTTAAGCTCACAAAGCTAAATGCAAGATGTAATGTGGTTCCCAGCTATTATGCCATTATAGGTACCCATGTACAAATGCAATGCTCTACATATAATGCAATGCAATGCAATCTCTCTAAAATTGGAGAAAGAGGGAAAACCTCCTCCAAAAAGAGAGATGAAGAAATAGAAGATGCATGCAAGGATGGAGTAGTCAAGACCCCCTAGTATGAAATACACCATGTGTGTACAAGCATATATCCACCCATAAGAAAAAAATACATGATGGCATCCCCGCATATTAAATAATCTCCTACAAGGATGTCGTGAAGACAAAAAAGTATCCAATGCCTGCAAATGACATTTCTCCCTTTGGGAAGAAGATACACCAAGTATAGGTGCAAGTATACTTCCCATTGTGGATATAAAGACGGATGAGGAATCCATATGTAGTATGCTATGGATGTTGCCTCTGAATTATACTCATATGTTGACAAGTCCTTGATGAATGTAGATGTTACAAGCCAATCTAGTGGATGCTCAAAAGAAGGTGGCAAATAAGGTAACATGTCAATGTATGAAAGTGAATTAAACTCCAAAGAAAAAGAATCATCCTTATAGGAAGATATGGGAAGAGAAGTGATGTATCCTCCCCTCAATGATGAATGCACACCCATGAAAGAAGCTCCTTAATGACTGAAAAAGTTGCACCATGAAAACTGAATGATGACCCTCCTTGTAGGAAGAAGTGATGCCATAGGTGTAGTAGAGAATGCTCCCCAACTAGTACCTAAAGAATTCTCAAAAGATATGTTTAAGGAAACTAGATTACAATCTCCAAAGACTGATATATCTCCTTTGAACTAAAAGAGTCCTCCTCCAACTACTGAAAAGAAGTTTCCACAATCATGTTAGACTCAAAAGAGTGGTTGAGGGTTAGAGTGTTCCCTCACAACAAGTAAAGAAGAATTCTCCTCAACAAAGAGAAGATGATGTCATCAATAATGTCTCCCACATCTTCAATGTAAGACTCCACAAAAAACATTATGATTTCTGGAAGGAAGTCATCCCATGAAGCATAAATAGAAAGATATGGTGTTTCCTGTTGCACTGAATCAAGAGCATCTACGGCTAGAACCAGATCTATAGAGGCAACATGAGCATTAGGAGGTATGATCTCAAGTGGAGTTGTATGTACCACAACTAGAGTGACTGGAGGTAGAATTTCCTCTGGTAATGGAGGGACTCTTGGATCTCCATATGCTTCCCAAAGACACATCCAAATGTCATGAGGACTACTTGCCTTACTAAGAGGAGCAAAAGATTCCTTACTAATACTATTATACATAAAGAAATGAAGAAGAGAAAGATGTCCCCAATTAGTATAAGGTGGAAATATGTTCGAATATAGATAAGGAAACACTTCCTTATGTTCTCTTAGATTATCAATCATCAAAGCACTCCATTTCTGATAGTTCTTTTTTTTCAATTTGAATCTTAAACCAAAGTGACACTTTTGACATGACTCCATGAGATGAAATAATGTATGCACCCCTAAATGAAAAAAAAATCGAGGAAAGCCCCCCTAATGCATGATTTGGCACTTTATATTTAGTGTGATTATAGTGGCCACTTACAAATTTTGGGCATTAGCAACCTTCTAATTTTGATGGTTACAACAATAAATATGAAGCTATATCAGACTCAACAAGATAAGACACAAGACCTACCAAGGATCTAATTAATTACAAGTTACCATAGGCCAAAATGAGATCAAAATTTGAAAGTACTATGTCTACTTAAAATCACTCCAAGCTGATAGAAAATCTAGATAGTAGATGAAAAATCATGCACTCGCAAAAAAAATAGCACCTGAATATGTGTCTAGATGAGCTTGAACTAAGCCTCTGAAGTTGTAAAAATTGGGATTGGCAATTTTTAGAAGAATTTAGGAATAATGGTGTTAAAAAACATGCACCAATGTGTAGATCACAAAATTCTAGCCCGAAACAAAAAAAAAAATCTTGAAGAAAGGAGTCTATATGAGGAAGATATCATTGTTTGAGAATCACCTTAGTAATTATTTTTCCTAAATCATCATCATCACACCAGCTCCAAAAATCAAATGACCCTAGATTTCACCTCAAATGTTGAATTTTGATGAAATAAAAGTCAATTTGGGGTTTTTTTGACCTTGCAAATGTGATGCCAATATTTGACTTGCACCAGCAAGCTCCAATCTTGACCTACAAAAAAAAAAAAATCTCTCCAATGGCTATGCAATGAAACTCCTATGGCTCTGATACCATGTAAGAATTTGGTGTAGCTTTGATACCATGTAAGAATTTCCTTAAGGCAATAACTCAATGCCAAGATAAAAAAATCTTAGTAGATAGCACAAGAGAGACAAATTATGATCAAATGAGAATGGATATTAGATGATTGGGTATTAGATAATTGGATAATTAGAGACATTGTAGAAGTGCCTTGTATATAAAGCCAATAGATGTGACTAGGAGCTAGCAAAGAGATAAACATAACATGTAAGCACATGTCCACCAAGAGTGGATTATCCACCATTGAGAACATGATTCTTTGTGATGATGAGACTGGAATAAGTTTACATAGGCGTATCTCATAAAGACATGTTGTAGACACTATGTGTTCTAATAAGTTGCTAACTCCTATGTTGTCAACAAGACAACTCATATGACTATGCATATTCCCAAGTAAACTTAAGTAAAGTGTAATAATAATTAATTATTTACACTAATGGAAACCATCTCCAATTTATTAGATAATTGGTTGTCTTCTCTTGGGGATAATGATGATATAAAGGTACCTGGCCCATGATATTTTGTTACGGACACTCATTAATACTTATTTTTGTCAATGTCCTTTGACTATAGTGTATTAAAATTATTTCCTTCATGTAAACAAAGAATTTTTTATGCCATTTATTACTTAGAAATCATTTTTTAGGATTATGAATGTTTATGCTCAAAATTCTACTATGTAGAGATTCTACTTATGGCATTGGGTGTCGAACCCATTTTTACCTACAACCTAGATTATTTATAAGTACATTAATATGGTTATAGTGGTATAAACTAAAAAGTGGATTTTATTATTATTTTTGGACAACTAGAGAGTGTAAAGCTTAGTTATACATCAAAAGTAAGCCACATATTATTTTATCCTATAATAAATCATTATCATCTAATTATACCTAGCACAATTAGAGTAAGCACTGAGCTAATTGTGATAAGTTTTTTAAATATCTCAATCATGCCATAATCAAACCTTAATATTTTTTGTCCTTTTCTAAAATTTATGATTTACTTCTATTGCTTCCTCTTGATGCAATCTTTTTAGATCAATACTTTATTAAGTTTATCCTTGAATGTAACATGACTTAGATTTACCCTTCAAGGATACAATTATTCCTAAATACATCACTAAGTTATTGTTAACAAGTTAGCATTGTTGGAATTCTTTTATAATAATTGAGATGGCAGGGGGGGGGTTGCGGGGGTGAATCTATTATTGAAGGTCCAGATGTGCAAATAAAACTTTTGACAATTTAGTGAACCCATAAAACATTCTTAACCATTCATGCATTCATTGTGTCTTACGTAAAACTAATATGTTACTGTTAAATCAACTTGTAAAAATATAAAGCATGAAATGCAACATATCCATCAGCACATTTGACATAATGATTTAATTTGGAAAGCTAATTTGGGAAAAAACACCAGTAACATGCTAGTCCTTGTTCACTCTTCTAAAGTTATGCCCTATGAAAGGCCAACCCTATTAAAGATTACAATACACACTATTAAATGTGACCTAGTTAAGCGATTTCAATCACCTTGTCAAAAGTGAACCTTGTTAGAGGGCTTTAGGCCATTCACTTGGAATGCCACCCTGTTAAAGGATTTTCCAATGACTATTAAGTCAACCTTACTCCAAAGGATTTACCCTAGGCTAATATAATTGTTAGAAAGTAATAGTAGAGCTTTGATTTGATACAAATTACAACCTTATTTGTAGATTATAGATCATTACTTAGTCCTTAATTTTTCTTGGGTTCCAATCTTTGTAGCTATGATAGCTTTTTTACCCTTCAAGCATTCATCCTCTTTAAGCCTTCTTGCTCAATACACCATTGCCAACTTCTTTACTTGGGTCACTAGATGAAGAAAAACCATTTCATTCTTCTTGTTAGATTTTTGCATCAAAACTCTCTAACCTATTACTTTAACGCATTGCTTCATGACTAGACATTCCTACATATAGGAAATTAGAACTCTTTTCCTACTCATTAACCATCACCAAAATTAGGGTTTTTGATGGATTAGGTAGGACACACTGTATCTACCCCATATCTTGTCTTTTCTAGAAACTTATCCTAGAATCCATTTGAATTCATCCCCAAAATGGTTTACATAAGATTTTATGCCACCAAGTCATCAGTCTTATCTTCCTCCTAACTCACAAGTTCCAAGAAAAAAATCTTGTCAGCTTTTATTTGGTGAATCTTTGATCTTTGTCATAGTGTAGTAGCTTAGCATTATCAATTTACAGATGCTCGGCACATACTGTGTTTCTCAGCATCTTCTATAAAATCACTTAGCATCAACTAGATTTTACTAGTGCTCAAAATCAACTAAAAATTTCTAGGCACCAACTTACTTGCTTGGCACCTACTAAAATTTTCTCACTTAGCTCCAACTAACCTTTTTCCTGGCTTGCACCATCTTTGCTTGACACCTACTATCAACTTGTTCAAGCTTGGCAAATGAAATTTTTTTAACTTTATTCTTCTAAACATTCTTCAATGTAGCAAGTCACTTTGTAACCTTAAGTAGATCATCAGTACATTATGTTATCACTGTCTTAACTGATTCTTACACTTTAATGCATAATCATAACTCAACCTTTCCTCTAGGTACTTTTGTTACTAAGTGATAGTGCTTGAAACATATAAGCAATTGTCTTACCAACATATAGTAGGTTCAACATCAGTGACAAAATAGTGATTGAAACACACAATCTTCTTCAACAATCTTTCTCCTAAAATGATCTTTCCAATCAAATATCAACAATCTCCCTCTTTGGCATTGATGGCAAACCAAATTGATCAACCATTCAAAAAAATGATGAACATCTTGTTCCATCAAACTAACTAGGGTAAAATAGTAAGACAATACCAGAAAAAGAACTTGTAGTTGAAATTTCTCCCTTTGTCATCAACTCCTTCTTTTTATTAGGTTACAAAGTATAACTCTATCGAAGTTCCTTCTTTATATGTTTCTCTTCTTTCATGGATATGCAGAGTATCAGAATATCTTTCTCTTTTCATTTTGATCCTTCTTCTGATTGCTTTCCACTTTCTCCCTCTTTCTTTCTTTCTATCGTTTTATCTTCTACTGGTGTACTCTCTCTCTCTCTCTCTCTCTCTCTCCATTGTTCCTCTTGCACTTGACCAATTTAATGTACTTCTTGCGTCTCTAACAACAATGCCAAAGATACATACCCAACACTTGGCATCTTTGTTATATGTTGATATAGACTTTTTTAGGTTCTTTAATTTTCTCCCTCTGTCAGCTTGCTTGTGGCTGATTTTTAATTCTAGTTCTATGATTACTTTAGGCAATTCCTAAAGTAAGATGCACTACATCAATTTGAATGAAATGAATGTCAACTTGTTTGATGCAAGGTACTCCCTCTATCTTTTGCATAGCCTTTGATAGGGGTATCACCCCTAGTTTACCTCTTAGATACTCAAAAGCATCCTTAGGTATTTCTTTTGTGAAGATATTAGCAATTTACTCCTTTGTGTTAACATATTCCATCTTCACCCTTTTATCTTGAACCAAATTCCTTACATTATGATACTTGATTGCAATTTTTTTTGTCATTGTATGCATTACAAGGTCATTTGATATATTGATAGCACTTGTATTATCACAATAAAATGTCACTGGTTATGTGATTTCTTCTCTCATTCCCTTAAGTAGTTGTTTGATCCATACAATGTTTGTGCAATTAATATCAATAGCAACATACTTTTCTTTAGCAATAGATTGGGAAGTACAACTCTACTTCTTTCTAGTCCAAGTAACAATTCTTCTATCTAAGAATAATGCTCCTCCACTAGTGCTCTTTCTATCATCAATTTTTATAGCCCAATCAACATCAATGTAGGCTTTTAGTTAAAAATTTTCATTCTTCTTGTGGTATAAACCATATTCTTCTATTCCTTTCAAGTATATCATTATCCTTTTTAGAACCATCAAGTGATTCTTTCTAAGATTAGTAGAGAATCTTACAACTATCCGCATGACTAATATAATATCAAGTCTATTGTGTACTACATATTTCAATTTTCCAATCATGGATCTATATAATGTTTGATTTACCTTAGTTGAATCACCATTCTTTGATAGCTTAAGTGCTATCAACATAGGTTTACTTATTGGTTTTGAATCCTCTAGTCCAAATGTCTTCAATTTCTCTTTGAAATATTTTGACTGAGTGATATATACAACATATTTCATCTAATAAACTTGCAATCCCACAAACAATTTGATCTCACCAAACATTTGAATTTTAAATTCTTGCTTCATCTAATTTGTAATGTCTTTACATAAAGCATCTTGTCCTCCAAATATGATATCATCCACAAATATTTCAAATAATAGTATACCATTTTCTTTATCTATCTTCATGTAAAAAATTTTGTTATCATTTGTTCTTTCAAATCCAATCTTAACAAGATAAGTTTGAAGTCTCCCATACCATGCTCTTGCTATTTGTTTCAATCCATATATGGATTTTTGTAGTCTGCATACCATGTTCTTATTATTTTTATCAACAAAACCTTCTGGCTATTCCATGTAGACTTCTTCTTCTAATATGCCATTCTAAAATGTAGACTTAACATCCATCTGATAAACTTTAAAACCTTTGTATGTAGTAGAAGCAAGTAAAATTCTCACTCTTTCCATTCTCACAATAGGGGAAAATGTTTCACCATAGTCAATTCCTTCTTCTTTTGCATATCCTTTGCAAACTATCTAGCTTTGTTTTTTTTCACTTCGCCATTCTCATCTAAGTTGTTTCTAAATACCAATTTTGTGCCAATCATGTTCTTATCTTTTTGGATAGGAACTAGATTCCAAGTCTTGTTCTTTTCTATTTGCTAAATTTCTTCTTCCATAGCCTTGTACCATTCATCATCTTCCAATGCATCTCTCACTGTGTTAGGTTCCTTCATGCTTACCAAACATGATTCATTCCTTAATCTATTTCTTTTTATTAGCCTTGCATTTTTTCCTCCAATTATTTGATCTATAGGGTGATGTCTTTTGACATATTTAGATAGTCTAGGCTCAATTCTTGTGGCTGTATTCTGTCTCTTAGCTTTAGTATCACTGTGAACATTTATATTAGGTGCTTTAGCATCTCTTTCATGTGTGCTAATCTTAGAGTCAGATTCTACATTTTCCTCATTCTATAACTCGGCATCTAAATACAACTTGACATTCATAAGTTGTGACTCGATAATTGTTGAGACTTGTTGTTGGTTTAAAGTGTGATTTGTGGCATCTTCTTTAGTAAGAATTCCTTTTTAATAGTAGACAAATGATTTGTATACTTTTGGTTCTTTCGTAAGTTCAGCCTGATGTACTTCTATAAACTCATCAAAATTCACATTTGCACTTTCCACAACGTTTTTAGTGTTCGTGTTTAAACACTTGTAAGCTTTACTTCTTGTGAAGTAACCAAGGAATATACCTTCTTTAGTTTTTATTATCAAACTTTTCACTTCTAACATCCTTAAGAATATAACATTTACTTCCAAATACCTTAAAATATTTCACATTAGGTGGATAAACATAGTTCAAAAGGTGTTGAATGAGTACCTCTCTTGACTTGTACATGGTTCAAGGTGTATACAATAGTACTTAAAACTTCTCTCTAGTATTTTAGAGTAAAATTTTTCTCCAGCATGAGTGTTTAGCACAATCCATTATTGACTTATTTCTTCTTTCAATAATTCCATTTTGTGGAGGGGTCCTAGGTGTAAATATCTATCTCTTGATTTATCTATCATTATAGAACATCTCAAACTCATTTGAAGTTAATTCTCCTCCTTTATTTGATCTCAAGTATTTCAAACTCTTACTTGTATCATTTTTAACTCTTTCCAAGTACCATTTAAACATTTGAAAAGTATCTAATTTTTTTTAGAAACACTATTGTCATCATTCTACAGTAATCATCAAAAAACAACATTATATACTTGTCTCCTTTGTATCTTTGCACTTTAATAGGTCGACACAAGTCAGAATGAACAATTTCAAGTATTTCCTTAGAGATATAGGCTTTACTTTTAAAGCTTGACTTTGTCATCTTTCCTAGCTGACATTGTTTGCACATTATATTTTCTAGTTACTTCATGGTGGCTACTAATTTAATAGTTTTGAAAATGACCAGAAACCAAACAAATGCATCTAAGTCTAGAAACTTCCTATGATGGATGTACCTGACTGCAATTTTGGACCAACTATAAGGCATAACTCCTTCTTCACTTTAGGCTATGTCAAACCTAGGTGGGTTAACCTTTAGGTTCTAACATATGGTATCAATGCAATTAAACATAAATATGAACCTAATAATAGTAGATGCAACCCCTTTTATCTTCTAGTACTTATACAATGACATAGGAATGAAATAGCTATAGATCATAACCTAAGAACTAATAAGCTAAGTGAGGGATAATTCTTTTCAACCCACTAGAAAACATGAAAAACTAAATTGATTTTGATTAAAAGATTTTGTGCAAATAACCTTCATATTAGCTTGCATCTGACTTAGTGTTCAGTGCCTTATCCATTGAAACATAGAGTCATTACCAATAGGATGACCTAACTTATTTGCCTTACAATTATGTTTGTCAACTGAAATCCCCAAATCCCATTGTTACAACATATCCCCTTCATACACCTAGAAACCCTATCAGAACATTGAATCATTTACTTCACTCATTGAACCAAAATCAACAACAGATCTGACACACAACTCATCCAAGATGTCTTAAATAAAATGGACTTTATTCACTCAATCTCAAAGCTAATGGCATATGAAGAAATAGGAGGAAAAATAAGAAAACCCAAATAATACATGTAAATCCCCTTGTATATTCATCCATGGAAAAGATTGAATACATAAACTGGTAAAAATAATTGTAACTCAAGATACTTCACATAATCTAGCATCAATCTCCATTTATCTAAGAATAAAAACACATGAAAATGAACTGAAAATCTGCACATAAATGAATGTGTGGCATTCCCTGCTAGAGCTTAGCTCAATAAATAAGAAGTCAAACCATCAAAAACCTTGGTTTCATAGTAGAACATTGGAAACCTACTGGTATCACAGAGAAACCTACCAAACCCAACCAAGAAAGAGAAAGAGAATGATATAGGACAAAAGGATTCCCAGATTTGATTAAACAATGACAAGTGTCCCCTTTGAATTCTGTCCCAAGAAGCTGAAAACATCTCTCTAATCTCCCCCCTCAACTGCAAAATCAAAGTCTCATTATTTGGCCTCTACAAGCACAAAATATCTAAGATATTTGATAGGAAGAATAACTGATTTTGATTCTTGATTTTGAACTCAAAACAGCAACAAAAATCAGTTAAAGTTGAACTCTAAAGGGATGAAAAAGAATATTCTAGAATTCATTTTGGCATGAATAGACTCCAATATATGTTTCCCAACTGATTCTAATGATCCATAATGAATTCTGGCCTTTTTATTGAGAATGCCCTAGAAATTAAAAATATGCTTATAATTCAAACTGGTGAATTACTATGCAAAATCTAACCTCAAATCTAGAAATTTTATCTTCTTCTAGTTCCAACAATATATTATAGTGCCTATTTTAGACAAAAAATGCCCCCTTGGTAGCAATCTGAAAAATAGGCTCCCAAGCCATGAACAGTCATTAAAAAATGAAAAATTTAAAAATTCCTATGGTTTGAACTATAAAAACTTTTAAATTTATTTAAATCTTTCCACATGCATTTGAAACTTCTGATTTTCATTTGATATTTATACTTTGATTACATTTCTCCTTTTTCCCCCAATCCCGTGATGCCACATGGAAGATTCCCATATGTTGTACAACAAATGATTTTTTTAAAATTAATTAATATATCCTTCTATTCATCTTTCACATAGCACTAGAGGGCTTTCATTTTATCCTTATGGTCACATAGGCCTTTTAGCTTTTGAAATGCCTTTATGGTCATACACTGGAGATATTAATATTTATTTACATTTCAAACCTCTCTCCTCTCCCATAAGGTTGGGACCCCTTCATATCTCCATTTACACTCATACGGGGTGAATCTTGTTTATGCTCTCATGACCTAAGCATATCCCAAGAGGCTTTTTCAAACTTTTTTATGCCCATATGTTGGGCCTCATGAGCATATTATTAGGAATCCTACAATTTTCAACCTTCAATCATATGCTTGAGTGTAAGATCACAATACTTCTATGCTAGGCCTTCCGCTCACATGGTGGGCTGCCGCATGTCTTTCATCTAAACCACTTATTTCCTTCATTCAAAACTTATTCACTTTGCATGTCAACTAGGGGCCTCACCACACATGGGTGTTTCCTTTAATAGGTGGTGTCTTTAAGACACAATGGAATGTGTGTATTTTGGTATTTGAAGGGTAAATAAAGCCTTTGCCCACTCAATGTGGGACAAAGCTATTTAATGGTTTTTATACACTTTCCTCTACCCAAAACTACGAACCCGGCTCTAAAGGAGATTCATAGCCTACTAGGCATATATTTCTAATCCAAATGAGTTTGATAGTGATAGATCATTCTATCGACTTCCAACTCATTACCTACTACTCAAAGGTGTTAGAGCTCCTTTATTGGATGCATGTGTCTGCTTCCTAGGGTTCTTGCTAATTTGTGCATTCTTCTTTACACATGGGACTCCTTGATTTGAAGTGTCTTTGACCCTCTATTAGGTGTGGCTTCTCTTGAACCTATGGCTATTATTACATTTTCCTTGGTGTTTAATAAAATGTGCTCTACTCTATCATGCATGGAGTCTCTATTTCAACATTTAACTTCTTCTTTTTTTATGTTGTGGCCTTGGCACTCTATTTTCTTGCTAATTTGGTTTTTTTTATGCATATGGCCTAGCTTATTTTTATGCATAGGGTCTTCTCTATTACGTGAGGTTCTTTCTTGGTCTTTCAACAATGGGATGCTCTTGCTTAATGCTGGTTGGCTTTCAAGTCTTAACTATCCCCTGCATGTTGTTTTTTGTCTTTGATCCACTGGCTTGGTCTCTTGCAAGGCATGTGTTGCAAATTCATTCCTTCCTTCAATAGAACAAAGATCATCTAAGTCTAATGTAGCTCCAAGGTAACTAGGTTCCAAACTCAAGGCCGAGACATAGAATTTTCATGCCTTGTCTCTGGCATCAGGATTGTGAGCGCAGACATCACTGACTAGACTAATGACTTTTTCTGAATGAGGCCTAGCATTAAGAATCTCATGAGCAACCATTAGTGCATCTTTTTTCCTTAAATTTGTTAAGTTTCCATGCACAAGGCCTTGATACAAGCAAAGATCAGGTCTCAGCTGGTGAGCTCTTATAAAGGACATTACAACTGCCTCAGCTCAATTCAATGATAATAATAAGTTTCCCTTGATAATATAGCCTAGAACATGACTTTCATCAACATTAATACTCTTCTTGGAATATGTCAAAGCTTGAAATTTATCATCATGTCTATCACAATAAGTAGAAAATGCAACCCAAACTTTTGGCTTGTTAGGATTAGTGAGCAATAGGCCATTCAATAGCTTATTCAATTCAGAAGGGTCTACTCTTGTCCTCAATAGCAGTGCATACTCATCCATGCCTATTAAATTGTATGGATCAAGAGATCAAGCCTTATCAAAGTTAAAAAGTGCTTCATCATTTTTTCCAATGGCTGCTTCTGCCTTTGTTATCTCAAGTAGTATATAAAGATATTGTCACCTTCAAGCCATCCCTTTCTTTGCTAAGAAGTGCAATCTTTTGTTCAAGCCTCACAATATTTTTCATTGCCTCCTCAACTTCTTCCCTAGCTGAAGCAACTTACTGGTTAGCTTGAATTCTTTCATGCTTCTCTTTTTCAAGTGCACCCTTGAGCTCATTCAATAATATAATCATCTTTCCAAATCTTTTACCATATTTCCCACTGCTTCCTTTGGATTCATATGTGGCAATCTCACAACTATGGCAATCCCCTTCATGTTGGTCGACTTTCCTATTCAAATGAAAGATCCCAACTTCTCATTCATTCCAAGTCCTTGCAAGAGAATTTTCTAAATACCATGTCTTAGTGTAGCTTGGAGTGAAGTCACATAAGAATACTTGGCTAATGTCTCAATTGAGTAAGCATATAGCGTTCTCATATATGCTATGGCTTCTTTGAAATTTTGGCTACCTCTTCACACCAAACCAATTTGTCATACAAGACACAAGCAATTAATAACTCCTCATATATACCCATTTCTACAAGCTGGTCCCATCATAATTATCTTATGTATCTAAGAACATCAGTCAGAACCCCAAAGTGGGTCCGGCTAAAAATAATGATAATTTTTGAACAATTGATAATTGTAACTAATCCATTCATCACTTGATACTGATCAAAATCAAATTCAATTATTCAACTATCATTTACAAATCATTTATCACTCTCTTGTAACTTGTCAACTTTGTGCTAGGAGGTCCTTTGACTAGCTTTAAAAACTGACCCAAACATCTAATTGAGCTCTGAAATCAAACTCAATTCCTTGTTCCACATACTCCTACACTATCAAATCTTGTCTCATGATGAATTCAAGATCAAAAGATATTGACTGTCAAAGTTGTTCTTTCAAAACTACATGCAAGTAAACATGTCAAAAAAGAGTAAATCATGTTCAGTTTTGGCTTCAAAAACTAGGTAAACTGACACTTAGGCGCACAAAAATTGGGGCATTGATTCTCTGTCATGAGGAAAATATAAATATGTGATTTTGGCTCATGTAAAATAATAAGACACAAATGGCAAGCAGTGAAAGTGGCCTACTTAGAATTTGATGACTGGTAACAAAGATAGAAAAGCAGTTTTTGCAAATGGAATTGACATAGGAAAATGTGCAGACGGATTCATCAAGACTTGAAAATTGGCACACTTGAAGTATTTTTTGAGGAAAATGTAGTGCTACAATCCATTTGATCTCATCTATCATGGATTTTATGTTATAATATCACAAACAAGGGTACTCATCAATCTGCTCTTCTTAACATCAATAAAAAGTCAAAAATTGCATTTGGAATCACGTTTGAAAATAGATTAAAAAGACTCTTCATAAGCTCAAACTTGAAACATAACATGTCTCTGACCTCTAAAATGCAATGCAATAGGAATTTTCTCATTTGGGTCAACTGGTCGAAAGTTATGATAGGTCAAATAGGGCTTCCCAAAATTTTGTACAATTTGCAAATGGATGAAAACAATAAACTACCAACTTTGAGGGGTTGAAAACCTAATCAAATGAACTCAAAAAAACTCAAAATCTGAAACATAGGCTCTTAGGTATGGAAGCTAAATACTCTCAAAGCAGCAAGTCATAAAACATTACTGGGTGTGAGATATTCCATTGCAAACTAGGCCTCCTGTCACTATTTGACACTTAAGGGTGAAAATGCAAATCTGACAATTGCTCAAAACAAGACTTCACAAAATAACTTGAAATGGAAATTAATCATCATGGGATGCATAGGTATACTGAATGCAAGGTGCTAGAAGTATTAAACACCTATTATGCTTCAAATGGGCAGCCGAGTACATCTGCATTTAAAAGTGTTTATATGGCTTTATTTTCTCAATGGTTCTCAAAATTGAGCCTTCAAATTTGAGTCCCAACAAGATCTATCTAGAGATGCATGTCCCTTGTAAGCATGTAAAGGATTTAGATCTCTAGGAGAAGAAGACCAGTCAGAAAAAGTTCTCTATAATAGCTTTATTGAAAGCTAGAAACAACTACTCCTATTATGTATAAATGATGGCCCTAAGCCATTGGAAATTTTTCAAAACTCCTTACCTCTATCATACAACTGATTCTCATTGACATTTTCTTGAGGTAAACTAAAATTATGTCCTCCTTCATTTCACCCAATACATCATCACTTTCAATCATTTCTTTAGGCAAAACAAAACTATTAGCATCACTTCCATAGTGCATATAAAAATCAAACATACTTTCTTCATCTTGCTTGGTATGAAAATATAAATTAGTGTGATCATAACAACTGACATCAAACTAAAACTAATCACTAGTAATTGAATCATGGATTCGTTCAACTAAAAACACAAAATTTTGGTATGCTACTCCATTCAACAAGTTACATGAATCAATTTGTAACTCACCTTGTGCCTCGGGGTGTGAAGAGTATGTAAAATCTGATTTCTCCTCATTTGCAACATCAGTATCCCACAAATTAGAAGGAACATATGTTGTATTTTCTTCACATTCCAAAAAATGATTAGATACCAAATCACAAGAATCATCATGAAATTGCCTTCTCACAATATGTTGAGCCATATTAATTTCTTCCTCAAATAGCACACTAGAAAAAACCACTTCATTAGTATTACTTTCTTCATCACATGAGCAATTTGAATGTATCCCAGCTTCATGAAAACAAAAAGAAAATGAATCAACAATAGACCTTATATCTTCATCTTCATTCTTAACATAGAAGTCATCATGTGTATTAATGTATGAACAACCATCACATGCACCTTCCAAACTTCACAGAGCATATTCTGAAACTATGTCATCTTCAACATCAAATTTGGGGGAAATGGATTCACCATATGAAATTGCAAAAGGTGGAAAAACAAAAGCATCCTTAGGTAGATTAGCATACCTTTCAAAATCATGAACCAAAAAATCTGAAATCTCATCAACAGTTAACAAGACTTCATCCCTAGTTTCTTTTTCTTGGTTGTGATTATTATCTGGATTGCTTGATACATTTATAATAGTAGACTTGTTAGTAATACATTGTGAAAAAATAGAATTCTGACTATCACATAGATCTTCTTCTTTAGAAAATACCTCAATAGCCGATATTGTAACACATTCACATTCATCACTGGAAGAAAGACTATTCTTGCTATTATATCTTTCCTTATCTTTATACTCATCATCATAAAAAGATGAATCCAAATTATGCATATCATCAAATTGCTGATTACTATCCTCTAATTTATAAAATTGAGGTTCTTCATCTTTAACATTATTCTCAATGAAATCATTGCATTCATTATCATTATATTTATTAGCATTTACAATACTTTCAATCTCCATGATAAAATCTTGAATTTCACAAATCTTATCTAATCTTGATTTTTCTGACCAATCAATTGAATGTGGCATAAAAACCTCTAAGACTACCACTGGCCTTGAAGACTCCTCAGGTCTACAAAACTCATCAAGATTCATAACTACTAATTTAAACTTCATGTAAGTTTTAAATCCACTAAGACCCTTAATAACACCAATTGTATTTCTTATCATTATAATAGTCTTATCATGAATCTTTCTTTTCAGCCTAGCAATATTTGCATGAACACTTCCAGAAGTTGGTACATCATTTTTAGACCTAGTTTTGATTCCATCTTATAAACTATCAGACACCTACGTCTATTTTCTGAATGCTAAAACCACTAGATGGAGGCAACCATTTCTACCATTCAACTTTCATGAAAGATAGATACGTGAAAATTATAAATACCTTTATGTGTTTCTACATTAAAACCTTGATCTGCTAATTGGCACTATGTAAACATGAAAACCTTCACACTATAGATAAAATACTTTGTAGAGGCACCACCTCCTCAAAGAGAAAATGAAATCATGAGAGTGACTCACCTTTTGGGATCAACTACTTCAGTAGATACAAACAAACACGTAAACCATTAATCAAGAAACTACACTTCCTCTTTCCCAACAAACTAGATCTCCCCACTAATACTAAAAACCTCTGATATTACAATAAACCATGCACTGGCATAGAGATTTTGACTAGAGTTTCCACTCACACTTAGTGAGAAAATATTTTGAAACTATTTACCGCTAATAAATCTCAGATTCATAGCTTATAGTAGATCTATACAATGTCCTACCAAATAAATCTCCTCAAAAGCACTTCAAAACTTTATACAAGAAGCTAAAACTTATTCTCATGAAGTGTATAAAACCCATCCTCCTCCTCCTAGTGCTTAAAATGATGTGATGGAGAACAGATACATACACCACTTTCTTTAATGACAAGAATAACATCATGAAATATAAAATACCTCAAGATCTGAATGGCTGAAATTTTTTTGTCCACTACTTACAATAGTAGACCCAAAATGTCACCAATTCTTTACTGAACCTTTTGAACCAGCACCTCTCAAATCTTATCAAGCTTCAGAATGTTTCAACCTCTTTGAATCTACTCTTCTCCTACATCAACTAATCACAATTCATGTATAGAACTTCACTAGTATAGAGATTAATTTTGAGTCACCACTCACATTAAGTGAGACATAAATTGCATTAGTTTTGACGATACCACAAATGGATTTGAAACAAAAATAGATAGAAGACACCCCTATAGACTTACCTTGAATTTAAAACCTTTGCACAAAGCTCAAACACAACTTTGTTGACTCTAAAATCATAACAACAACTCACAAAGTTGAACTGACTGAAGGCATACTCATTTCTCAACACAATTTTCATCCATTCTGAGAACTACTTTGGTAAGAGAATAAAGCTTACTAGGGAACATGAAATTTTAGCAAGGATATGAACAACACCTCACAACCTCAATGATGTACCAAATTTTTCCTACTATATTGAATCCTTTTCGAATCCTTAAGGTTTGTCTGTCATTTAGATTCAATACAACTCCCCAGCAGAGTCACCATTTTGTGGCTTCCTGATTTAACAGTTTTGAAAATGACCAAGAAACCAGAAAAAAGCATCTAAGGCTAGCAACTTCCTATGATGGATTTACTTGATTGCAATCTTGGGCCAACTATAAGGCATAACTCCTTCTTCGCTTTAGGCTCTACCAGACCTAGGCGGGTTAACCTTCAGGTTCTAACATATAGTACCAGTATAATTAAACATAAATTTGAACCTAATTATGGCCAATCTAACCCCTTTTATCTTCTATTACTTATGCAATGACATATGAATGAAATAGCTAGAGATCATAACCTATGAACCCATAAGCTAAGTGAGGGTTAATTCTTTTCAACCGACTACAAACCATGAAAAATTGAATTGATTTTGATTAAAATATTTTTTGCAAATAACCTTCATATCAGCTTGCATCTGATTTAGTGATCAATGTCTTATCCATTGAAACATAGAGTCATTACCAACATGATGAACTAACTTATTTGCCTTACAATTAAGTTTGTCAATTGAAATCCCCAAATCTCATTGTTACAAAATATCCCCTTCATACACCCAGAAACCCTATTAGAACACTGAAGCACTTACTTGACTCCTTGAACCAAAAGAAATAACAGATCTAACACACAACTCATCCAAGATGTCTTAAATAAAATGAACCTTATTCACTCAATCTCAAAGCTAATGGCATTTGAAGAAATAGGAGGAAAAATAAGGAAACCTAGATAATACATGTAAATCCTCGTGTATATTCATCCATGGAAAAGACTGAATACATAAAGTATTAAAACTAAATGTAACTCAAGATACTTCACATAGTCTAGCATCAATCTCCATTTATCTTAGGATAACACATGAAAATGAACTGAAAATCTGCTCATAAATGAATGTGTGGCTTTCACTACTAGAGCTCAACTCAATAGATAGTAAGTAAAACCATCAACAACCTTGGTTTCATAGTAGAACACTGGAAACCTACTCGTATCATAGAGAAAAATACCAACCCCAAATAAGAAAGAGAAAGAGAATGATATAGGACAAAAGGATTCCCAGATTTGATTAAGCAATGACAAGTGTCACCTCTGAATTCTTTCCCTAGAAGCTGAAAACATCTCTCTAATCTCTCCCCTCAATTGAAAAATCAAATTCTCATCATTTGGCTTCTACAAGCACAAAATATCAAAGATATTTGATAGGATGAATTCTTTATTTTGAACTCAAAACAATAGCAAAAATCAATTAAAATTGAACTCTAAAGGGATGAAAACTTTTCCAGAATTCATTTTGGCATCAACAGACTAAAATATTTGTTCCCCAACTCATTCTGACACTCCAAAATGAATTCTACCCCTTCTACTAAGAATGCCCTAGAAATTAAAAATCTACTTATAACTCAAATGGATAAACTTTTGTGCAAAATCTGACCTCAAATCTGGAAAATTCATCTTCTCCTAGTTCCAATGGTATATTATAGTGCCTATTTTAGAAAAAAGAAATCCCCCTAGTAGCAGTTTGAAAAATAGGCTCCCAAGCCATGAACAATCATTAGAAAATGAAAACTTTAAAAATTCCTATAGTTTGAACTATGAAAACATTTAAATTTATTTAAATCTTTCCACATGTATTTGAAACTTCTTATTTTCATTTGATATTTATACTCTGATTACATTTCTCCTTATTTTCCCCAATACCCTAATGCCACATGGTAGATTCCCATATGCTGTGCAACACATGAATTTTTTTTAATTAATTAATATATCCTTTTATTCCTCTTTCTTGTAGCATCGAAGGGCTTTCATTTTATCCTTATCCTCACATAAGCCTTTGAGCTTTTCAAATGCCTTTATGCTCATACGCTAGATATATTAATTTTTATTTACATTTCAAACCTCCCCTCTCTCTCGTAAGGTTAGGACCACTTCATATCTCCATTTACACTCATACAGGGTGAATCTCCTTTATGCTCTCAGAACTTGAGCATATCTGTCATGTCCCCTTTTCAAATAATTAAAAATAATAATCTTTGCTAATGCAGGCAGGCCCAAAAAGGTGAAGTTTTGGAAAAAGGGGTAAATGAAGATTATTATTAAAATATGTTTTATTAACCCCTCTTGGATGTGAGTTAGGGTTATGCCCTCTTTTAAGGGGTTTGGAAGTATTTTGGGCTAATTCCAAAACATGATTTTTGCTCATTTCTTTGTTATTCTTCAGAGGCTGCCAAACCTATGGAGAAGGAGACCCAAGAACGGGAGTTTATAGGTGTCTAGGAAGGCTAAGGATGGGATTTTGAAGCCATTCTATGTGTATGTTCATGCAGAGTTTGCCTTTGTATTGAACAGTGCAGATTTTTGAATTTTCGGGTGTATTTTTTATAAGAGTTTGGTGTTTCTGGTTGAGTATTTCATATCAGTTTGGGTTTCTGCTATATATCAGACTTTTAAATGTTAAAATAGAGATGAAAATATATATTTTTATATGGTTATACTTCTATGATAGATTATTAAGTTTTTGTGGTGATTCTGGGCTATTTTGTGCTATTTTCGAGAGCCCGGTGAGCATTGTTTTTGTCCTCCATTTGGGAGCTATTGTGTGCATGTTATACAGATCTAGAAATGTCATTTTATAGGCTATTATGATACTCAAATTTCTGTAAAAATTCAACTTTCAGATTTATTAATAATAGGTGAAGCTATGAAGCTTTTGGCACTATTTCTGGCATACCCGATTTGGGGTTTCTTGAGAAATTTGGTGGATCTTTGTGATATTAGTTGTTTGATTTTGAAAATCTGATTAGAGGAATGAAATATCATTTAAAATCAGTAAAGTGACATTTCAGTGGTATCAGAGCCATGATCTTGCTAGCCTGAGGGTTTGTAGAAGTTTGCATGTCAGTTTTAACAACTACCCAGATCTTGCATGTCATAATTTATGGTTGCATGTTGCTTCTAATCAGATGCATGTCAAAATCTATGGTTGAATGCTACTTATAATTATTTTCATGTTAGTTCTTGGTGAATTTGGTGGTTGCATGTTGCTTCTAATTAGCTGCATGTCAAAATCTATTGTTGCATGCTACTTCTAATCAATTGCATGTTAGTTCTTGGTGTTTGAAGAAGTTATAACCTATTGGGGTTACACTCTACTTTATCCAGAATGGACAAGTATAGTACAAATTCTTAGAGGAAATGAACTTGGATAATTGATATCTAGAGTCAGAATAGTAGAAAGGATGGTTATTTTGACATTCGAGATAAACTTAAGAAAATAAGCCATGACATGTCTGAATAGTTGGTTGAGCACCATTGTATAATGAATGACATGTTGTCCAACCTAGCTAAGGTGGATAGGTTGACTAGATTTCTATTTGGTAGATTTTCTCATAGGGTAGATAACACAATTACCAAGAACTTGCATGAGGAGTTTGAGAAACTAGCTTATAGCTAGGCTGAGGTCTCAGATTCTACTCTGCCACAGGAGGTAGTGAGAAAGGATATTATGCAGATCGATAGTAATGGTCAACTTGATACTCAAATTGAGACAATTGTATATAGCTCATCAAAGCGTGATGACACAAGTATTTAGGATGGTATAGTTACAATAGGTAGTGACTACAGCGTAGTGGGTTCAAATGATAATTATGAGGATGTTGTTGTGCATGATGGTGAGATACCTGGTAGAGATGAGAAAACATTGAGCATTCATGACTTTGCTGAGAAAGAGTACCAGGCACAGTTAGATGCTTTGTCACATGAGGTAGAGGCAGGTAGTACTTCACATGATTTGTCCTACCAGCAAAAGATGAACAAAGATAGTATTGTGACTTCATTATCCCATCATGATAGGATGCAAGATATGATAGAGGATCACATTTGGATGATTTAGGTATAGGGTAGACATAAGGGAGTTTAGGAAAAGTCTTCTTGTGTTGACTTACAAGTGATTAGGGAAGGAATGGGAATGATGAAGTTGAGTTATTTACATCTTCTATCAGATTGTGACCATCTTCTTAGCCTTGTTTGAGACTATTCAGATGCCTTGAGGAGGAAGGAGGAGGAAGCTAATAGGCTTTCTCACAGGCTTGAGGACACTCAAGCTTCTTTAGTGAATACTCCATTGGCATTACAAGACTGGGAGAGACATGGGGATAAGCATGGCATGGAGTTGAGTTTAGTTTCATCTTGCACTCCTGATACTCAACTTTCTATGGATGGTAGATCATATGTGGTCGTTGATAATGTTGTGCGTTCATCTTGCATTCACATCCATGATACAGGGACAATGTCAGACAGGTATGTGGAGTTAGTTGGTATTGGTCATATTACTCAAGTGAGGGATTTTCTTGATTTACCAGCTGATTCTAGTTTATAGATATGGACTCGAGATTATTATATTGGCATTTGGGATTCAGTTGACTGGAGATCTTTAACACTTTTTGGTAGCAGTGTTTGTTTGGGTGCTATCATGGATTTGATTAGCAGATTGCATGATGTTGTCTTTTCTTGTGCTAGTAGCTTGTTCAATGTTGGTATTAGTTTTTATACACTGGTGTTGGGCTTTGTTCATATATCCAGTCAACCATACTTGCTAGAATGTGTTGATGATCTTTCATATTTGGCAGTGTGTACAGATGAGTCCTAGGATCATATTGGCATTGATGACATCCAAGAGGATGCAGTGGGCAGTTTTGAAGACTTAGTTTCCTTGGGTACAAAAGAGTTGGATAGCAGTGCTATAGTTTTTAATACTTCGTATGTTGATATGAGATTTAGATTCGATTCACAGGATATGGATGGTAATACTCTAGAGACTAGTAACTTTGAGGATACTCCTTTAGATAGTGCATCAGAGGAGGTTTGTAGGAGATAGTCTAGCTAGTGCCATCATGTGTCTAATTAGTTGAGAGTTAGTGAGCGAGACATTGCTATCGCTTGCCAGTATTTTGATGCTACTTGTTAGTTTTTAGCCATTTATGGATGGGGTTCTCCTACTAGTGATGAGTAGGGAGGCAATTATCTTTCTTTGACAGAGTTCCACTCTTTATCGAAGGCTATCCAGATTCTGAGATAGGATTATATGCAGTTGGTAGCCAATAGAGATTATCCTATGGAGTGGGGTAGTACATCATACGATGCATTGTTGGCCAAGGAAGATGAGGTGAGTGAGCTTACTCAGTAGCTTGAGGTGACTTCTGAGATTCTTGAGCGTACACATTTGGCTTTCAAGGAGTCACAATTTCATTTGGCTAAGGTGACCATGGAGTTAGAGCAACTACAGTCTTTACTAGATTCTGTACAGTCACAAGCTGTGGTGTCTAATGATCTGAGGATGTCCATGGTCGAGATTGTCAAAGATAGTAGAGATAGGGATGCATCCATCCTTGATACTAACATTGGCATATCAAGTTCATCCCCACTAGAATCAGGTTCAGTTGAGTTGGGTGCTAGAGCAGATTGTTGTGGTATGCCTAACATGGTGGTGACCTCTAGCACTAATGGCATGAAGACTAGAGATGTTGTATCAAAGACCATGTGTGATGTTGGTGAGCTGATAGTTGGCATGGTTCTTGCTAATAATACTACTCCCTTGGTGATGACTTTAGAGGTAGTAGTCAGTTCCAACTTGGTTAGTGGTCGATTGCAGTTAGTTACATCTGGATTGCAGTCTGAGCCACTGACTGAGATTGGCACATTCTATCAGCATTACATTGTGAGGTATGCTCATCAATTTACCTTTGATGACCATGTTGATGAGATGATGATACAGAGATGTACTTTGGTTCCTAGTGCTTATCATCAATTATGGGATAGTTTGACACCTCAGGATGAGAGTTATGATGGGCATGACATGGTGATAGGTTCTATAGTTTACAGCTTGATAATACATGACTTAGAGCAAGAATTTTGGATTGATGCATCAGCAGGTGTTGTTATTGATTCTACTCCTTTGGCTATGACATATCCTAACTTAGTTGGTGATCAGTCATAGTGGGTTGTATCACTTGTTCATGGTGAGCTGTTGACTAAGGTTGGTTTTCTTTATCAACATTATATTGAAGGGTATGTACATCAGTTAGCATTTAATCCTTGTGTTGAGGAGTTGATGGAAGGCAAATTTGGTTTGGGTTCCAATTCATGTTGTTTATCTTGTGATGGCTTTTCATCATTAGGGGTGCATGGTAGTTATGGTTATGAGATAGTGGTCAGTGATCTACAGAGTTGTGTTGCCTGCAGGCATTGTATAGTGTGTGGATTCTCCATACTTGGTACAGTTTCATTCGGGAGCATTCGTCATTGTTGCAGAGTTGGAATGTACATTCTGTATAGGCCAATGGAATGCATTGATGGTATTTACTGTGTTCGTAGTCCACTTTACTTGGGTTTTGATGTTCTAAGAGTTTGTGTCTCGTGGGTTTCTAACTATGGAAGTTGTAATTTTTGAGTTTGGTTGAGCTACAATTGTCAGTTTGATTATGGATTCCTCTTGGTCTTATTGCAGAGGATATTGCAGGAGCCTATGTTAATTGGTAGTAGTATAGTTCATGACTACATTTGGGATCCAGGTGGATTGATTTGTTTATTGTTTAGCCATTGCTTGAGGACAAGCAATTTTTGGGAGGGGAGGACTTGTCATGTCCCCTTTTCAAATAATTAAAAATAATAATCTTTGCTAAGGCAGGCAAGCCCAAAAAGGTGAAGTTTTGGAAAAAGGGGATAATATTTGGAAGCTAATGGACTAATAAATGAAGATTATTATTAAAATATGTTTTATTAACCCCTCTTGGATGTGAGTTAGGGTTATTCCCTCTTTTAAGGTGTTTGGAGGTATTTTGGGCTAATTCCAAAACTTGATTTTTGCTCATTTCTTTGTTATTCTTCAGAGGCTGCCAAACCTGTGGAGAAGGAGACCCAAGAAAGAGAGTTTGTAGGTTTTTAGGGAGACCCAAGAATGGGAGTTTTCAGGTTTCCAAGAAGGCTAAGGATGGGAGTCTGAAGCCATTCCATGTGCATGCTCATGTAGAGTTTTCCTTTGTGCTGAACAGTGCAGATTTGTGAGTTTTCGGGTGTATTTTTTGTAAGAGTTTGGTGTTTCCAGTTGAGTATTTCATATGAGTTTTGGTTTCTGAAATATATCATACTTTTAAATTTTAAAATAAAGCTGAAAATATTTATTTGGATATGATTATACTTCTATGATAGATTATTAAGTTTTTGTGGTGATTCTAGACTATTTTGTGCTATTTTCGAGAGCCCGATGAGCATTGTTTTTTTCCTCCGTTTGGGAGCTATTGTTTGAATTTTATAAAGATCTGGAAATTTAATTTTATAGGCTGTTATGATGCTCAAATTTCTGTAAAAATTTCCACTTTCAGATTTATTAATAATAGGTGAAGCTGTGAAGCTTTTGGCACTATTTCTGGCATACCCGATTTGGGGTTTCTTGAGAAATTTGGTGAATCTTTGTGATATTAGTTGTTTGATTTTGAAAATCTGATTAGAGGCATGAAATATCATTTAAAATCAGTAAAGGGAAATTTCAATATCCTCATAGCCTTTTTTAAAAAAAATTATGCCCATACATTGGGCCTCATGAGCGTATCGTCAAGAAGCCTTCCATTTTCAACCTCTGATCATACAGTTGAGCTTAAGATCAAAATAATTCTATGCTAGGCCTTTTCTTCACACGGTGGGTGACCATGTGTCTCTCATCTAAACCACTTATTTCCTTCATTCAAAACTTATTCACTTTGCACATTGACCAAGGGCCCCACCACATGTGGGCACTACCTTTAATAGGCAATGTCCTTAAGATATAATGGAATGTGTGTATTTTTCTATTTCAAGGGAAAATAAATCCTTTGCTCACTCAATGTGGGACAAAGATCTTTAATTTTTTTTATACACTTTTCTTTACTCGAAACTACCCATTGCAATCTGAAGGAATTTAATGGCCTGCTAGGTGCATATTTCTTGTCCAAATGAGTTTGATAGTGATAGATCATGCTATTGACTCCCACCTCATCCCTTGTTTCTCAAAGGTATTAGAGCTCCTTTATTTGATGCATGTGTCTACTTGTTAGGGTTCCTATTGATCTGCACATTCTACTTTGCACATCAGACTCCTTGATTTGAAGTGGTTTTGACCCTCTGTTAGGTGTGGCTTCTCTTCAACCTATGACTATTCTTACATTTACCTTGGTGTTTTATAAAATGTGCTCCATCTTCATAAACCTTGCATTTGGAACCTGGGTACCTTGGAGTTACATTAGCCTTAGATGATCTTTGTTCTATTGAAGGAAGGATTGAACTAGTAGCCCACACCTTGTAGGAGACCCATTCACGAATAGGAAACTCAAAGCTAGTGGATCAAAGAGAAAAAAATAACATGCAAGGGATAGTTAAGACTTGAAAGTCAGCCAACATTAATCAAGAGCATCCCATGGTTGAAAGACCAAGGCAGAGCCTCATGCATTTTAGAAGACCCTATGCATAAAAAAAAGCTAGGCCATATGCATTTAAAAAACTAGAGTAGCAAGCAAATAGAGTGCCAAGGCCACATCATAAAAAAAAAAGTTCCATGCTAAAACAAGAACCTCCATGTGTGACAGGTTGATTAATAAAAAGAAGAGAGTGTTAGAAGGAGACCTAAATATAAGGATCACAACAATAAATAAACTATCTAAAGAGGAATTAGATAGAGTTTTTAAGGGTATTAAGCCCTTTTTGGAGAATAAAACAAAAGCAATTATTTTGATGGGAGGCAATTATGGGGAATTTAGACAAGAAACAAAGGAGGAAATAGTAAAATACATGTCCTTAGTACCTAAGGTGAGTGCACAAACCAAATATGACAACCTATTGTATGTATAAGGAGGTACACCTTCAAGTGAAGAGGAAGAAGCATAGGAGACACTGCAGGAACTTTCACCACCACACATTAATATGGGTACTAAATCCATGCAAGTGGATAGTACACACATAACTATGGATGCAAAGGAGAACCCTTTTGCTGGCTATGGAGAAAATATTGTTGGCAATACTACCAATATCACTATATATACTAGCTTAGATGATGATGAGGAAGAAGAAAAGAAGAAACATGAAGAAGAAGAGAAAAGAAAAGTGGTAGAGGAAAAGAAAAGAAGAGAAGTAGAAGAAAAGAAAAGACTAGAAGAAGAAGAAGAAAGGAAAAGAGGAGAAGAAGAATAAGAAGAAAGAAGAAGAGAAGAAGAAATGAAAAGAAGAAAAGGAGAAGAAAAAGAGAGAAAAAGAGAAGAAGAAGAAAGAAGTGGAAGAAAAAAAGAAGAAAGAAGAGGATGAAAAGAGGAAGAAAGAGAAAAGGATGGAAAGAATGATGCTATGGAAAAGGAGAAAGTAGAGGAAGAGAAGAAAAAGGCACTTACACTTAGTCCTACTATAGCCTCAGTAGTAACAACAGTTGGAACATCAGCAGTAGTATCAATTCCATCTAATTGATGAAATGATCAAAGGAAAGTTGAGTGAGCTTCAGATAATCACTACAAGATTGCATCAACCAGAGGTCAGAATTGAAATATCTAAAATTGAGATTAAAAAGATCCACAATACTATTAGAAGCATTTAGTTTGACAAAGAAAAGGTATTAAGGAGATTCTCTATTCTCAGATAATATTTATCACCCAAAGTTGTCATTTTGTAGAGGTAGTTGGAGGAGTGCATTGTAGCTAAGAAATCCTATGAAATTTTTTCTTATATTGGAAGAAGGACTATGACAAGCCAAAGAATGATTTTGTAGATTGTATATCTAGAATGACTAGCTAATCGACACAATGTAACAAAGTTTTCTGATGCAATTTTTTCACAACTTTGCCATTAATTTCAAATGGGGAGTATTACATAGAAGAAAATTGTATAAATGTAAATTTATATGCAAGGGGGATCATATGTATGAATCAATGTAAAGGAGTGATAAGGATTGTAATGATCCTTCAAAACATGAATAAAATTGTTATGTTTTGAAGGTAATTTTGTGTAGTTACTTTTATTTGTTTTTTATTATGTATGACATCATTTTCAAACTTGACCAATTTTTTCAAATGTTTCCATTAATTCCAAAGGGGTATATATTTAGAAATTTTGTAAGATAGATGTCTTTATGGTTGTGATTTATGGCAACATGCGTTCAACATTTCATTTATGTATTTAAAGATAGAAAATTATATAAGTATTAGACAATTTGCAGTAGAAAATATAATAGATGTTAAGTGTACAAATTATTAGTTGAGAGTTATCTCATGCGTAGTTAAGGGAAGCTTCATGACACTTTCATGATGACATGTACAAGTGTCTAGATGTATACAGGTAGTATGATGTGAATTATGATTAAAATACCAGTGTGGGTATTTAAGAGAGTAGGACATAGCATATTAGTAAACTGAGTTGTACAACTTGAGAAATTATTTTGGTTACAAAATAATTACTCTATCATGATGATCTAACTATGTGGATAATAATCCATAAGATATTTTATATTATGTCAAGTGTATGAAGACATGGAAACCAACTGAGTAATCATTTATGAATGTGCAAGATTTAAGTAAAGATCTTATATTGTGAAGTTAGTGCGAAGTTGTAGATGTGATGTGAACTATTGTATTCAGAGAGTAAATGATATGTGATCTTTATGTGATGCAAGATCTGATGTATGATGAGTAAAAGTGTTAGTTATAGAAGTAAGAAAGTATTTTATGTATAATTGCATGTTAGGGCAATGTGCTCTTCTTGCATACATTGTAATTGTTCTACAAACTCCTTACAAGGTTAAAGAAACACCTAAAATAACAAGTTATAGTCCCCTAACAAGGACTTGGGATGCTATGTGTACTCCATAAAATACTAATAGGGTCAATATCCTTCACACGATCATGTTTTTTAGTGAAGAACTAAACTCTATAATTGGATGTGAGGACAATGTGCTCTTCTTGCATACATTGTGACTATTCTAAAAACTGCTTACAAGGTTGAAGAAAATCCTAAAATAATAAGTCCTAGTTCTCTAACAAGGACTTGGGATGCTATATGTACTCCACAAACTGCTAACAAGGTCAATATCCTTCACAAGATCTTGTTGTTTAGTGAATCATCTTGTGGGTATCATCCCCATCAGAGTTTTCCCTTGGCCAAGGTTTTCTTAATTAAAAAATAATGGTGTTATGATTTCTCTATGTATAGTTATATTTACTATTCATCATTGTTGGTTTTACTTTCATATACATGTTATAAATTAAATAACAATATTTAGTTATGGGTAAAATTTTGTAGAATATTGATTCAACCCTCTCCCCCCCCAGCTCGGTATTATCCATTTCTAACAAGTTTTTAGGTTGTAGAGGATTAGAACAAGATCACATAGTGTGGGGTATCAAGAAAGAACACTAGAAATGCTAAGAGAAAGCCTTGGATAGAGAAAGAAGGCTCTAAGTGTGAGAAATTCCCCATCAAATCAACAAGGTATAAGAATTCCTTGGCCTTATACTTTTTTCTCACACAAAATAATGAATTCTAAAGAGTGTAGTTTAAAATAAAGTGTAAAGGACCCAGAGAAAAGGGGGACATATCTTAGGATACCCTCTAAATTTATGGGACTGGGAAAACAAAACAAAAAGAAACACTAGATAAATTAAAGTCAGACCGATTGATGGGCCCAAGATTCAACTTGTCAATCATGAAGGATTCTTTTGAATGCAATCCTCTACATATATTATCCAATCAATGTAAATTTCTTAAGAGAACTAAAACCATCATTAAAATAGGTCATATCTTGTGAAATACCATGAGAGAAAATATGTGATGAAACTTTTTATTAGGAGCCATGGACATCATTTGCAAAAACTCCAACACTAGTATAAATTATTGGGCCAAAGTGTGCTAGAGATCTAATGAATCTTCAATCTCCAAAAAAGAAAACATAAAAGACTCAAGAATTCAAAAAATAATAACAAAGATTCAAGTATCTCTTGTGTATGGCTTTGAACTTTTGTTTCTCATTCTCCATTTTTCAAATTGCATTTAGTATAGGAGTTTTTAGGGATAGTTTATAGTGGCCCTAACTAGTAATGACCCAGTTGTTTATATTAGTGCTCATGTTGCTATTTTGGATAGCCATGGTGCCTCCATTGAAAAAACATCCTTACGAGTTCATGTTGAAGGTCATTCACAAGGTTATCAAGATATTATCCTTCCTATACAAGAATTTGATGCTTCCTTTAAATGGTTATAAAAACCTAATTTGATAGGGTATTTTGTGGGTAGGACTCCACCTGAAGACATTATTAGAGAATCGGTTAACAAGAGCTAGACTCCTAATGGAGTCTGTCTTGATGTTGTTCAAAACCTTACTAAAGGTTTTTGTTTCTACTTTGCTAACACATCCTAGGTTGATGCAATTTTTGGCAATGGCCCTTGGTCTATTTTCTCCTCTTTGATTGTGTTTCAAAGATGGTCACAAGACATTAAAGTCTCTAACAACAAGAAGTTTATGGTGTCTATTTGGGTTGAGCTCTCTAATTTATCCCTTCCTTGCTAGCCATTTATTGAGTCCATTCCCAACACTCTTGGTAAAGTTATTACTAAGGAACATGATAAGTGATTCAAGGCCCACCCTTAGAAATGTGTTTACATTGAGGTTGAACCCTCTAAGGATCTCAAGGATTCTATGGAGATTGAAGTGGGTTCTCAAGCCCTCTCTTGGAATGTTCTCTATTTGAACCTTCCAAACAACTAGTAGAATTTTTAATTGGCTGAACATAAGATTAGGGATTGCCCTTTGGCACTACTAGGGTTAAACCAATATCTAAGGATGCTCCTATTAAGACACTAGAAGGGGAAAAAATGAAGAATAGACCACTAGTGGGGCCAAGGGTAAGGCTTCTTTGGCTCCAAATCCATTGAATGTTGCCTCAACTTTTTCTCCTCTTGTACAAATAGGAGCACAAACCTTTGTTATAGATGTAGTGATAGTGGTTTTACTGGAGCCAAATTCTGATTTCTTATAGTTTTCACACCCTACTACTTTACAAGGAAATATAGTGGCTATGAGGGCTACTACTCCTATAGTAGTTTACACTCCACTTGCTACATCTTCAATTGTCATACAGAATGTGTGGTATTCTTGCAGCCCTCCCAGATGAGCTAATAAACCAAAAGAGAAGTAGTGGGCTATCATTCTAGGAGAATTTTCTTTTGTTTTCAGCCCAACTAATTTTTTGCAAATTAGTTACTCGTCCCTCAAGGATAAAGAAGATATGGAAATTTTTCATGAAATTTTTTTATCATGGAATGTGTAAGGTCTTATAGACCTCTCCAAAAAGTAATATGTCTTAGATACCCATCATAGACTTGGCAATTTTGATTTTCTTTGCATGCAAGAGTTTAAAATCTCTAGGTTCATGCTTTCTTCTACATGTCACATCATTTGGACACACTACATTATGTTTTCTTCTCAACATGAAATTGGTAGAGGTGGTGTAGTTACTCTCTTATCACCTCGCCTTCATTCTGTTATTATTTCACATGGTTCTTACCCCATGTGCTAAATTATTTTAATTTTTCTTTCTATCAATAATCATTCCTTTGGTATAGTTAATTTTTATGCTTCTAATGATGTTGTGGAAAGATCTCAACTATGGTACTGGATGGCTAAGAACTTGCCTCCAACTACTTGGGTGATGTGCAATGATTTTAATATGGTTGAGTTGGCTTCTAACAAAGAAGGAATTTTGTCTTTTTGTTGGACATCTAGGGAAAGGAAAGCATGGTACTATGTGCACAATAAATTGGGCCTTTTTTTATCGCAATGCTAACCGTCACTAGAAAATTGGGGTCTGCCACACTTGGTCTAATTTTCAAGCCAACTTTAACCACATATTCAAACATCTTGATCATTACATGATTAGTGTACAATATTTTTCTTTTGTTTTTTGAAGATTGAGAGTTATATGTCATTCCTTTACTAGATGTGATGTTATCAGACCACTATCCCATTTATTTTACCATTTCTTGGCAACAAGTTGGCTAGCAATCTATCAAAACATAGTTTTTCCTTAACACATTTATGTTGATGCATACTTTCACAATTTCTCACATCCTATGTGTTTGGAATCTAAAGCCATGTCTTCATTCTCATATAGGTTGGATTCAATGGTGGAACGATGTTGTTACAAGAATTGCCATATTTCTTTGCATTTATGGGAGGTACTTAGAAATTTTCAAAAAAAGGTCTTATGAAGCCAATACCAAGTCCTTTTCAAAGGCTTATGAATCTCTTTACCTTGACCTATTTGATTTTGATCTTCAAATCCAACTTTCCAAGCTTCACCATGATAAACATATTGTAGATAACTATGTTTTTGAGGGACCCAAATCAAAGCTCACCTCCATTGGTTGGAGATTGGTGATAAAGCTTCTAAAGAGTTCTTAAAGGGTCTTAGAGCCCATCATAGAAACTTTGGGTATAAAAAGATCAAATGAGGCAATATTGTTCATTCCAATCACCTTGACATTCTGCAAGCTTTTGTGCATCATTATGAAAATGTGTTTTCTTCTAGTGGAAATTTAGAGGCTTAGGAAGATGCATTCATAAAGTCTATTTTTGTTACTCCAAACCAAAATTCTTACCATTAGTGACCTCAAGTAGGTTGTCATTTCCATGGTAGATGAAAAATTCCCTGGGTGTGATGGCTTCCCTTATCAATTTTACAAGCACCTCTATGGGTCTATTGGTCCAGACCTACAAAAATTCTATCTTGAAGCATATAATACTAAGAGAATAAGAGGCATTATTAAAAAAGGAAACATTAAATTCATACCTAAGGCTAGTGATCATGAGGATATCTATACCTACTAGCCTATCACCATACTTAATGTCTCTTACAAAATCATTGCTGAGGCATTATCTCTAAAGATTCAACATCTCCTTCCATTAGTGTGGTCAGAGAAAATTGATTTTATTGAATTGAGGTATATTCTTGACAATATCATTACGGTTTAGGAAATCATAGAATGGGCTTGCAAATCCAATCAATAGACTTTTTTTATGAAAATTAATTTTCCCAAAGCTTGTGATTGAATTGAATGGCCCTTCATTCTAGCTAAGTTTCACACTTTGGGCTTTGGTGCTAATTTTTTTTAGTCCATGGAAATTCTTGTTGGAGATGCTAATTATATTGAGAAATTGTTGGAAGCATGAATTCTAATGAATTCTAATGACTGACTTTGTCATTGATGTCAACATAGTAGTTTTTTGTAGTATCTGACAAAAGAATAGTGGAATGATCAAGTTGCTATAGATGGATAGTTGAGTATTCTCACTATCCAAGGTCATGGGAGATATATCTAAGTATTTGGTATATGTAGTTAAAGTCAGATGAAGAAATCCTAAGTCTAGAAGAAGTTATGTAAGTTTTGGTGGTGTTTGTTCTATGATAGAGTTTACCGAGGCAAGTTCTAGTAAACTCATTATATCCCTTAGAAGAGTTGTTATTTTGAGAATCAAGGTTGATGATGTGAGGATGGAATATTGGTAATGATTTGGCTGTGTTTTCTTTTCATAATATTACTTTTATAGAAAGTTTTTCAAGTTTCAATGTAGAAGATTAATGTTATTTCTATGTGTAAAATGTTCTTAATGTGGTCCTATAATGATTAATTGAGAACATGTAACAGTCCACTCAAGGAATTATTTTATGGACTTGATATAAAGGAAATTTTTATTTATCAATTATTACATGGAGAATTTAATATAAGCAATAGAGAGAACAAAATGCAAAGTTGAACAGAGTAGAGTGAAAGTGAAGGAAACTTCATTTTTGAGGTTTTCTGAGTCATCCGAGGTTTGATATTTGGATCTAAGGTTTTTGACCTAGTCTACAAGGTCTAATAATGATTGGTTCAGTTGAAAAAATAAATTAAAGAAGAACATAATAGTAAATTACATGTTTGAGTAGTGAGCTCTTCTTATAATTAAAATTGCATGTTTGGGCAGTGGGCTCATCTTGCATACATAGTACTACAACTCCTAATAGTGTTGGAATATCCTAATAGGGATTCAAAGACTCCTAACATGGACTCATGTTCACTAAATTTTGTAATAGAGTCCTAATAGGATCCATCCTCTAACAAGGAATATTTATATTAGTAAATCATCTTCTGGACATCATTCCCACTGGGGTTTTTCCTCTAATCAAGGGTTTCCCTAGTTAACATATCTAGTGTGATTTTCTATGTGCATTTTATTATGGTTTTTGTTTACTTTGGTTGAATGTTATAATTTATTTGAGGAAGATAAATGTTTTAATTGTGGAATAACTTATTCACCCCCCTCTCGTCTATCTTGGTGGACTATTATTTCTAACAATTGGTATTAGAGCTTGGTCACAAGTTTGAATCCCATAGACCATGGTGGGAAAAGATGGTAGGGAGATTGACGGTGGTGGGCCAACATCCCTCATAGTGTTTATGACATGGCTTAAGTAGCTCATGTACTTCTATAAGACTATTGGTTGTATCGAGCATTGACAGGTTGATCTTTTGGTTCAACAACAACTCTAGCCTTTCTAACAATTGGTATCAGAGTACCATTATTTTTATAGACTAAATGATGATGCTTCCCATATGGGTAGTATCTATGAAGAGTAGATTCAGCTAGGACTCTTGTTGGATGTTGTTTTGAACAGTGTCTTAGGACACTTAAGCTAGTAAAAATTAGTTGTTATAGAGTTTGATAGTTCTTGAAACCTTTGACATTGATTTCAATAGGGGAGAAGTACTACATTAAAAAAATCATGAGGGAGAAGCAAAAAATTCATGGAGAAGAAGCACACATTAAGGTATATCAATGGGAGAGAATGATTGATGAAGAGGATTTGAAAAGAAAGATGAATAGTCTATTTTTGGTATTCAAGAAACAAGATGTTTTTCATCTATGTTTCCATCCATGCTAAAAGGGGACATTTTTGAGAGATTGTTCGAAGCATGAATGCTAATGATATTGCTATGGGGGATTATTTTAGATATTTGCATATGATGATATGTTACATTCATGATTGAGTTTGTAATTGATGTCAACATAGAAGTTTTTTGTGGTATCTAACAGAAGAACAATAGAAAGATCAAGTTGGTACAGATGACTAGTTGAGTATTCTCACTATATGAGCTTATGGAAGATACATCTAAGTATGTAGTAGATGTAGTTCACATTGGATGAAGAAATGTTAAGTCTAGAAGAAGTTATGTAATTTTTGGTGATGTCTATTATGAGATAGAGTTTACATAGTCATGTTCTAGTAAACTTGATATATCTCTTAGTAGAATTTTTATTCTAAGAATCAAGGTTAAGGATGTGAAGATGACATGTTGGTACTGAAATGGCTAATTTTTCTCCTCATAATATTATGTGTACGGAAATTTATTCAAGTTGGAAGGTGAAAGATAAATGTTATCGCTAAATGTAATGTGTTCTTAATGTGGTCCTATAATGATTAATTTAAAAGGTCTAACAAATGATTGAAGGAATTCTTTTTATGGACTTGATAGTAAAGAAGGACATTTTGCTTTATCAAGTATGACATGGACAAGTGATTGTAAGCATTAGAGAGAATGGAATATGAAGTTGAGTAGAGCAAAGTGGAAGTGAAGGAAACTTCATTACTAAGGTTTTGCTAAGTGATCTGAGGTTTGACATTCAGATTTGAGGTTTTTGACATAGTCTACAAGGTTTGACAATGATTGGTTTGGTTGAAATAAAAAAGGAAAGAACATAATAGTAAATTGCATTTTTATGGTTGAACTCTTCTTCTAGTTGAAATTGCATGTTTCAGCAGTGGATTCATCTTGCAAACATTGCACTACAACTCCTAACAGGGCTAGCACAACTCCTAATAGGGTTGGAATCTCCTAACAAGGATTCAAAGTCTCCTAAGAAGGACTCATATGTACTAAATATTGTAATAGACTCCTAATAGGGTCCATCCTCTAACAAGGAATATTTATATTAGTAAACCATCTTGTGAGCATCATTCCCACTAAGGTTTTCCCTTTGATCAAGGGTTTCCCTAGTTAACATATCTCATGTAATTGTCTATGTGCAACAAATTATGGTTGCTATAACTTACTTTGGTTGGATTGTTAAGTTTATTTGAGGAAGATAAATGCTTTAATTGTTGGATAACTGATTCACCACCCCCCCCCCCCCCCCCCCCCCCCCGCTCCGCCACCCCCAATTATCTTGGTGGACTATTGTTTCTAAAAAATTCGTGTATTACAATTAATAGTTCCCAATTTGAAGCCTTCAAGCTCTTTTGATCCATAAGGAAGGGTTTCCCTTTGGCTCTGCCTTTGTATGTTCTTATTGCTGAAGGATTTGGTTATTGACCCACTTTGTTTCCTTTGGTTTGGTTTGTGGCATTTCTTTACCAAAGTCTTCTTCCCAACTTGTTAATGGGAAATTTGCTAGTAATTATTTTCTCACTCTTCTAAAGGATGATGAGAATATCACTAATGCCTTAAAATACTTGAACACTTTTTGTCAAGCTTTTGGTTTGGTTATTAAATGGCACAAGATGATGTCTTACAAATAATCTTTTCTTCTAGGTCCACCCAGGCTTTCTCAATTTGAACGGAAATGGGTTACTCATACAGAGATTTTCCATTTCCTAGGCATCCCCTTTGCCTTTCTAGGTTATTTGGTGGACTTGTAGAATTTTTTGCTCTTAAGAATTTAAAAAGAAGATTGAATACTAGCTTTCCAAACCCCTTTCTCTTGCAAGGAAATTTCATATTTTCTCGAAGGTGTTGAAAAATTCTCGTGTTTACTACTCTTCATGGTGGGCCCCTTCCAAAGCCTCTTACCTCAAGATGGAATGCTTGCACCATGATTTTTAGTGGGCTTATGATTCTAATCATCATGGATTTCAAAGAGTTGTTTGGGACTTTTTATGTCTCTGAAAAGACTCTGCCTATCTTGGCCTTCTTTCCACTTAGAAGCAAGGACTCACACATTCTTCTAAATGGATTATTCATGCTATCATAGGTGATGAAGTTTGGAAAGTCTTATTTTGAGACTACACTACTTTTGGATTTCTTGTTAACAGGTCAACATGGAAGGGGATTAACTTCCAAACCCTTATCATCAAGTGGAAACATGTTCATGTCCAGGGCACATTTGTTATCAAGAGCATGTGGAAATCTTTGTAAGTTGTTAAGCCTTGGATTTGATGGGCTGGTGATGGGTTTTGGGATGGGCTTTCTTTGAATCAACAGAACCTTTGGTGGTCTCTGTCATTTCCCATCGATGGTGTTCCTCTAGCCAAGACTCAAGGAACTAGTGCTTAGTGTTTTTTCAAACATCGCATCAACACTTCTAAGGATCTTTTATCTAGGGTCTATGAGTCTCAAATATTAGGAGGATATGTAGGTCCAGTTCTATCTTGTTCACTCATATTGGTGGACTTTTAATCTTTTACTTTCTACAATTCTAGATCATTTAATTCACAAGGTTGGAATTTAGTCTATTCAATCTTGGTGGAAAGACTAGAAGTCATATCCCACCATGCCCTTCACTAGCTACAAGCCAAGATTAGCATATAGATGGATTCTCCCCATATTCATATGGTGGATACTCTTTACCATTGTTGGCATCTATAGTGTTCTCCATATCAATGGAAGTTGTGATTTGATACTAATTGGAGTGTAACCATAGAGCCTAAGATTGCCAATTTTTCTTGGTGCTTGTTGTTTCAAGGACTTCCCCTAGGGATGTTATTCATTTATGTTGGTATTCCAAATCCTTGGTGTCCTCTTTGTGGACAACTAGAATCATTTCTACATTTCTTTGGTACGATAGGCATGTTCAAAATTATTGGCACTCAATACATGATTTTTTTAATCCATTGAGGCCAAAACCCTTTTCTTCGCATATGGTTATATTGGGTGATTCCCATAGATTCCCTAGGGAATTACCCCATATCTAGCATACCTTCAAAGTGCAAATTCTATTTACTTTGTGGAAGGATAGGAATACTGTCCTTTTTATTCACAACTTTCTTGATATCAATGTTTCTATGTACACTAAAGCATGCATTTGTAATAATGTCATATTGCATATTTAGGTCCAAGCTAACAAAGTGGCTCTGGAGGTGGCCAAGCTTCAAGAGTTACTCAATCATTGGGGTAATGAACCTTGTATAGTTTCTAGAGTATCTCCTGATGCCTCAGCTAACCATACTCCACCCAGGGGCCATCACCAAGGGTATATGTCTTCTACTTTCCACTCACACATGACATGCTCATAGGCTCCCTACCAATGCTCTCCTAGTGGTGGAAATGATGGCTAGTGATGTCGCTTAGTTTCTCCACCTAGTCACAGCTCTGACTAGTCCCTAGGTCTTGTGGCACTTGCTACTACTATTCCTCCTATTACTTTTGGAAAGTGGCCTTTCCACCTAAATTTGGCTATCTCTCCACCATAGGTAGAAGATAAACATAAAGATAAGGTCTTTGATGATGTTGTTGATGGCTAGACTATTCCTAATCTACCTACCAATCCCAAAGGTGACTAGGGATTTAATGATTGAGATGAACCACCTCCCTTGGTTGGCACTACTCAGGTAGCCTAAGGGGTTTCTTAATAGTTTTTTTTGATAAATAGTTTTTATATCTAGTCACAACCATGTGAACTCTCATGGGGTGATCTTGTATCCCGTGACCCCTTTTTTGTGAATGTGTAACTAGTATATTAATTTATTAATAGAAAAGGACTATTCATTAAAAAAAGAATAATGATAGACAAAATAATGTTTGAAATCAATATCACCAAATACCCTTCTTCAACAAATTTTATTAATATTTAATATGATTTCCTTTCATAGCATAGTAAATAATTGATATTTATAATAAAAATTATGGATAACAAGCATACAATATTCATATATGATTACAATATTATATGTATACTATAATAAATTTATTATATTTACATAATTATATTATTTATTAAAAATATATGTGTGATATATTTAAGGGATTCTTATATTATAGATAAACATGACATAATCCTCCTATTGTCATGCCTTCTATATGGAGTGTTCCATACATGTCCTGTAAGCCTATATAAGGGGGTAAAGCTCCTCATATTTGGCATCCCTTGCTTAGCTTTTTGAGTTTGAGGAGGTTGAGGAGAGAAGGATTAGTCATGTGAATATGAGTCAACATACTCCATAAGGAAATTTTATTAGCAATGTAGCTCATGGCACTGTAGGACTTATTCATGGAGTAGTAGATGAATTTATGTTGCCAGTTGTGAATAGTTTCTTTCATGGTGTTGTTAGGGGCTTGTAAAACTAGACAAGTGCTCCTACTCAAACTTTTTATAACTAGTCTTAAGTAAACCCCACTCAACCAACCTATCACATCCCCTTTCATATCACCCTCATAAAAAAAAATAGTCTAACTTATGCAAGTTCAATGCAGGGTATAACTCAGGGAATAACATCCATGGGAGTGATAATGTGAAAGCCTTAGGGAATAAAAACTCTAGGAAAACCACTTGGTGTTGGAAATATATATGGTAGGCTAAGTTACTAAGAGGGGAGGGATGAATCAATAACCAATATAACTTAATCTTTAATTACCAATTAATACTTCATGTGTATTTTGATCTAATTGTAGGCATTAGAAATTAAAAGTATTAAAACATTCATAACACTTTGACACAAAATATGGTGACCCAAAAACCTTCCAAATAGAAAGTAAAACTGGGGTGGGGATGATACCCACAAGGTTTAGTACTATAGTATAAAGTTGGCCTCTTGAGGCTTACAATGATCACTTCTAATGATCTTCCCTATTAGGAGTGATAAGGACTCTTAGGTCCACCTTGCAAAAGTATTTACAAGAATACAATGAAGTATGCACTTGGTAAATATATTTACAAAAGACTATTAAGTGTACCTTGGGAAAGGATTTAACTAATCCACCTATTACAATGAAACACTAGTTGATCTCTGATCTATAACTTGGTTTGCTGAGTGACATTCCTTTGAGTATAATGATCACCCTATTGTGATAGATAAATCTTTGCTTCTCCTTATACTACTATAGCCTTTATCTTTTCACTTTTTCTTCTTATTGCTTATCACATACATACATTCTCTTTTGGATGTGGTACAATACATTACATATATACCAATCTGATTTACAAATCCATAAAGTTGGCTACAATAAAAGTTTATTAAAAATACACAAAGTTGGCCCACCTTTAGGAACTCGGGTTCTAAAGAAAAACTCAGTGAGGTTTTGATACTTGGTATCCACTATCAATGCTCAACATTCTCATGCATTCAGTAGATGTAGAAGCTTTTTCCATACTGATCACTTCCAAATAGTCTAAACTTGGTCTGGACTAATGAATTGATGAATACTGTGAAACTCAACATATAAATTGAATCACTTGATTCACACCACATATATTGATCAATGTTATTACTATAAGCTTGGTATACACTAAATCACTTAGTTGACACTGAGTGGCTTAGTCAACACTAGATTCAAATAATTGAAACTATGAACTTGGTAATGACTATAGAACTTGGTTTGCACTAAGAAACTCAATAATCACTAAGAATCTCAATTTACACTAATAATTACCAACCTAGTAGAAATTGCTCAATGCAAATTGAATATTGTTCCTTGAATTTGATAGCAATGATAGAACTTGGTAGTGTCTAAAATACTTGGTTAACACTATTAACTATACAATACAATCGGTACCTAATGGCTATTTGAATAAGTATGTGCCACTAATAAAAAACTTGGCTGAAATGTCAGCAATATCCCCCTTTCGTATCAGTAACAAAAAAACTTATTAATCAAACCTAAATCGTCAAAAAGTTTCAAACAATCTTTATTCTTCCAATTGTGTATCCAACTTGGTAGCATACTTTGTTTTTGAGATTTTTCAAAAATTAGTTTCGTAAGAGATATTTATCTAAATATCTATACATTTATACGTATGATAGTATGATATTATGAATCTCCCCCATAAATATATCTATTATATTATATACATCTCATCTTCTCCCCTTTTATACATCACATCTTTTCCCTCTTAACATATGTTATATACATCTTCTTCACTCTTTTATATTTTCTCCTCCTTCATATATCACATATTATATTAAATCTTCTCCCTCTTTTTGACATAAATGCCAAAGGTTTTTTTGCAAAAAGAGGGGTAAAAATTTATTAAGATAGAAAGGAATACAACAAGGAGATCTCAACAAGGAGCTCGATCTTGAGCAACAAGATCATCAAATTCTTGCACCATCTCAAAGGACAGTTGCCCCCTATCCCTAATATTCCAACCCGAATCATGACTAGAAGCCCATTTGGCTAAACAATCAACAGGTCTATTCCATTCTTGCGGAATATACTTGAACCTAATGAACTAAAAAGAGGAAGAGAAGAAAAGAATCTGCTTAACAACAGTGGCCAGCTGCCAACTAACATCCTCAAGCTCTTGCGAAGAAAGCATGTTCACCACCACCACCTGGGAATCAGACTCACAAATAATCTTACTCCATCCCCACAAGCAACATTGTTCCACAGCATATAAAATAGCCTAAGCTTCCATGAGATTTTTAGTATAATCACCCTTATGAATTGAGAAGAAAAATTTAACATTCCCAGAACTACAACGAGCCACTCCGCCAATACCAGCCAAACCAGGATTCCCATGAGAAGAACCATCAGTGTTAATTTTCAGAACTCCACAGGGAGGAGGAGTCCAGCGCCCACCCGGTTAACCTGACCCTTCCTCTAATGGTGAAGCTGATTGGACATAGAAGGAAACCTATGAGCCACAACCCCATCCTGCAGATGAAAATTGAGGCGATTACAGATAGCAAGATCAACCGGATCCATACCCCCATCAAGTTCACACTTCACAAGAATAGTTTCCTGGAGAGAATGTGATATTTTCCACCAAAGATGCAAAACACCAAGCTGAACATCTTGGAATATGCGACGATTCCTCTCCAACCAGATATGCCAAAGCATGAAAGATGGGCCAGCAATCTAAGCAGCATGGAGAGAAGAAGACTTGGAGGGAGCACTACCCAAGCGAGCCCAGAACTCAAGCAAAGAGGAAGCATGCCAACAAGAGAAACCCCAAGCGCTCCACCAAAGGTGCCATATCTGAGTAGAATAGGAGCAATGGAAGAACAGATGGGAGATAGACTCCTCTCCATTACCACACAAAACACAATAAGAGGGGCCCTGAAATCCACGTTTACAAAGATTATCCCAGCTAAGACAACGGTTGTGATCCACTAGCCACATGAAAAAATTGCACTTGGACCATGAAATTTTATTCCAGACTTGCTTCCACTAAGGGACCTCAGCATCCCCAAATAATTGTCTAGTTATCTCTTGATACCCAGCAGAGACATGATATTTACCAGACAAGGTACCGCCCCAAGCCAATACATCTAGACCAAGCAAAGAGGAACACTCTCTAGAGGCCAGAATTTAAGAGAGCTCCTAACGATCCATGTCTGTACCTCCAGGAAGCCAATCAAAGGAATGCTTCCATCTATAACCAACAATAGGTCCCAATTGATAAGGAGTCTTGTAATGAGCCACTTTATCCCATCCAGCGGCAAGAAAAGAGTCACAAAGAGGCTGAAGATGAGGGTATATGGATAAAATGGAAGGGAATCCATCCCAAGCATCAGACCAAAACAAAGCCTGAGAACCTCCTTTACATATCCAGAACAGACCCCTCTTCACCAACATCGCACCTGTCTTAAAAGTATGCCAAACCATTGAGCCACGACCTTCAAGAGGAAGTGCAGAAATAGAGCAAGGATCAGCACCATGAAAATATTTATGAGTGATAATATGAGCCCAAAGTTGATGCTGTCTAGAGCACCATCGCGAATAAAGTTTAGCAGCCAAAGCTTGTCTACTCAATAGAGCAGAACGAAGGCCAAGACCACCCTCCTTTTTAGGCTTACAAATAGTTGCCCAATTAACCAAGCTCCATTTAGTACTATGCAAATTACCACTCCAAAGGAATTGTCAAGAAAGAGCATCAAACTCCTTGAGAAAGTAAATAGGTGCAGCATGAACCATGCTTCTATAAGTAGGAAGAGCTTGGATAACAGCTTGAAGAAGAGTAACCTAGGCAGTAGTAGAAAGCCATCTACGAGTCCAATGATTTACCTTATCCTGAAGCTTGGTAATCAAATTTTTCCAGAAGAGACATGGCTGCCTGGAAAAAACAATAGGAATGCCAAGATAAGTCAAAGGAAGTGAACCTATCTAAAACCGTAAGATAGCAACAATCCTGTACTGAATAGTATTAGGAGTGTTAAAAAAGTAAATTAAAGATTTGTGCTCATTAACTTTCTGGCTTGAAGCTGCCAAATAAACATCTAAAGCATGTCAAAAACCTTCAGCTTCCTTGATCCTAGCAAGACCAGCAAGAGTAGAATCATCAACAAATTGAAGATGGGAAAGAGAAGGTAAGCCATTACCCCACCGCCAGCCTTGAATATAATTTTGGGACACCTGATGCTTAATGAATCTGCCCAAGCCTTCAGCCATGATGATGGATAGATATGGGGAGAGAGGGTCACCCTGGCGGAGGCCTCTAGAAGCACCAAATAGTTGTGAAGGTTGACCATTAATAAGAATAGAAAAAGAGGCAGAAGTAACGCAACTCATAATCCAACTCACCCAGTCAGAGGTAAATCCAAAAGAAAGAAGAATACTCCTTAGGAAGCTCCATTTAACTCTATCATAGGCCTTAGCCATATCCAGCTTAACAAACATGGCTCTCTCCCTTGAAGTAGCCATAGAGTGAATAGCCTCAGTAGCAATAACCACCCCATCCAAAATTTGTCTTCCAGCAACAAAACCACCTTGTTCTTCTGAGATAATAATGGGAAGCCACCTTTTCAGTCTCTCAGCAATCAGCTTAGTAATAACTTTGTAGACCACATTACATAAGGAAATTGGTCTAAAAAACTCCAATTGGTTAGCACCCTCTCTCTTAGGAATAAGAGTCAAGAATGTAGAGTTCAAAGCTCGAAGCATCTGCTTGCTAGCATAGGATTCTTTAACCACCTCCAACAAATCATGATTAATGATGTCCCAAAATTCCTAAAATAATTCAACTAGAAAACCATTAGGACTAGGAGCCTTCCCGTTAGGCATGCCAAAGACCACTGCCTCCAGCTCTTCCAAAGAGATAGGACGCATGAGATAATCATTCATTTCCTGAGTGATAAGGGAAGGAATACAGTACAAAATAATATTTTCTTCATTATCAGCAGGAGGAGAGTCCTCAGAGAAGAGGGTAGAGAAGTACGAAATAGCCTCCTAGAACAAAGTTGGCAAGGAATTCAGTTGGATACCTTGAGAATTAACCAAAGAAGAGATAGTTCTCTGATTCCGGCGAGATTGCACTGTTTTATGGAAAAAGACAGTGTTTCGATCACCTTCCTAGAGCCAATCAACTCGAGCCTTTTGCTTCCAAAAAATTTCTTCTTGAAGTTCCCATTCTTTTAGAGCTCTAGAAGCAAGGGATTCAACCTGGCCAAGATCCTTTGAGAAACCTCGATCTCTAATCTCCCTTGTTATGAGATCAAGATTTTCTTGAGCAAGCCTCTTCATAAAGTGAAGATTCCCAAAGCATTCCCTATTCCATATCTTGAGCTGCCTTTTAACATATTGAAGCCTTTTAGAAAATGAGAACATTGGAGTACCATATGCAAGGGCACCATCTTTCCACCAACAAAAAACAAAATCATGAAGAGAGGAGTCACGAAGCCACATCAACTGGAACTTAAAAGGAGGATGCTTCGAAACATAAGCCCCTATAGCAGAAAATTTGATTGGCCAATGATCTGAACCCCTCCAATCAAGGATTTCTGAAGAGATAGTAAGGGTGCCACTAAGCCAGAAGCAAGAAACAAGAAATCTATCTAGGCATTTTGAGATAGCAGCAACTCTAGTCTTGTGATTATTCTAGGTATAGAGGCCATTAGAAGGCTTAATGTCAGAGAGATGCAAAAGAGATATGTGTTGCCGAAGAAGAGCAGAAGAAGGCCCCAATCTAGACAAACCACCATGCTTCTCTTCTAGACTCAAAACTGAATTGAAGTCCCCTGCTAACACCCAAGGATGATAAGGATGACAATTTCTAACATATTGAATATGTTCCCAAAGTTCCTCCTTTCCCACAAGATCAACAGGTGCATACACATTAGTAACTATGATTACGTCTCCTGAGTCTAGAGCAGAAGCTACCATAGAGAGAGCTGAGCGAGAAAAAATCCAGCCAAGAGGAGAAATTTTTTGAGGATCCCAAAATATAGCTAAACCACTGGCATTGCCTATTGCCCCAACACATTGGCATTGGCCACGAGACCAAATACTAAAGGCATGTTGGACCATAGACTCCATAGAGAGCTTAGTCTCTTGGATACAAAAAACATCAGGACTATGATCAACCACCAAGTTATGAATAGCCTTTTGTCTAGGGATGCTATTCAACCCCCTTACATTCCATGAGAGAATAATCATCATTGGGTAGTTTTGGGAAAATGAGAATCCAAAGGTTTCACTGAACCAGACTCAATCAATATATCTCTTGTGAGTTTAATCTTCTCTTGGTCTATTTTGCACCGACTCCTTAGAGGGGGAGAAGAAGAAGCCCACATAAAGGGTCGAGGTAGCAACTCCAAGGGGAGAGGAGATCCCTTGCCCTTACCTGATGGTAGCACATCCTTAACCAAGTCAGCCAAAACAACATCATCATCTTCCAACACTGCAGGAGTCACCAGAGCCACTATCACAGGAGCTACAGGAACCTCACAATTCTGATATACTACAACTTGAGATGCCCCCCAAGCATCATTAGGAACAGATCTCTCATTTGGGCAAGTTGGATAAGAAGAGATAGCAGGAGGAATACCCTCCTCTACAACCATACTATCCAGCACCTCAAAACGGTTAAAACCTGAATTAGATAATCTTTCTTTCAAAGGCCTCTTTTGACCACGTCCCTTAGCTCGAGGACGAACAAGGGTAAATCCATCCTTATCCTGTATTAGAGCCTTACCCTTACCTATAGCATCTTGTGGATTCATCCCCTTGGTAGTATTAACCATTTGAGATTGTCCTTTCCCTATAGTATATTCCAAACCACCAGCATTTCCCACTGTAGACTGATCCACTCCTTTGAAACTCGAGTTACGGGGGCACTGCCATAGTAAATGACCATACTCATGACAAATCTGGCAATGGAAAGGGAGGGATTCATAATCTAACTACTGCACCCAAGAAGAATCCCCCCAGACAAATTTCCAAAGATTCTGGTAATGGGTTATTCAAATTAATTTCAACACAAATTCTAGCAAAAGAAATAACCTTTTTATCGATGGTTTGATGTGCGATCATAGCTGGCTTCCCCAATAAAGTAGCAATTTTTCAAAGGATGTCTTCACACCAAAATTCCAAGGGAAGACGAGGCAAGCAAACCCAAACTGGCACTGTTGAAGGGAGATCCTCAGCAGAATTAAAACCTGAATGCCAAGGTTTGACAAATAACCCCACATTGTTGTAGAAATAAGGGCCTCCTTCAAAAACACGATCACGATCAGACATGCAAGAGAATACAACAAAAAAATAACTATTCCCTGCCAACATAATCTCCATATCGCCTTCCACCTGCCAAGAGCGGCGGATTCATGCCTCAAGAGCGGATAGGGAAATCCGGATTCCAAGAAATTTGCATATCAAAGCATGCTTGGTCCAATAATCAATGTCCTCCATTACAGCCGTTGGAGCAATAACCAGAACAGGGCGATCATGGCTATGCGGAAGACAACCATTAACTTTTTTCAGCTTGGAGCTCTCCCCTGAATAAAACGATTCAGATCGCATTGCATGCATAGTTGGAGAAGAACCATCTGTTCTCACCAACGAAGAAGAAATCCTAGGCCCTGCCATGCAAACAATAAAACCCCCAATCCAAAATTGACTGCAGAAGATCTCCAAAAACACTGACACAAATTATGTCCAGTAGCTAACAATCCAAACAGAATAGAAAAATAGTAAAGATCAAACACCAAGTTCAGGCTAGGGGAAAAACCCTAGCCCAGCCGGCAGCCAACGCTTCTCAGAGACTCCATGGAATGTTTTTTAAAAGCTCTCTTTTTAGTATTCTTATGCTCTATTTAGTGTATAATTACATAAATGCCAAAGGTTTACTCTATATAGTAATGCCAAAATGTGATAAGAAATTAGAATGTACCTTAACAATCAGTGATATTGTCTTGTCCCAATTTTCTTACAACACCTTGCTTGTGTACAATGCAATTTGAACTTTTGTTGATAGTTCTATTATGCAGTTAGCAATGGAGAAGTTGTTATCATAGATGATGGTTTTAGCATGTGCATATATATCTACAATGAATCCATGTTTGGTAGAATCATACCCTATATATCTACAAGTATAGCTCTTATCCTGGCTTCTTCTCTTAGCAATTCTACCTGCATATTACTTAAAAATTCAATCTTTGAATATTAAGAAAAACTATAGCTTAGGTCAAGTTTCAACTATTGTGCACTAGCCTTTAGATCCTCATCAACCTTTGAAAATTTATCCTTATTATCCTTGGTGAAAATTAATGTGTCATAGAGTTTAACGAGTGATGAACTTGTTAGAAATTCTTTAGAATAAAAAAGAGTTGGGGGGGGGGGGGGGGGGGGGTGAATTTGTTATTCAAGGTCCAAATGTCCTAATAAAACATTTTCACTAAGTATAGTGAGCTCATTTAACTAATCATGCATCCAAGCTAAAAATTTATCATAGCAAGTTACTGAAAAATCAACACATAACATAGTGATTTACATGGAAACCCAATTTGGGAAAAATCACTAGTAACATGCTACTCAATTATCAGTCTTTTGAATTAAAGCCTTGTGAAAGGCCTTCCCTATTAAAGTCTATAACACACTATTAAATGTGACCTAGTTAAAGGATTTCAACTACCTTGTAAGAAGTGAGCTTGGTTAACGGTGTAATGCCCCGCCAAGGGATCCAAAGAATTACACTAAGTTTGCCAACCGATTTTTTTTTTTTTAAACATGAAAGTAAAATCATTCATAACATCTGTGGAAGCAATAGTAACATCCAATTGAAAATAACATAACATAACAGATTACATTCTTTAAAGATCCCTTAACGTTGAATTACTGCTAATCATAACTTATTCATCTAACATTACATCCTTAACAATAAAATATCAATGATACATCCAATGTTCTTAAACCATATACAAATGTATATTTTAGATTGCTCAATCATCCACTATACATGTTACAAGGTTTGAAAAGCTTAAGAGAATAAACATCCATGTAAATAAAGTACATCATGATCCAATATTAATCCATGACATAATAAAACCATAACAATACATGATACATCATCATAAAAGATAAACATATATCACAAACATAACTAACTAAGTGCACGGTTCCTCCCAACCATAAATAGCATCATTAGACCATCATAGATCTTAGCCATCCCTCCATGTGTAACATTCCAAAGAACTGAAGAGATCATCGATATTATCATAGTAGGAATATCACTCCTAAAACATCCTACTAACATGCAAAGAAAAGCATAATATATCATCAACTAGAATATGCAAATCATCAAAACAAGAACATACCAGTAAATATATCCATCATAAGGTATCATCTACCATAATGCTTCACGAAGATATTGAAGATAAATACCAACCAAGAATACTCCAGCCACGGTGTCTCTGACGGATCTCAAATGATAAGAGTGATAAAACACTACCACCCGACCGCGTGGAACCTAAGTGGTCCACTCCCACCATGCGGAGGAGATAATATCAAGTCCCAAACAGGCTATCAAAATCACATTGAACAAATCTCTTAAGTCTAGGAATCCTAAAAGTATACTAACTCAAAAGTTCCAACACACACAAAACTGACATCTAATTTCCAGAGGCACACAATGACATGTAAGAAACCTACTCTGCAAGTGAGAAAGTGTCACCGCATTTATCTCGTACAAGTTACCCTGGCAGTTAGCAAAACTCCACGGGTCCATACAGATCTCATGTGGCCACTAGTATCCTCTCATACTGACGAGGCATACTATGGAATGCAAGGTCGCAACCATGCATCTCACTACTCCCATCCTAGCCTGTACAAGCAGTCAAGGCATGGGCGAGAACATCAAAACAATTACCTTTTTAGGTTCATTTAATCCCCATTTATTGTTTCAATGTTATCACTTATTAACCAAACTTACAATGAGTTACCCTGGCAGCCACTTAGGGCCCCGACCCCCATTGCAAGCCACTTTTCGACACTACAAGTAGATTACCTACCCTAATGCTCATGGAATCATAAATCACCACAGTCCTGTACAAGCAACTGTAAAGAAAATCCATAAAAAGAATCATCAAATATCCACAATAAGAATCATCAAATATCCATAATAAGAATCATCAAAATCTCCATGATAAAATCATCAAATATGCATAAAAGCATCAAATCTTCATGAGCAATATCCATAGAAAATCATGACCACAACAGTTCTCTATTAACAACTGAAGGCATCACTGATAATCATAAGTATCCATTGGTTCTCAATAACCAAAATATATCTCAAAATAAATCACAATATCCATTGGTTCTCAACAAGCAACCAAGAATATCTCAAAATCATACTGATCGAAGAATCCAAAACGGTTGAGTCAAAACATGTCACAACAAGACATCATCAAGAGATAAATCCACATTTCAGTCCCATCATGGTGACTAGAAAATAATTCAAGGATAACTGATCGATGACTTAGAAATGATTACCTCAGGTATCTTATACACATACATCTCAGATTCACACATGAAGACTGATGAACAAATACAAACATTTCATAGAGCATATGATCACATAACCATGGTTGGGCTTATAAAGATCGAGACCAAATAAGATCAACATGCCAACACATCTCATAACCCCCGAGCCTCTGGTAACAACCTAGGACTGGTCAACAGTAGTCAACCCAAAACCCAAAACAAGAAGCATATAGAATACATGATGCAAATACATGTTTTGGTTTTGCTATGATCTAATAGTTGAGTTAAGTGTAGAGTTTTTTTTCCCATTTTCAAGTGTAGAGGTTTCAATTTCCATTTTCAAGAATACTTCAAATGTCTAAATTTTATCATTTGACCTACAAGTCAACCCAATTGTTCCCCGATAGCATTATCCTTCCATTATTAAGAATTACATTCTAAGAATAACTCAAGGATAAATATTCACTAAACTGATCATCATTGTCCTCTAATTAAATTGTTCTCTATATTTAACCATGATCCATATTCTAATTGTTTAACTCTTCTTTTAAGGTTACTTCAACTTTTCACATAAATCAAGGATCATTGTTCGTTATCATATAAGAAAGCCAATTATCAATCTTTGAATAAGAGATTATAACATTATTTATCTCAATCCATTAACATAGGTACACCATCCATGACCTATTAACATCTTATTAGTTTTCAATGAGAAACTTAATTAAGTATTACTAAAGTTTGATTCTTTTAATTTAATCGTTATCACCGTTGACAACCATATAATATCTAAGGTCATAATTCAAGTCATAAAATATATCAATTTTGATATCAATATTTCTATAATCTCATTAAAAGAATTATATCAATTAAATTTCTACTACATAACCTAATTATTAATTAAATCCAATTAGCTCTAGTTAATTGATTTAATTAATAATTTCACAACCAAACTATCAACCCAATGAATATTAATTGACTAATAACTAAAAGTCAGCCATACACAAATATTCATATTCATAGTTCAATGATAATAACTTGCTAATATTCAATGACAAGCTATATTGGAAATCTTATTACTAAATCTTTAATGATCACATATATCACTCTGCAACAATGTTCTCATTTACATTTTAATAATAACAAGTTATAATAAATCCTCAATACCAAGTATTATTATCTCAAATAAGTTTTTCCTATGTACGTTGATTCAATTAATTAATACTCCTCCAAATTATTAACCAATTTAATTTGATTAATATCTTTTACAGTACTTCAATCATTAACTAATCTCCTTTAGAGTAACTCTGTTCGTATTAGTTGATAACTATTTAAACTATTTACACTATTATTTATTAATAGTTTGTTAGACCCAACAAACAATAATAAATAATAAGCTTATGACAACTATAAATAATCAATCTAGAGAACTTTTACATAGAACTTCATTAGCTAACTCTTAATACCATTAAGGTATTCAAACGTATTAACCAATAACATAATAATTCAATCTTAATCCAATATCATTTAGAGTTTCTAAATTTAAATCAACATAATATAAATTATCATCTTACAATTATTTAATTAATATTAAAATCAACCATTAGACTCCATTTTCTAATTGTTCTAATATTATTTTGTCTATATAAACGTTGTTTGAAAAAGATCCCTATCACAAACCAATAAGACTCATTGTAAATTTTAACATGAATAATTTTCAAATTCTTAGCATTATCATCTTCATTAAACAACTTTAAAATTGTTTAATAGTATTCAATATACATTATAAAAAGTCCACTATATAATCTATATTCAAATCTCTTTTCTTTTAATCCATTTACTTAGATTGATTAATAATTAACTATACTTCTTCTACTATTAACTAATCTTAATTAAATTTGATTTAATTAGATTAGATAATAGACCATATAAAACTAATGCATGTTAATAAAATTTTAATAAGGGAAGATTGCGATAATATCTTTAATTCATTTCATGCTTTGATATATTATTTTTGTGAAGTTTAAGCATAAAGAACTCTTGGTTATGGGAGATGAAGAGACATCCGTTCTTGAATAAAACAATCCCAGTACGATGGCCATATCTCCGTAATGAACCGTTGGATCCAGCTGAAATTTAAATATGTTGGAAAGGGTCAAGTTGTGCCGATTCTGACTAGAGCGATCGAATAAATTCGATCATGATAAAAAGATATGAATGACTGAGTTCGGGTCTATCCAAGGGGCAGCAATAGGACAATTTGTCATGAATTAAAATTTTTCTCTTAAAGGTAATTGTTCTCTAAATTTATCAATAATTTCAATAATGGATTTGGCCATAAATCTTGAAACCATTTTCAAATCTATTTCAATTTGATTCTAATTCGAACCCAAACCCATTTAAATCTAATTTCCTTCCTATATTGAAACTAGTGTTTTCTATTGTTTCCTTTACAGCCAAATAGAATATCTAGATACCAATTTTCAATTATAGATTCAACCACAAGAGTATTTAGACACATAGACATGATAAAGACAAGAAGAGAAATAGTTCAAAGAGAATATGCGATTATCACGAGTGCACCTGGACACTAATGCTAATTTTGTCATGCCTTAGAAGTCCATAGAAAATTCCTTCCTTCTCCATCATTTGCAATTCCTTCAAGATCCAAGCCAACTGAAAACTTCAAAATGATTAGAAGTGCTAGAAGAAGCATGTAGGAACATATGAGCATATGAGCTTCTCCAGTGCATGTAAGGTTTGAAGCTTCCATTTTAAGCTTGTAGCTATTTAGCTTCCATTAAGCTTCTTCCTCAGCTTTCATTTAAGCTTTCATTTAAGCTTGTCCAAACACACTAGGAGAGCCTCAATTTAAAGACCTTTAAGATGCATCTAGAGTGTCAACTAGAAACAACTAGTAGATAAGCATAACAACCAAGCATGAGCCTTCTCCAACCTTCTAGATGAGTCTCAAGGTTGTAGACACCATGTGCTCAAATAAAAATGCTAACTCCCAAGTGTAGACAACTTATGCATTCTTAGAGTGCAAACTCCAGTGTTGTCTATAAGACAATTTCTGAGAATTTGCCAACTCCTATGTGAGAAAATATTAAAATAATACATATTAATTAATATAATAATTAATTTACTCTTCCCAATTTAATTAATTTATTTATTAAATCTCATGCACTAACTTTTATAATTCCACTTTTCAATCTTAATATATTTATATTTTAATCACATGAGATTTAGAATCTTTTAATAATTTAAATATATTTTCCACTTTTAAATTTTATTTTCCAAAACTTAATTGCTAAAATATTTATTAGCTTTAATAATATTATTATTTAGTCATTTATTTAAAAATGAGCTCCAAATATATTATTATTAAAATAAATATTGTCACATTCCAAATTTAAACTTTAAAATTTTATTTTCAAATTTAATTATTTAATTTAATTAATTTCTCAATTAATTAAATAAAATAAATATTAAAATACCATATTACTTTTCCATTTAAATTAAACCATTAATTAAAATTAGGCTTAATTAATAGAAAATACACCAAAGACTCACCACGGTAAAATATGAAAAAACTCATCATAGCCAAAATACATACAGAATCAATCCAAGGGTTTAAATCACGAATTACATTATCCAACGTATTCAGAGGGTACTCAATTCGAATACTTACCCTAATTTTTCAATTAGAACAAATGGCTTAAAGGGTTGGGATTTGGACTTGATAATTTATCTCTCCTCTCTTATCATTGAGATAATGTGATAGGGTACACTCATCCTGGCAATTCATGGAAGTCGATACTCGGTACCTGCAACCTGCATAAAAACCATGCATGTACGAGCACAATATATACTAAACTAAACAGGCAATGGCAGGAAGTGTTGCATCGTGTAGATCCTGACTAGCAGGTGACTATGACTCCCTTCCTTAACCACATCAGACACGCCATACAGAAGCAAACACACACACCATACACATGCAAGTATGGGGTAAGTATTCATAAGAAAACACATATGATAATAAATCATCTTACTAATCATCATTAATAACTGAAAGCAATGTAATGATCACTATCAATAATTGTGAACACTAAAAATAATCATCATACATACATGAAATGTAGAGTCTAAGTAATCTCATCACATAATAAACTAAATCCATAGCACAGTATCTGTTAATCTCATAATAATGCTGCTAACCATCAACATAAAACTAGCTCCAAAAGGGTTCGACAATGATAACAAAATGTGAACTAGGGGCAAGCACTACAAACGGACTATAGAACATTCACTTGGAATGCCACCATGTTAAATGATTTGCAAATGGTTGTTAAACCAACCTAGGTCCATAAGATTTTACCCTAACTGATATGATTGCAAGATAATAACATTAAGGGCCTTTGACCTAATACAACTCACAACTTAAATTGTAGATTTTAGATCTTAATTCAGCTCACAAAATTTTCTAGGCTTTTAATCTTTGTAGTTCTAACAACTTGTCCTCCTTTCAAGCTTTGTCTCCTTGAGTCTCCATGCTCATTGTGCCAATTGAATCACCTCTATGGTCTCTTATAAGGGTAGAGTCTTTGTACTTTATTCCTCCCTCTCAATGCCTTCTCCTTGACACCCTTCAACCACTTCAACCACTCTTGCTTCTTGACCTATAACTCCTTAAGTAGAAGTCTGGAATACTTTTCCCACTTGAATCTTCCCACTTGATTCAATGAATCTACCCCTTATCTTATTTCTTCTAGAAACATCATGAACAATCCTCCTAAATTTTCTCAAAAATAGTTTACCTAAAATTCTGTTCCACTAGCTTATCATCCTTATCTTTCATTTGGTTCACAAACTTCAAGGTAGAAAATTTGTCAGCTCAGATCTAGGGAATCTTTGACTTTTCAAATAATGCAGTTGCTTGCCACTATTAAATTTTTGATGCTTGGGACATACTCTATTACTTGGCACCAATTATGTTTTACTATTGCTCAACACTTATTGTGGATTCACTTAGCATCAACTAATTTTTTTTTATGCTTGACACCTATTACTCACTCCTCATCTGAACTTGCTCGTCTCCTATTTCACTTAGCACACACTAGATTTTTCATTTGCTTAACACTAACTTAAAATTTTCTTGGCACCCACTGATGAATTTAGTCAAGTTTTACATATAGCTTTGTTACAACTTATCTTTCTAGAGTTTCTAAGTGTGGTCAACCTATGTATCTTCAAGTGTATTGTCAATACATCATTTCATGATTGTCTTAACTTATCCTTATACTTCAATACAAAACTATAACTCAACCTTTCCCTTAGGTGCTTTTGTTCATCTTATTGATTAAATCCTCTTCATCAATCAACTAAGTGATTGTACTTAGATCTTATAAGCAATTGTCATTCCAGCAAATAGAAAGTTTGCAATCAATGAAAAAGAAATGATTGAAAATATTATTTATCAACAAATTTCTTTCTTCTCAACAATATCCCTCTTTGATAGTGATCTTTTCAATCAGACTTCAACAATCTCCCTCTTTGGCATTGATGGAAAACCAAACTAATCAACTACATTATCAAAATACTAACTAGATTAAAATAGTAAGTCAAATACCAAAAATAAATTTGTTAACATTACTATTTTCATTAGCTTTCATATCTCCCTCTTTGCTAAAGCATTGTCTTCTCTTTTTGTTCTACTTTCTCTCTGATCTACTATCCTTATTTCTTTTTCTTTTGCTTTTCCCTCTTAACTTATGTTTCCTTCTTCCTTTTCGCTATTTTTCTGCTATTTCTCACTCTACATGTCTAATTAGATTTTCTCTTCCTCTTAGTTGTTATTTCTCCCTTCACACATTTGATTTTATAGATTTGATTAGTTTTTTCTATTTCTTCCTCTTTGGCAACAATGTCAAAGGCATACTATTTCAGCATCTTGATATGAAAGTGTAGCATTTGTAGGAACTCCAATTTCTCCCCCTATCACCTTGCTTGTGACTGAGTTGGAACTTTAGTATTTTAGTTACTTCAGGCTATACCTAAAGTAAGTATCTTTTGCATCAATTTATAAGATTTCAGCAAACAACTCATTTGATGTAGGGTAGTCTTGTTGTTGCTCAAATTTCCTTGGATAGGGGTACTACCCCTAGCTTACCTCTAAGATATTCAAATGTATCTTTAGGTAATGGTTTTTTGAAGATGTCAGCAATTTGCTCCTTTGAGTTGACATATTCCATCTTCACTTGTTTGTCTTCTGCCAATTCTCTTACATAGTGATACTTAATTGCAATGTGCTTTGTTTTAGCATGCATCACAAGATTTTTGATATGTTGATGGGACTTGTGTTATCACAATAGAGTATCATAGGTTTAGTCATCTCTTGCAATAGATGTTTGATCCATACAATATTGGTGTAGTTGATAGCAGCAGCAACATACTCAACTTCAACTGTGGATTGTGAATTATAACTTTTCTTTTTTCTAGTCCAAGTGACTAATCTTTTACCTAACAAAAGTGCTCCTCCACTAATGTTTTTTTTTTTCATCAATATTACCTTCGTAGTCTGCATTAGTGTAGGATTTCAAATCAAACTTTTCACTCCTCTTGTAATATAAGCCAAAGTCATCTATTGGTTTTTGGTACCTCATTATTCTATTTATTGTAGTAAGATGATTTTCTCTTGTATTTGTAGAAAATCTTGCCAGTATTCCAACAGATAATGCAATGTCTAGTGTACTATGCACAACATACTACAACTTTCCAATCATTGATCTATACATTGTCTAATTTACTTTAGCTGAATCATCATTCTTGGATAGCTTATGTCCTATTACCATTGGTGTACTAACTAATTTTGAATCTTCTAAACCAAATTTTTTGAGTATCTCCTTGATGTATTTTGATTGAGTCACAAATATGCCATGTTTTAGTTGATATATTTGCAATCTAACAAAGAATTTGATTTCTCCAAAAATTGATATCTCAAACTCCTTAAATAGAAGTCTAGAATACTTTTCTCACTTGAATTTTCATGCTTCTAATTTCAGTTTGAATGTATTAGGTAAAATTCAATGAATCTACCCCTTATCTTGTTTCTTCTAGAAACATCATGAAGAATCCTCCTAAATTTTTCAAAAAATGGTTTACCTAAATTTCTATGCCACCATCTCATCATCCTTATCTTCTATTTGGTTCACAAATGTTAAGGTAGCAAACTTGTTGGCTTAGATTTGACAAATCTTTGACTTTTCAAATAATGCAATAGGTCAACACTATTGTATTTTTGATGCTTGGCACATACTATTTTACTTAGCACCAACTATATTTTATTGATGCTCAACACTTAGTATAGATTTACTCGGCATCAACTAAGTTTTTTTGATGATCAACACCTATTACTTGCTTGGCACCTGAACTTGCTTGGCTCCTTCTATTACACTTGGTACACACTATGTTTTTCATATGCTTGGCACTAATTAAAAATCTAATCGGCATGAACTAGCTTGCTCGACACCCACTGATGAATTTGGTTAGGCTTTGTAGATAGATTTATTACAACTTATCTTTCTAGAGTTTCTAAGTGTGGCCAACCATTGTATCTTCATGTGTATTGTCAATACATCATTTCACCATTGTCTTAACTGATCCTTGTACTTCATTACAAAACCATAACTCATTCTTTCACTTAGGTGCTTTTGTTACATCTTATTGATTAAATCCTCTTCATCAATAAACTAAGTGATAGTACTTCGATCTTATAAATAATTGTCATTCCAGCAAATAACAAGTTTGACATCAGTGATAAAACAATGATTGAAAACATTCTTTATCAACAATCTTCCTTCTTCTCAACAATCTCCGTCTTTGATAGTGCAATAGAAGTTACATTGTTGCAAGAGGTTTCCAAAGAGCCTATAATAGTAGACAAGTCTACATGATAAATTGCAATATTTTGTGCTTTTAGGTCCAAAAATTTATTCTTATATTTTGTCTCTACTCTGTTCAACAATTTCTCTTATCCATTCATATTTGTTGAATTTATGGACTACTTCTACTAGCTGAGTCAAAATTGGTTGAGAAGTATCAACCTCTGTGCTAATTGCCTCTGCAAGAATATTCTTTGCATCTTCAAGCACTTGAAATTCTTTATTTCTTTCCTCTTTAAGCCTCTACTACTTAGCTTTCTTCTATAGTAGCTCTCCAGCTATATGCATCTAATCAAGATTTAGATTGGAGATATCCTAATTCTAAATAACTATCTCCTCATCAAGATCAATGTCTTCTTTCTTTTCTTTTCCTTTTGTCAAAAATTTTGTACTCAGTCAAGGCTTGGTCTTATTTATCCTTGTAATTATTATTTGCATGCATGGAATAGAAGCAATAGTAGAAATAGTGGGACTAGTTGAAAATGTAGATACTGCACTTATTGAAGAAATACCTTGTGTGACAAAAATTGATGGAGGAAGTGTTGATTGCTTAGTAGATGAAGTGCATGTCACTTCTTTCAGTGAAGTAATATGCTAAACATGTGCATATATTGGTTGAGTTCTTAAACTTGCAACGTTTGATACAACTAATTCTGTAGTAGCTTTCTCTAAGCTTGATGTCCTCAATGCTTCACTCAGAGAATGAGGAAGTGGGGCTATGAATGCTTCTACAATCTTCTTAGGGTTTGTCTCCTAAATGTTCTAAACCTCAAGGAGATCTTCCTTGGTAGCTTCATGTTCTTGTTAATCATCTTCTATATTGTCATAATGTGTTACCTCTTCATTATCTATTTCCTCTTCCTTGTCATTTTCTCCATCATCCTCCTTATCATTGACATTGACAAAAAAATCACTTTTCTTATGAAGGTTGTAGATTTTTTTCCATATTTTGGGGGCATTCCTCACCACATGTTCAATCTCATTTATCAATATCAAACAAGTGTTAAACCTCAAAGTAAGTTTTTCTTCATTCTTCTTGATGGAATCTTTTATTTCTTTGTCATTTAAGCTTGACATAAGTTACCTTAGGGTTTTCTCATACATGTCTTGAGTAGTTTGCTTTGCATGATCCCATCTTCGCTTAATTTTCTCCATTAGTTCATTGGGAATCTGCTGTGCAAGTTGATCTCGAGAGTATTTCCATTTACCGAGTTTTGACACAATCATGTCTCCAACTTGTTTCTTCTCCTCTATAGTTCTAGTTTCATACCTCAATGATTTAAATTTTTTTATGCTAGCTCATGAATCAATTTCTTTCAATCTATCTTGAAATGTGGGTGAAGACTTTTTGAAAATTATATCCTCTGCTTGTTTACCTGACTTGAGTTTCTTTATGCATGTCCTCCTCGTAAACACTACAGTTGATGTCTTTGCAAGTTTCATTATAATAACCTTACCTTTCTTCTTTATAGGCCCCTCTTCTTCTTACTTTTCTTCATCTTTTGCATCTTCTTCTTCTATGCCATCTCCCTTGCCTTCAGTCAATAGGAGAGTGGAGCTAGTTTATTTCAATTTTGTTATTCTTTTCTTCCCCTTGTTCACTGCCTGTGGGAGTTTCATTTCAAGTTCAATTATTTCTTTGGCTTCATCATATGTCCCAAAATATGTAGATTTCAGATCAACTAGCTCATTTAACAATGCTTCAATGAAATCCTTGGTTTCATCTATATTGACCTCATAGCCTAGAGGCTTGACCCATAAAATTCTTGGTCTGACTACTTGTATATACACTTTATCATAATCAACAATGTAACAAATATCATCTTTGTACTTTTCAAAAAGTTTCTTTGGTATCTTAAACATGTTATTCACCTTATCCTTAAATGCATCAAAATAGTTATCCATTATACTAACATAGTTTTCTCATATTTATGCTATATACTCATTGATTTGGTAAAGAATAGGTACATCTTTTCTCCATACAATTGTACCTTTTGATGGGAAGAAGTTTTTCACAAAGAAAAAAAAACAAGTTAAGAGTGAACCAAACTTACAAGTGTTGTTCTTTGAAGTTTTGATGCTCTCTATATTTTTGTTGAAATTATTCAACATCAAATCGCTAGGTCAAATCACATATTGTTCTTGACAACTTTGAATGTGAGATCCACTACTTCATAGGATACACTATTTAGAAAACTAGAACTATATATCTTATGTGCAATGACATTTATTCCAATATTCAACTCCATATTAGTCACACAATTGATCTTCATTCCCCTTCTATCCCATTTGGCAAGGGTTTTCTTCTCCAATTCTGGCTAAGTTAGAGTTTTAGTCATTTTTGCCTTGGTTAGCATTGGAAGACCTGGGATCCAATGGATCATTTTCCTCAGTATCAAAATAGGTTGCTCCAACCATAACTTTCCATTATGCACATGACTAAGAACCAATCTTATCCACTTAATCTAAAAATCCTATGGCATATGTGGAATGTGAGTCAATCTCTTCACTTCTAGGTGTTGATGCTCCAGTTCTAACATGCCATTCACACACAATTTCTCCAAAGTTTAATCCATTTTTAGGGTTCCTATATCTTGAATAGAACATCAAAAATGTGAAAAAATCTTTTTTATCAACAATACCTTGGATGGAATTTGTGATTATGCTCCAATTGGATGTAGCATTTCCACAACCATCGAAATAAGCTTGAAATCTGGTTCTTTCTATTCAATGCCTCAAACCAACATTTCTGACCCTTTCTTAGTCTTACTACTAGAGGATGCCATCACTCAGTAGGGTTTCTTGAAAACACTAAAATATTTAATAGTAATTCACATAGATCACTTGGATGTACTAAATTTTCTCTACATAAATAACTCTTGAGAATTCACAATGACGAATGAATTCAATTTTCCCCCTTTTATCAAATTTTTCCTTTTAATCACCATAAATGCCTGTCACAATTTCTTGGCTCATGATAGATTGTCTTACACTCAACTTAAATTAGATACTTAGTAGTAACATTCATAGCTTGCTATCTACCTAACACTTAGTTACTCTTGAACTTGCTTGGTAGGGTCTTACAACTTAACCTCACTTGGTATTGACTAGAATTTTCTATGATACTCACTAATCCCTTTGCATCTTGAATGCTAATATCTATCTTTTCAATTTTTTGACTGGAACTAATCTAAGATGTCTACTTTAGAACACTAGTTTGAGTTCTCCTTTTGGAAGATCAAGTAGAAATGCTTGTGTCACCCAATTCTTGAGTTACATTTTCTTCATTGCTTGGACTAGCATTGTCAGAAGATTTTAGAATCCATTACTATCTCATCTACATGTTGATGTTATTATCCTTGGCTTTCTTTTCATCTTCAATTCTTTTAGTATTCATACAGTTCTTGGCAAGATGACCAAGTTCTATACAAATAAAACATCTTCTGATGGTGTCTCTTATCCTCATGTGATGTTTTAGACAATTCATTCCAATATGTCTAAATTACCCATATAATGACATCTGGACCAAGAATTGTATCCCAACAAAATATAGCTTTTACAATCTATTGTCCCGGATTCAATATCTTGGCTTTGCATTCAAAAGGTTTGTGCCCATGCTTCTTACATTTGTGGCATTTGCCTTCAAATTTAGGTTTCTCTTTGTATTCATTAGCTCTATGACCATTTTGACTTAATTGTAGCATTTTGCATTAAATTTAGCTTTCCCATTGCTCCAAAATTTGTTTGGTGTATGACCTATCTTACCATAGTGACTGCAAGTAGGTCTTTGATTCTTTTGAGATGCTTTCTTAGATGTTTCACCTTCTTCTATATATCTAATTCCTATTTTAACCTTTTGTGTGTATTGGTTTTGCTCATTCAATTGATTCATGTCTTCTTGTGATTTCATCATCCTCTCATTTGTTTTAGTTTTAGTGTTTAGATCATTCTAAAATCTTTCACTTCTTGATCTTAGATTCATGATTTCTTCATTTGTATTTGTAAGTTGATTAATGAAGTCTTCCTATTGAAGGGATGCATGCCTAATTTCATTACTCGTATCTTCTTACTCTTCTTTTATTTTGTTTTTCTCTTCCATGACTTCACACAATCTTACTGACTTAATTTCTTGCTCTCCTTTTAGCTTTCTTAAGTAGTTCTCTGATTGCTTCATTTGCTTCATCTAAATTACTTGCTGAATCAATGTCTTCAATTCCTTCTTCAATGTAGAGTTTTTCATTTATCTATACTACAAGATCTTTTCTTCTTTTCAAGGATTGAGAGATTTGGTCCTTTGCTTTCTTGAGTTACCCAATAGACAATTCCAAATCCAACTTTTCATTGTCAATATCCTTATCAAGTTTGAATACCTCCATTGCCTCTGATCTTTGCTCAAGATATTACAGAGCTTTCCTAAGAATAACAAAGCTCTAATACCATTTGTTGGGAATATATATGATAGGATAAGTTATTGAGATGGGAGGGGTGAATCAGTAACCAATAAAACTTAATCGTTAATTACAAATTAATCCTTCATGTGTATTCTAATCCAATTGCATGCATGACAAACTAAATGCATTAAAAAATTTATGACACTTTAACACACAATATGGTAACCAAAAAACCCTCTGAATAGAAAGTAAAACTAGGGTGTGGATGATATTGACAAGCTTTAGTTCTATAGTATAAATTTTCCTATTAAGTCTTACAATGATCACTTATGATGATCTTCCCTATTAAGAGCAATAAGGACTACTAGGTCCACCCTACAAAAGGATTTACAAGCATACAATGAAGTATGCACTCAATAAAGAGATTTACAAAATATTGTTAAGTCTACCTTGTGAAAGCGTTTAAATAATCCACCTATTAGAATGAAACAATGGTTGATCTCTAACCTACAACTTGCTTTGGTGAATGAGATTCCTTTGAGTGTAATGATCACCTTGCTATGATAGATAAATCCTTTCTACTCCTTATACTGTTGTAGCCTTTTTCTTTGCACTTCTTCTTCTTACTACTTGTTACATACATACATTCTCTTTTGGATGTGATACAATAAATTACATATATACCAATCCAATTTACAAATCCACAAAGTTGGCTACAATACAAGTTTACACAAAATACACAAATTTGGCCCAACTATAGGAACTTAGGTTCTAAAGATAAACTTGATGAGGTTTCGATACTTAGCATCTAGTCTCAATACTTGGCATCATCATGCATTCAATAGATGTAGAAGCTTGGTCCAATCTGATCGCATCCAAGTATTTGAACTTAGTTTGCACTAGTGACTCACTGAATACTATGAAAATCAACATATAAACTAAATCACGTAATTCACACTACATAGCTCGATCATTGCTATTACTGCAAGCTCAGTATAAACTGAATAACTTAGTTGACACTAAGTGGCTCGATCAACACTAGATTTATATCACTAAAATTCTAAACTCGATAACCACTGTAGAACTCTATTTGCACTAAGAAACTTGGTAAACACTAAGAAGCTCAATTTACATTGATAATCACCAACCTGGTAGAAACTGATTGGCATAAACTGAATACTATTCCTTGAATATGGTAGTAATTGTAGAACTTGATAGAGTCTAAAATACTTCGTTAACACTGTTAACTATACAATATGCTCAGTAGCTACTAGCTATCTAAATAAGTGTGTGTCACTAATAACAAACTTGACTGAAATGTCAACACCTTGACCATAGGGAAGAAGTCTTTATAAACATTTGATGAATAGTGAATGGAAACGTCCACTTGAAAAATATCTATGTATGCAGTTTGTGGCTAAAATAAATATGTATCATGTGTTGTGTAGGTAAAAAAAATATGTGTTGTGTGTCATCTATATTTCTGTGTTGAGATGGAAAGGATTGTGCTTTTGTGGTTGCTTCTGTGATTGTATCTTCCCACATTCTCTCATTTTTCTATTTTTATTTCTTTGGAGTTATTATATTTTCTTTCTCATTAACCATATAAAAATGGGGTTTTCACTCCAATTAGTCAAAATTGGATGAAATATATTATTTTTGAAATTAAAAGTAGCCAAAATTGGGAGCTGACCTAGAAGACATAATACTATAGAACAACTCTAGGTTAGATAAATCACATACTAGCATAACCCATTTTTAATTTTAAAAACTCCCTAATCAAAGTGCCCCAAAGTCTAGCCAACATTAAAAAACTACAAATAGTTTGAGGCTTAATATATGCATAAACCATACTAAATTAGAGTCTATAAAAAAAAAAATCAGTTCACAGCTAGTAATGTCTAAAGGCTAGAATAACTATAATAACAAACCTAATAATCATATATTGTTAATCTAATAAAATCCCCTTTAAAAAAATGGTCATTAGTGTCTGTTGCAATAAATAATGACATGCTATAGTATGATCCTAACAAAAGACGAGAAATAATCTACACAAACTCCATTAGATTATTTTTCTTACCCTAATGTTGTAAGTACATAAAAATGACTATAACTATAATTGGTTTTGAATATTATTTCCCTTTAATGTTCTATATTGGAGACTTAAAAGTCTCAAATAATAATATTTCTTTGTCTTCTTCTTTAGCTCAAAAAGGTCAATAATTCCTATATTAATCTCTTTACAAGAAAATATTTTATAGATTCTACCTTATAAACATCGTACACACCATTAACTATTCAACCTATGTTATTCTTATAAAAATGAATTCGAAGGCCAATTGGGCTAGCAATTGTGACATTCAAAATATATTTTGACAAACTTTATAAAAATTAAAATCCCTCACACATTTTTGAGCCATATTTTAAACATAAGAGACCATAAAATGATGAAAGCTAATAATCTACCTCCGTGGAGTGAAGGTATCCTTAAGTAATAATAAAATGACCGAAAAAGGCTTAGATAAGGCTTGCAAAGTAATAGATAAGAGAAGAGATGAGAAAATAACATTTTTCAAAAAGTTAACTCCACAAAATTTGTTCAAATAAAATTGGAGAATACTTGACTAATTGATATCATTATTGTATATTTACAACCTAATTAATATTTAAAGGTCAGACACATTTCATTGATTTTTTTTTTTGAAATAATTAAATTGAATACTCTTAATCATTATATAAATCTATTAGATTATAAAGAGTTAAACTATGAAATTTAACATCATTGAAAATAGATTGTTCTTAGTAAAAATAAAGATTGGTTTAATGTTTTTTTCATAAACTATACCAGTAAATAAGATATAAATAATACGGATAACGAAAAAAGATAAAAAAAGAAATAAACAAGAAGTGCAAGTGCTCAAAAAAATTTAGAACATAAAAATATAAGAGCATCCTCAAATATTTTTAAAAACTTTTTTAAAAGTTAGAATCCTATCAACCCCTCCTCAAGTAACCTTTCACTACTCAAATTGACATGTCAAGTGCGATAAGTTCTTAAATAGAATTTGTTTAAGAACTCTATATAATAATGAAAAAAGAGATGGGCTCCTCTCTTGATTGATTATTTTAAAATAGTGAGATTTCAAAATGAAAGCACCCTTGGTGTTTTCACTCTGATCAGCCAAAATTTGATGAAATATATTGTTTTTGAAATTAAAGGTAACCAAATATGGGGGATAACCCAAAAGATGGAATGCTATAGAATAACTGCAAGTGAGATAAATGATATATTAACCAAACCCATTTTTAATATTAAAAACTCCTCCCTCAAACTAGTCCCAAATTCTAGCCGACATTAAAAAGCTACAAAAAATTGAGCCATAATATATACATAAACCATACTAAATGACAGTCCATAAAATAATACTAGTTTACAGGCCATAGGATCCGATGGCTAGAAGATCTATCATAACAAAACCTAATACTCATATATTGTTAGTCTGGTAAAATCCCCTTCTAAAAAATGGTCAGTTGTGTCATTTAAAATAAATAATGCTATGTTGTGGAATGATCCTAATGAAAGAAGAGAAATAATCTACAAAAACTCTATTAGATTATTTTTATGAACTTGATCTTGTAAGTTAATAAAAATTATTATAACTATAATTTGGTTAGAATAGTATTGCCCTTTAAGGCTCCATATTGGAGATTTAAAAGTTTCCAATTATAATGTTTCTTTGTCTTCTTCTTTAGCACAAAGAGGTTGATGATTCCTATATTAATCTCTTTAGAAGAAAATATTTTATAACATCAACCTTATAAACAATGTACAAATCATTAAGTATTGAACTTATGTTAGTCTTATAGAAAATAATTGGAATGCCAATTGGGCTAGCAACTGCATCATTTGAAAAATATTTTGACAAGCTTTATAAAATTTAGAATCCTATCAACCCCTCCCAAAGTGACCTTTCACTACTCAAATTGACATGTCAAGTGTAAAAAATTCTTCAATGGAATTGTTTAAGAAATCTTTGTAATAAAAAAAAATATTGGCTCATGCCTTGATTCATTGTTTTAAAATAGTGAGATTCCACATTGAAAATAACCTTAGTGTCTTCTTGGAGTTATTATGTTTTCTTTTTCATTAACCATACAAAAAGGGAATGTTTGTATTTTCATTGCAATTAGCAAAAATTGGATGAAATATATTATATTTTCAAATTAGAAGTAGCCTAAAATGGGGGCTGACCTAGAATATGGACAACTATAGAACAATTACAAGTTAGATAAATCACATATTAACCTAACACATTTTTAATTTTTAAAAATCTCACATCAGAGTGCCTCAATGTATTCCAACATTAAGAAACTTCAAAGAGTTTGAGCCATAATATGTACATAAACCATGTTAAATGAGATTTCATAAAAATTAGATGAGTTGAGAGACCACAGGGTCCGATGGATAAAATAACTATCATAATAGAAACTAATACTCATATATTGTTAGTTTGATAAAAGACGCTTTTAAAATATGGTCATTGGTCATTGGTTTCCTTTGAATTTTTTCTTTAGAGGGCCAAGAGGAATCCTTAAACTTGTCATCCTAATAAGTAGAACACTAAAGTTTCCCTAATTTAGTCTAAAAGGATTCAACAAAATAATCATATGCATCACATGTGTAAACTTCAATTCTCTCCCTACGGTCATTATAAGCCTAAATGGATCAAAGTCCAAATTTAAATTTATTTGTTTTAGAATCTAGTTGTTGGTATCTATTAGAATGAAAGTTTTTTAAGATTGCAATTGACTTGAGCATTATTCTACTAACAATAATTTAAATATAAATTTTCTATAGACTTGTTGGTGTGAAAGGAAATAAAATTTCTCATATAAATGCTAGAGCCTTTTTAAATTAGATGTCCAGTAATTCATAATATTAAATCAAGACCATGTACATCTCTTCTTATTATTACCAAGAGTTGTTACAGAAAAATTATAATCGATAGCTCAAGACCAATGATTCCTTAAATTTAATAGATTATTATCATTAGTGGTATGGATTAGCTTATTTTTTATTCTAAAAAAGTTTGACAAAATAATGAGTTATGCCTTTTCCTTTCCCTATCTTCACTTTTTAGGGGGGAATTGGCTCTTCTTATTGCTTTCTTTCTTTTTCCTTTACTTATTTTATTTTTTATTCATCCCTTTCTTATTTATACGATCTACTTACTCATGAAAAATATATTACAAGATAGTTTCATTTTTATTTATGGCATTCAACTAAAAGTCACATTGTAGTAACAAGGTTTGATTATATATTAATTCATAAAAGAGAACTTGAGACATTTAATTTAATAGTTTTGAATAAATAAATTCAATGAAATTGACATTAATTATAAATTCTAAATAGGCAATAAGAATGAACTGATATTAATGTCATAAACATTATCCAATAAGCATTACCATTCATTCGCAATCAACCTTATGATGACAATTGATATTTTATTTTGTCTTCTCTTATCTTGCCATCTCCAAATATAAGATGCATTAAATCACAAAAAGAGATGGATCTTTAAAAAAAATAAAAATTAATGTCATCATTTTTTTATTAACATCTATAGGAATCATCTAGGTTGTTTACAATATATACATGTTCAAGATAATTGATTATTTTTATTCAAATTGATTGCAATTTCTAGGTATGATCATATTTTAAGTTTGAATGAAACAACTTCATGTTCATATGTTGAAGGTGGTATATTATCATAGGAATCATGGTACAAACATATTGTAAAATTAACAAGATCAAACCCATCAAAAGAATAAGAATATTTTTCTCCTTTCCTTTCTTTCATGTGAGATGTGAAAACAAAGGACAATTTAACCACAAAGATAATTAAAAGAGGATGATAATATTTTTATACATTCCTCTACACATCACTCTCTTAACTCGTCAAACCTCATTGTAATTTTATTTTATTAAAAAAAAATCTCCATTATTCAACCTACAAAAAATAAATTGTCATTAATATATAAATTTATTTCCCTAATATCAAAATTATTTATATATGGATTGCATAAACAAAAGGATAGAGTTTACATTTTCCTCCTTAATCAACATAATACAATTATAAACTTAGATTAGACAAACAAATTGAATCTTCAAAATAACTGATAGAACTATATAATTGACCAGAGTCTAATACAATTCATCTCTTATTGCCTATGGAGATGGGATAATAGATGGGTGGATTTTCTTGACACCATAGTTCATGCCCATGTCTTCTCTTCCCTTCCCAATTTTTAGAGGAACTTAGTATCATCGTTATGTTCGTAGCGAGGGAAAATATGATTGGTGTAAAAATAGATCATGAACTCATCAAAATTCTCTTGGAAAAATATTGTGCTAAGTAACTTGCTTGGTACAAGAAGGTGTCAAGTAACACAGTTCCTTAGCATAAGAGGATGTCAAGTGATAGGTAGTAGGTGTCAAGTGACTCAATATAGAAAGGAGTTCAGTAAGCTCAAAAGTAAAGGGCAACTCAACATAGTGTATGCTAAGTGAGCTTGGAAGGGAACTCGACACAAAGTATGTTGAGTGAGATCAATCACCAAAGGGAGGTGAAGCTTAGAGAGATCTACACACAACCAACATTTAAACTAAATGAACTCGATTGATGAAGACACCAACTAAACTAGGTAGGAATTATAGAGGAAAAGCTTGATTAAGGAGTGAATTGAGTGAGCCAAATAATAGACTTATAGTATGAAAATTTTCACCATTAACACACACATAGGACAACTAAAAAACATGCAAGTGTGAACTTCACAAATGCTAAACATACAATAGTGAATAGAAAGGGAGAAAAAAATGAGTTAATTTTGCCTCCTTGCTTGCTTTATATTCAACTAGGTTAAAACTGTTACAAAATCTGGTAGCATTCGACTTCAAATAGAAAACTAAAAAATACTTCAAACTGATAAAACTTAAATTGATAGAACTAATGGCTGCATACAACAATGTTTGGATTAATCACTGCTTCATAGGAAAATCAATATGAACTTATAGAATGTCAAGGAGATTCAACACATGCTACTACAAACACTATAAGTGAACCTTCCTCTCATATGATTATTGTTCTCAATATTTTTCCTCTGCTTTGATGTACTAATCTTCTTCTTGTCTTTGCACTCTTCTTCGCTCTAACTCTCTGGTATATCTCTGATCTTTCTCCCTAACTTATCAAATGAATGAGATTCATTCCTTTTTTACTTGTTGTAAAATATTTTCCCTCTCATTTTTGGATTTGAACTCATTTACCAACATTTAATGTTTCTATATGTTGCTCCTATAGGTTGTTAGAGTGGTAGGTGGGTGTTTGGTTCAAGGGGCAACCACTCATGTAGATGTTTCAACACTCCCCCTTTGTTCGAGCTAAACATAAAACAAGGATCACTCCTAATCCAAGTCAACTACACCAAGACACTTTCCTAGGTAGATAAAAGTTCTAATGCCCGAAGGGTTAGTAAAGGTGTTTGCTAGCTACTGAAGTGATATCTAATATCTATGTTCTTTCTTCTCCCATACGAGACTAGATTCATGGATAGTGCAATTGAGTAGATGCTATCACAAAATATTGTGGTTCCATCCTCTTGTGTTTCATTCAAATCTATCAAGATTATCCTTAACCAAATAGCTTGACATGTTGCTACATTCATTGCTATATATTTAGCCTCTTCTATAGATTGAGCAATAATAGGTTGCTTCTTAGATGCCCATGAAATTACGCCCAATCCCATATGAAACATGTATCCATAAGTTATCTTCCTATCATCTAGACTTACATGCTAATCACTATTTGTATCACCAACTAACTTGAAATTAGTTTTTGTAGTTTACAAAATCCCAAATCCTTTGGCACCATTCACATACCTTAGGATCCTCTTTGTCACTTTCCAATGGGAATCCTTTGGTGTTTATATAAATCTAGAAATCAAACTTACTACATGCATCATGTCTAGTTGAGTTTCTATCAAATACATTAAGCTTCCAACCATACTCTTGTATAATGTTCGATTCACTCTTTTCTCAACTTCAGACCTACTGATGTTGGCGTTAGGCTTGAATTTTTGTTTTGCATTTTAAATCTCTCCAAAATATACCTTGCATGAATTTCTTGAGAGATGAAGATACCATCATACACTTTTTTTACTTCTATGCCTAGAAAGAACTTCAAGAGACCTGTATTTGTCATTTCAAACTCATTCTTCATGTTCTTTTCGAAGTCATCAATTAGGAAATTATCATTTCCAGTGAAGATTAAGTCGTATCCATACAAGACAACAATAAAAAAACATTTCCATTTGCTTCCTTGATGTAAAGAGTGGACTTATCATCACTTTTACTAAAGCCATTGATCATTAAATATGAGTCAATTCTATTGCACCATGCCCTTGGAGCTTTCTTGAGACCATATAGAGCTCTCTTCAATCTATACACCTTGTGTTCTTCACCTACAAATTCATAACCAAGTGACTACTCCACATAAACTTCTTCCTTCAATACACCATTCAAGAAGGCAGACTTCACATCCATTTGATATACCTTCCATTTGTGTTGGGCTACCATTGCTATGACAACACATACAGTTTCCATTCTTATAACTGAGGCATATGTCTCATCATAATTTCTACCATACTACTGCTTGTACCCTTGACCACTACATGTGCCTTATATGTATCTATTTTTCCTTCTATATTACACTTGGTCTTGTAAACCCATTTCACTCCAATTTCATGTTTCTTGGAAGACAATATACTTAACTCCCATGTTCTATTTTTTTATTAGCATCTATTTCCTCATCCATGGCATGACACCATTTCTCTTCATTCACAGCTTCCTCAAAATAAATTTGATCATGATGAGAAAATAATGTAAAATTAATACTCTCATCATAACCTTCTTCATACATTTCTTCTTTGTATATTTCCCTTTGACTTTTAGTCTTTCTTGGAAATAGGGAGGCTAGAGTAGGATTTGAATTTTCAGTAATGTGGCTACTACTATTTTGCATACTTTCTCATGGCTATCTTGAACAACTTGGAGTTTTTGCTCGGCATGTTAAGGGATTCTTTTAATTTTTCCTTTGTCTACAATCCATGTTTTCTTCTCCATCTTTTTTCTGATTACCAATGTCATCTTCTTACTTAGCAATAGTAGGAACTTTTCTTGAGGTTCTTGAGGATTCATCTACTGAGCCATCCCATGACTAATTTTCAAGAAACTCCACATGTCTTGAAAATATTATCATGTTGTTGATTAGATCATACAACCTATAAGCCTTTCATTATGAGATATAACCTATGAAGATGCACTTCACACCTTTATCATCTAGCTTTTTCCTTTTTCCCTTCAGCACATGTGCATATGCTACACATTCGAACACTCTCAAGTGCTCAACTATCCATCTATTCCTTGACCATGCCTTAAGAGGAATCTTTTCATGGAATTACAATGTAGTACATGTATCAATTAGATACACTATGCTAAAGCCTCTCCTCAATATTTAGTTGGGAGCCCTTTGCATTTCATCATGCTTCTTTCCATTTCAAACATGGTCCTATTCTTTCTCTCAGCCACTCCATTTTCTTGCAAAGTATAACTGGCTATAAGCTCTTTCTTGATGCCATTCTTTCTGAAAAAAATACAAAAATATTGAAGGTATACACCCCTCTTCTATTTGATCTAAGGACCATTACACAATGTCCACATTCCTTTTTAGCTAGGGCTTTAAATTCAGAAAATTTGTCAAACACTTTAGATTTTCTCTTCAAAAAATACATTCATGTCCGACGACTAAAATCATCTATGAATATCATAAAGTAAGTACTCCCCCCAATAGAAGTAGTTTTTGTAGGGCCTACTAAATGAAAATGAACCAACTCTAATGGTGCTCTAACCCTTCTAGAATTACTATAATTAAAGGGAAGCCTATGTTCCTTACCCAAAATGCAATCATCACACTTGTCATATGAATCTACTATGTTTGGAAAACCATCTTCCATTATTTTCTTAGACAATAAATTTAAACCATAAAAGCTAAGATATCCATACCTAAGATGCTAAAGCTTGGATGGGTCTTCAATCACACTCCTAAGAGCTAGTTCCTGATGTACTATTTTACATGCATGCTTTAAAGGTGCAACACTAACTTGAGAAGAGAAACATATCTCTATCTTCAAAGGGAACATTCAGTTCTTTGTCATTTGGACTACTACAAGTAATATATTACTCCCATCCTTTTCATGAATGACACACTTTTCATTTTCCATTAGCACCTTGTAAGCATTTTGAATGAGTTGTCCAACACTCATCAAAATGTGCTTCATACCAAGGACAAAATACATATTCTATATCTCCTTCTTCTTACCTTTCTTAATGTAGACCATGATAGATTATTTTACCACTATGGGAATGGTTCCATTATTTACCATCTTAATTTCAAACTTAAAAGTCTTATCAATGGAAGAGGATAAACTTGCATTACCACTCATGTGGTTGTTACAACTATTGTTCAAATACCATACCTTAGGGTTGCCTTCTTCACCAATGTTACACATGATGAAGGTTGTGGGATCGTTTTCATTTCTCATGTTCACAATAGACACATTTGCATTTTTCTTTGATAGATCACCCTGCTTCTTCCAAAATTGACTTCTATAATGCCCATATTTATGATAGTAGTAGCATTCAACATTTCTCTTATTGGAGTTGTAATTCTTCTTACCTTTTCTAGAGCTATTTTGAGAGGTGCTTGCTCCCTCTTGGTTACTAGCTTGTTTTGAGTTTTCTATATACCATCATTCCTTTGACCAATCCTTCCATGACCTCTACTTCTTGAGCCTCTACAAGATCCATTTCATCCTCTCCCCTTGCCTCTTGAATTTTGTTGAGCCTTGACAGATTTCTCTGGGGAAGTTGTTAATGATCTATTTATCTAGTGCTTATGGGTTTGAAGAGTTCCCATCAACTCATCCATGGTCAATGTTGTGAGGTCCTTTGCTTCCTCAAAGGTCATCAGAAGGTTGTCATACGTCTAAGGTAAACTCCTCAATATCATTTCCACAATCCTTTTCTCTTCATATTCTTCTCCATTTGATTTGAGTTGGTTTATCAAAGTGGAGATTTGTGAGCTAAACATTGTAATAGGTTTATTTTCCTTCATCTAAAGATTCCCAAAATCTCCTCTGGTCATCTATTGCTTCACTACTCTAAGCTTATCAATCCCTGTGAAATTAATCTAAAGGAAATCCCATGCCTCCTTTGAGCAATTTTCTACTATAATATTGATAAAAATTGTCTCTATCATTGTTGCCTCAATCAAACTTAATGGCTTTGCATCCTTTCTCCTTGACTCTTTCAAGTGAGTCTATTGTGGGTTTGTCAAGGAAGCATATAGTTCTTAGACTGTAACATCATCAAATCCATTGATCACAAACTCCCATAAATCGTTAGCTACCATTATGGTTTTCATCTTCTTTTTCCACGTATCATATTTTGTGTCAATTGAAGGATAGTGGAAGTTGTCATATATTTCTTGCATCTCCTACCATGTCAAATATTCTCATAAAACAAACACCCTAACTCATTGTGGATGTGGGGCCTCATAGCTCTAAGACAATGTGAAAAAAATCACAAACTCATAAAAAATTTCTCAGCACGAGAACATGTCAAGTGATAGCCATGCTCAGCACAAGAGGGTCCCAAGTGATAGGTAGTAGGTTTTGGTAACTCATTACATGAAGGACTCCAATAAGCTCAACAAAAAAGGGCAACTTAACACAATGTATGTTGAGTGATCTTGACAACTAACTTAGCACAAAGTATGTTGAGTGAGCTTAGTCTCCAAAGGGAGGTGGAGCTTGACAAGCTTTACACACAACCAACACTTAAATTGAATGAACTCGATTGATGAAGACACTAGGTGAACTCAATAGGAATGAAAAAGGAAGAGCTCAATTAAGGAGTGAATTGAGAGAGTCAAATGCTAGACTTATAGTCTAAACATTTCCACCATTAACACAAATACAGGAAAACTACAAAACTTTCAATTATGAACTTCTAAAATCTTAAACATGTAATAGTGAATAGAAATGAAGACAAAAATGAGCCAATTATGTGTTAGATTATGGTGACTAATCAGGAAAGTACTATACATACTTCATAATTTTCGGCCATGGCCGATGTTTTAGCCGACATATTATGGCTGACATATGGCTAACGTGTTGTAACCCTAAAATAGATAAAATACTTGTATAAAAAAAGGGTTTAGGGTTAGGTATTTTCATTATGTTGTGATGTAAAATTGCTTCTTGTAGTAGTATTGAGCTGTAACGGATTACAGACTGTAATCAAGTTGTAATCATTGGATTATAATAAGATCGAACTTGCTGTTTGGTGGACGTAGCCCAAGGATTGGGTGAACCACATTAAATCTTGGTGCCTTGTGTTCATTTTTGTGTGATCTATTATTTTTTTGTCATTTTTTATATTTGCATGTAGTTTTTTATTTCTATATGTGGTTTATCCTAACAAGTGGTATTAGAGCCTAGTTGTTTTTTTTAGTTATCCTCTACAGGAAAGTTTCACGGTTGAGTGGGAGTCTCACGATTGAGTGAGAGCAATGGAAGATGAGGGTAAGCTGATAGTTGATAGGTTTAATGGGCAGAACTTCTAGTTATGGAAGATGCAAATGGAAGACTATATGTATCAGAAGCGTTTATGGAAGCTGTTGGAAGGAAAAGCCAAGAATCAGGGAACTATGTCAGATGTTGAATGGGATCTTTTGGACAAAAAGTAACTTGGAAGAATTTGGTTATGTGCAGCACCATCAATGGCATTTAATATTAAAAAAGCAAAGATGATAGAAGAGTTGATGAAAACCGTAGTGACACTATATGAAAAGCCCTCCACTTCAAACAAGGTATTTCTCATGAAGCATTTGTTTATTATGAAAATGGAAAAAGGTGGATCTGTTGCAGATCATTGAAATGAGTTTAATACAATTACTAGTTAGTTATCTTTTGTGGGTATAAATTTTGATGAAGAAATTAGGGCCCTCTTGATTTTGTGTTCTTTTCCTGAAAGCTAGAATGGCTTGGTAATGGCTGTAAGTAATTATGTTCCTGAATCTAGTACCCTAAAATATGATGATGTGATTGGTGTTGTTTTGAGTGAGGAAACTCATAGGAAATCCTCAGGTGGATCTACATTAGGAAGTGCTTTGAATGCACAAAGTAGGGGTAGAATGACTAAGAGAGGAAGTAACTCTGGAAATTGTGGGAAATCAAGAGGAAAGTCAAAAGGGAAGAGGTCTCAATCAAGAGGATCGAACGACTGTGAGTACTATGGGAAACCAGGGCACAAAAGAAAGATTGCTAGAATCGAAAGAAAAATGAAGGAGATAAATTACATGGAGATAAGGAGGAAAATTTGGTAACAAATCCAAAGAGGATGCTTTGCTTCTATGTTTAGAAAGTGTTGATAATTCATGGGTTTTAGATTTTGGTGCTTCATTTCATGCTACACCTCATAGAGGTTATTTCATTGATTATGTCTAAGGGGATTTTGGGCTTGTTTATTTGGGGGATAATGAACCTTGTCAAATTTTTGGAAAGGGAAAAATTAAAATTAAGTTGTAGAATGGGAATCATTGGCTACTACATGAGGTAAGACATGTTCCAAGGCTGGGAAGGAGTTTAATTTCAGTGCGACAACTCGGTGATGAGGGTTGTGTAGTTACTTTTAATGATAAAAATTGGAAGTTTTCAAAAGGTTCCCTTGTAGTAGCAAAAGGTGTGAAATGAGGCACCTTATATCTTTGTACATGTCATATTGTTCCTTCTACTTTGATTTTTTCAGAGAAAAATGAATGTTCAGGAACAATTGTTGTAGTTGAGTAGGGAGAACAAATTGCTACTGTAGATTTTGATATAGCACTGTGGCACAATAGACTTGGGCACATGAGTGAGAAATGTATGAAATTACTTCATTCAAAGAAAGTTTTACCGAGTCTAAAATGTGTTAATATGGATTTCTGTGAAAGTTTTGTGTATGGAAAACAAAAGAGAGTTTTGTAAAAACTAGGAAGGAAAACAAAAAGGAGAAATTAGAGCTTGTGAATACAAATGTATGGGGACTAGCTCAGGTATCTTCCCTTTGTGGCTCTCATTATTATGTTACATTTATTGATGACACAACTAGAAAAGTATGGGTTTATTTCCTTAGATAGAAATCTGATGTATTTCAAACTTTTAAGAAATGGAAATGCTTGGTTGAAAATGAGACTGGTAAGAAATTAAAATGTCTCAGATCTGATAATGGTGGTGAGTATTGCAATCATGAATTTGAAGATTATTGCTCCACTAATGGTATTCATAGATAGAAAACTATTCCAAGGACTCCACAAGAAAATGGAGTGGTTGAATGCATGAACAGGACTATAATGGAGCGCACAAGGAGCATGAGGTTGCATGTTGGGTTGCCCTTAGACATATGGGCAGAGGCTGTCAATACTGTAGTATATTTGATTAATAGAGGTCCCTCTACTCATTTGGGCTATGGTATTCTAGAGGAGGCATGGACTGGTAAGAAGGTGAGTTATTCTTTTATCAAGACCTTCAATTGTGAAGCTTTTGCTCATATAGACTCTGAAAATAGAACCAAGCTAGAAGCTAAATCAAAGAAATGTGTCTTTGTTGAATATGGCATTAATGACTTTTGTTATAGGCTTTGGGATTTTGAAATTCTTAAAATTGTTAGAAGTTGGGATGTCATATTCAATGAGAAAGTGTTGTACAAAGATCTATTGTAACAACACGAGAAGAAAGAAGATGATTATGTAGTGCTAGATGATACTCCAAAAGCTGATGTTCCAGCCATTCCTCATGATGTGCAAAAACTGCAACAACAAATACCACACACACTAGTGAATGTTAGATGGTCAACAAGGCAAATAAGACCTCCACAAAGATTTTCTCCCTCTTTGTATTCTATTTTACTTACTAATGCTAGTGAACCTGAAAGTTATGATGAAGCTGTGTAGGTGAATACTAAGATTTAGCAGGAGTCTGCAATGAAATATGAAATGGACTCTTTGCTAAAGAATAAGACATAGGATCTATGCAAGTTACCCACAGGTAAAAAGGCTTTACATAATAAATGGGTTTACTGGTTGAAAGAAGAGGAAGGAGGTCAGAAAAGATTTAAGGCCAGGTTAGTTGTAAAAGGATTTGCATAGAAAAAGGGAATTGATTTTGATGAGATATTTTCTCCTGTTGTTAAAATGACTTCTATTTGTACTATTTTAAGTCTTGTAGTTACTAAAGATTTGTAGTTAGAGTAATTGGATGTTAAAATAGCCTTTCCACATGGTGATTTGGAAGAAGAAATATATATGGCTCAACCAAAGGGTTTTGAGGTCAAAGGTAAGGAGAACTTAGTGTGCAAATTGAAGAAAAGTTTATATAGCTTGAAGCAAGCACCTCGGAAATGGTGTCTGAAATTTGATAGTTTTATGCTTGAGCATGGATATAATAGGTGTCATTCAGATTACTGTGTTTATTTTAAGAGGTTGGATGATGATAGCTACATTATTTTATGTTGATGATATGCTTGTAGTTGGCCCTAACATGGATCATACTAAGGGGCTAAAAAATTAGTTACCACATGCATTTGCTATGAAGGATTTGGGGGCCACAAAACAAATCCTTGGTATGAAGATTTGCAAAGATAGGAAGAACAGAACATTAACGCTATCTCAGGCTGATTATGTTGAGAAGGTTTTGCAATGTTTCTCTATGGAGAATGTTAAAGTTGTCAGCAGACCTTTACCTAGTCATTTGAGGTTGACTAAGGAGATGTGTCCTAAGACACAGGAAGAGGAGGGTAAGATGGCCAAGGTATCCTATGCTTCAGCTGTAGGAAGCTTGATGTATGCTATGGTATGCAAAGATATTGCACATGTAGTGGGAGTTCTTAGCAAGTAAATGAGTCACCCAGGTTTTGAGCATTGGAATGTTTTCAAGTGGATTCTTAGATATTTGAGAGGAACATCCAATAAGTTTTTACACTTTGGGGTCTCTACTACTGATTTGCAGGGCTATGTTGACTCAGATTTGGTAGGGGATATTGATACCAAGCAGAGTACTATAGGTTATGTCTTTACTATTGGTGGGGTAGCCATGAGCTGGGTTTCTACGTTACAAAAGATTAATGCTCTATCCACTATAGAGGCAGAGTATGTTGCCACTATAGAGGTAGCCAAGGAGATGATATGGCTTTAGTTCTTCTTGGAAGAATTGAGACATTCTCAAAAGGATAATTATTTGTTCACAGATAGTCAGAGTGCCATTTACCTTGCAAAGAATTCAGCTCTTCATTCTAAGACCAAACACATATAGTTGCGGTACCATTTCATTCGGTCAGTTTTGGAGGATGGATAGTTATAGATGGAGAAGATCCATACAAATGACAATCTAGCAGATATGTTGACAAAGGTTGTAACAAGGGAGAAGTTGAACTCCTCTTCAACTTTGATTGGTCTTTTAGACTGAACATGAATCAAAGAACAACATAGTCCAGGGTGGTTTGATCCAATGGGAGCCCCATGTTGTAGTGGTATTGCTACAAGATCAGTCTCCAAGTGGGAGATAGTTGTTTAGTATGAAGCCTAATCAGTCTCTAGGTGGGAGATTGTTAGATTATCGTGACTAATCAAGAAAGTACCAAAAAAAAAAATTGGGTCGTGGTCAACGTTGTAGCCAACATATTATGGTTGACATATGGCCGACATGTTGTAACCCTAAAATGGATAAAATACATCTATAAAAAAAAGGTTTAGGGTTAGGTATTTTCATTATGTTGTGATGCGAAATTACTTCTTGCGACGGTATTGAGCTGTAAGGGATTACAAACTGTAATCAGGTTGTAATCACTAGATTGTAATAAGATCAAACTTGCTGTTTGGTGGATGTAGCCCAAGGATTGGGTGAACCATGTTAAATCTTGGTGCCTTGTGTTGATTTCTGTGTGATCTATTATTTTTCTATTATTAGTTATATTTGCATGTAGTTTTTTATTTCTATCCATGGTCTATCCTAACAGTATGCCTACTTGCTTTCTTTCTATTCAACTAGGTTATAACTATTACAAAATATAGGAGCATTTGTCTTTAACTAGAAAACTACAAAATACATAAAACCAATAAAACATAAACTTACAACACTAATGGTTTCATACAACAATGCCTGGAGCAATCACTTCTTCACAAGACAAATCAATTTGAACTTACAAAATGATAAGGAGATTCAACATGTGCAACTGCAAACACTGAAAGTGAACCTTCCTCTTGTCCTCTAATTGTTGTTCTAAATTTTCTTCATCTACTTTGAACTAGTGATATTCTTCTTGTCTTTACAATCTGCTCTACTCTAATTCTCTGGTTTAACTCTAATCTTTCTCTCTGACCTATCGAATGAATAAGATTCATTCCCTTTTGACTTGCTACAAAATATTTTCCCTCTCATTTCTGAATTTGAACTCACCTACCTACATTTAATGTTTCTATATGTTGCTCCTACATGCCGTCAAAGTGGTAGGTGGGCATTTGGCATAAGGGGCTACTACTCATGAAAATATTTCAAATTGGTATATTAATTATTGATAGTTCAATTAATGCTTTTATGTAGGCATTGACATAATCTTGATTCCCTCAAGACAACCACTTACATCATGGAATTTTCCTTTTCAACCATGTACTTTTATGCTATTCTAGTGTTGATGAATGAGCTTTTTAGTCATTTTTGGGCTCTAGTGTCAAATATTTATATATTTTGATGCTCTAATAATGAGAAAGTGGTTTATATTCTAATTCTATCAAATTAACAACAGAGCTTTTGGATCCTTGTTTTGTGAAGATAGCCACATTTTGTAAGCCTATATAAGTGAAATAACTTACAATATAAAACATCTTATAGATAATTTAATTCTCTCTTCTAAAATTATTATCTTATAGCTTAACAATAATGAGCTAATTATCTATATAACAATTATCTAATGCAATGCTCACTCTAATCAAATATTTACCATACAACTTGAGAATAATGTAATAATTATTTAATGCAATGACTATTTACTCATAATAATGAAAAGGTTATCTTATAGCTTAACATAAACATAATAATTATATCATAATTTAACAATAATAAATTTAGAATAGCAATTTTATTATCTCGTACATTGTTGAATTTTATTTATTCTAATTTAGACTCCTCATGGAAGGGGATTGTAGCTCAATAAATACTAGATGGAGAGACTAAGGATTTTCCTTCTTATCTACCACCTTGATGATGAATTGTGGCATGTGATATGAAATATTGATTAAAAGAACTAGTACAATTGAATGTAGAAGTAATATATTCATAGAACATTAATCATTAAAAAATTAGATAGAAGATAAAAATTAGTACATAAAAGGGGAAAAGATGAAAAGATGAAAATGAATATTATGTTTGAGAAAGGGTAGGTTGCTAAACTAAGAATAAAAAAGTCTCGAATTGTGGATTGTAATTATCTATGGTTAAACACATTCATCTTCCTTTATGTCAAATTTGTCATCATTATTTATGAGCAGAACAAAAATATATTGCTTTAAACTAATTCAAAAAAAGAAAAACTTTAGCTATTATTATGTGACCCAAATGTTTACAGGAAGGACACAAAACCTCCCCCCATATACACCTCTGTGTGTGTGTGTGTGTGTGTGTGTGTGTGTGTCTATATATATATATATATATATATATATATATCTGAACTACTATATATATATATATATATATATATATATATATAGTAGTTCAGATATATATATATATATATATATATATCTGAACTACTATATATATATATATATATAGTAGTTCAGATATAAATTATAATAAAATCTAGCTTATTATTGGATGCATATGATTTCACCTAAAGTTACTTCAATTTCATTGAAATGACACCTATTTTTATCATATCTAACAACAATGATGAATTGATTCATAAATGATACATATTTGATAAGGGTATATGCCAGTTTATATGGATTGAGTTAGTCTTCATCTTATATTTAATGATTTCATACTCATAATTTGGAGTGATTATGCATGCATTTTTTATTATAGATTTTTTGGATTTTCCTGACCCAATATAACATACATGTTTATGACAATGCTATTAATTAAATTTTCTAGCTTTAGATTTTCTCAATAGTATTTTAACTAGATATGTTTCTCTTTGGATCTTTTGAACTTTCTGATTACTTTAATATATAAAAGTTTCTCTCTCTTTATTATCAAGATACAAAAACATGACACTAATTAAAATAGACATACATTAACATGGTTCATTTCTAAATTTCCTTTATCCCTTGTCTCTTTTCCCTAAGGTAGTTGACACATTAACTAAAGTTTTTTAATAAGCATTTTTGTGTGCTTTTACAAGTAAAAAATCTCTATGAAGTATTGATTAGGTCTATGCTCATATTACATTTAATATTTTACTTATGAGAATTGCATTCTCAATCTATAATGGACTTTAGAATGGAATGTGTGTGTGTGTGTGTGTGCATGTGGGAGTGAGTGTGTATATATATACATATACATGTATATCTATACATATATATATATGTATATATATACACACACATATACATATATAGATAGATAGATAGGTCTCATTAGCTTACATTAGTTGTAACAAACCATAAGAGAATCAAATAGTACAATGCTAATTGAGCAATCATCTAGATGATAAAACCAATCCACTATATTTTCTATGAAAGTTTCTACAAATAGCCTTATAGTGATGTCTTCATGAGAAATTCCTAGGATGTGAGTCACTGTGAAAAAGGCCTTAAAATGATCATCTGTAGTAACTTTCCTATCACCTAAATATGTAGAAAAATTCATCCTCAAACTAGATGGGAGTGGTTGATAATTCATTAGTGCTAACAAATGTAAGGAAACTTGGCAAGAAAGAATATAACCACCATTTCCACATAACCCATAATAGATCTGAAATAAACACAGAATTAAAATCCACATACAAGAGAATAGAAAACATACCCATAAAATGTGACACAAGATATACCCTAGGAAACCCTCATTAAGGGAAAAACCCAGCCTCCAAAAGCATCCATCACCATGTATTATTTAGCAAAAATACCATTGCCATACAACCATTGAAGCCTTCATGGCTATAGCCACAACTGAGCAAACTATGTGAACATGCATGAATCCACACATCCCATGCCATGCTTTCAACCTTCAAAAATGCTCCCTTGGCTAACCTTTCAAGCCTTGTCCCGCTCAACTCTTGCCTTTTGTCTTCTCCTTGTCACTCTCTCTCTAACAACTACCCTTATGGCTGCTTATATAGTAGCAAGTCCCATAAAACCACTAAGTGGTATTACATAAACCATGTGCTACCTAACCCACTGACCCCACATTTAATATTGGGCATTTAATTCTTTTCCCCAATATTAAATAATTACATGAAATATTATCACAATGTTACAATACAACTCATCAAGAATATTCCATGAGAATCTTTACATGTTGCATGTCCATCTAGGTACAACATTACATAATAAAATAAAATAATAAAATAACAATATTATGCAATGTGTGCAACACTCATTATCTCAACAATCTCCCACTTGTTGTATACATTGCATAGGGTCAATCCATAGCCACACAAATGAAAAAGGGAACAATTCCTCCTAGCACATCCACCATCATGGATCAAAATACACCAAGTGCTCCATCCTGGTACCCGCAACAAAATCAAAGTATCCAGCATCTTGAACGTGAATGATCTCACCTCCTATTATGCCACTCCCACTGGACATACATAGAAGCTATCCAAAGAGAAAAGCACCCAACCTATCACATTAGAAGATTATAAAATCTTGTACCAACTGAAATTCCAAGCACAAAAACTTGATCCAAAGGTAATCACATGTATCCGTAGTTGTCAAAATATCCATAGCTGAAATAGCGCCCACAGCAAGTGCCAAACCCATTTAACTATCCATACCTGAAAGGTATAACAAGTGAATCTCATATCACCAACATATCCAATCTATAACCTGCAATCACAAGCCTCAAGAGCAATATCTACCACATATATACCAAGAAGCTCCCACTGCAAAAGATAATGTCAAATATATAACCAATCCACTCAACACATCTCAAAGAAGTGAATCCATGTAGTATCAAGGACATCCACAATACATAAACTGATATCTTGCAAGAAAAAAAACTCTCATAACAAGTCTCCAATGCTCTCCCAAATTCTCCACAAACAACAAAGGAAAGAGATAAAGAAATAACCATGTCATCTCTCACATGACATACATGAGCACAAACCAGTGATCACAATCTCCAACCAATCTCAAATCCAATGTAGGCAAAACTAAACATCCAAGAAGATAACCAAGACCAGAGAAACCATGCAAATCATAACCTGTATCATGTCCTTCTACACACACCTCTAGATGTAAACTGTGCAAGTATGATCTCCTCCATAAAACCCAAACAAGAAGCCTCAAAAACACCCAAACCATACCATATAACTCATCATGGATGTAAGCCTCTCACAAGAAGATCAAACTCATAAACTATTCCTAAATCTAAGGAATATGCCCAATATAAAACCATCTCCCAAACTCAACCAGCATAACAACATATGCACATGGAGATAACCAATGCTAAACCATCTCTCAAATGAATCCTCCAGAACTAACTCATGTACCATAGCTCAAGATCCATATCCATGAAAGACAAGCATAAATATAATGCAACTGAGAGAAAAAATGGGCTATACCTCTCAAGTAGAAAACTACTGAGTAGACCAAGAGTGGGGAATGAGAATGCTCATCAAGATACCTAAATCTCCAACCAAGAATCATCTAAGAAAAATCTCCTCTTAAGTCCATATCAGATGACTACCCCTCGGACTTCCTATTGAAACCATCAACCATCCCAACAAATACTTCTCTAATCCAAGAGAAATCAGTGTCATCACCGTCTCTAAGTATCCATGAGCACCTGTAACCAATCAATCCATGCCAACTCCAAATGCAACATAGCAATATCATGAAGTATCCAGCTTATGATCAGTGTACCCAATACCAAGAAACTAAACCAAGATACATGTCAAGTCCCAACCATGGCCTCAGAAACATAAACATGACAACATGATCTTACCATCTCAACTAAAGAGATAACATGCTCCATATGAACACACAATAACATGTCACAACTCTAAACGCGTATCAAGAGTATACCATGACATAATGATGAAACCATCCTCATACCAAGGATAACATGCCAAATAAAAGCATAAACCACACCTTTGCCAAGAACCCTATGAGTCCTCAAGATGCAACCATCTCCACACACCATGAAGAAAAACCATCTCCACATACCAGGAAGAACCATCTCCACATACCATGAAGATAACCAAGAACTCCATGAGTCCTCAAGATCTAACCATCTTCACACACCATGAAGGTAACAAGTGCACCATGCAAATGTCAAGGATGCTTCTACAGCAACAAGATCCAACACAAACCTCCAACATCTACAAACACTCAATAAATATATCAATGCCAACAACTCCCACTCAACTGTGGTACCAAGTCACCTATGGCATCATAAAATCCATCCTCTCCAAACCAAGAAGATATAAACCAAACCAGAAACTAATCCTGCACTGTCACCCCATCACTGTCACAAGCTCCCACTAAACTGTGTATCCAAGCTATCCATGACATAATGATGAAAAACCATCTTCTAACTATGAGAATCAACCAAGGCATCAAACCATCAAAGAACTCAAAGTGCACATTATGAGCTCCTCAAAAGAAAACCAAATAACCATGATCCTCAACCACGATGATATACCACCATAACCAAATCAAAAAATCCAAGCTAATGAACATCAAGGATGTACCTATATAACCAATCATGTCATGCCAAAATCCATGACACCATGATCACATCCATGAACTGAGCATCTAGCTCTCAAAGTGTCCAACCTGTCAGCATAGTCAACCACAATCCTCCACCATGACTATCCCTGGCAACAACATCTCATCCCTTCTACATGAAGATAAAATCATGTGACTTAGGGCATAGACAACCCAAATCCAAGCCACCAATCTGAATATGCATCAATAATGAAAGATCAATGGGCAAAGACAACCCATAACCGAGCTATAAATGCAACCTATAAGTATAGACCGCTTACAACACTACACAACTTGTAGACCCAACAAGTCATCATACATATCCAAATCCAAACACTGATAACTATATCATCATGAGACCAATCTAAAATATGAACTGAGTATACAATGACATCAAAACTTAAATCTCCAATGCCATAAACTCACAATGTTACCATAGTCAAAATATACCTATAAACTGTCAGATCAATATATTAACAAATAAGTCATGCCAAACCTGCACCAAATCTAAACCAATTTGTAGAGCTCTCCAAGAGCTTTCTGTTGACTACTCGAAGTCCAAAATTTGACTCCGTATGCCCAAGTTATGCCCTAATCCGTGCTCAAAATAAAAAACATCTGACTTTAGGGCTCTGAAAACCTGACAAAATTTTAAAATCACAGAACCAAACCTACACCATCTTGTAGTGCTCTGAATCAGCTTTCCAACGCCTTTAAGAACTCTAAAATCCGATATTCTGATAGAAAGTTAAGGCCGTTTTACTAAGACAGTCTTTTTACCATTTTCAGTACGATTTTTCATTTTTTATTTTTTCAGTGACAAAAATTTTGACGGGATTAAATTTGACGGCCATCATGGGCTGAAACCAAAAAACTCTTTCATTTCCTCTGAACATGGCCAAACTAGGGCATATTATATATCAAATTTTATGGAAATGTCAACCCAGATCCAATGGTGAGGTCTGTTTTTACCCAGGAGGTCATTTATGCAAGCTACCCCCCAAAACCATCATTTAAATGAAACATCCAAAAAACTCTTTTGTCCAACAATTTCACATGCCCAAATATTTTAACATCCCATCATAACAGCAAACCCAAAGCCCTTAGATCTGCAATAAATCATTCATATATCTTGCCCTTTCTTTTATCCTCTCATGCATTCCCATGGATTCAATCTAGGGTTACAAAAATAAAACCATAGCTCTGATACCACTTGTAAGGAAACTTGGCAAGAAAGAATATAACCACCATTTCCACATAACCCATAATAGATTTGAAATAAACACAGAATTAAAATCCACATGCAAGAGAATAGACAACATACCCATAAAATGTGACACAAGATATACCCTGGGAAACCATCATTGAGGGAAAAACCTAGCCTCCAAAAACATCCATCACCATGTATTATTTAGCAAAAATACCATTGCCATACAACCATGGAAGCCTTCATGGCCATAGCCACAACCGAGCAAACTATGTGAACAAGCATGAATCCACACATCCCATGCCATGCTTTCAACCTTCACAAATGCTCGCTTGGCTAACCTGTCAAGCCTTGTCCCGCTCGACTCTTGCCTTTTGTCATCTGCTTGTCACTCTCTCTCCAACAACTACCCTTGTGGCTGCTTATATAGTAGCAAGTCCCATAAAACCACTAAGTGGTATTACATAAACCATGTGCTACCTAACCCACTGACCCCACATTTAATATTGGGCATTTAATTCTTTTCCCCAATATTAAATAATTACATGAAATATTATCACAATGTTACAATACAACTCATCAAGAATATTCCATGAGAATTTTTACATGTTGCAAATCCATCTAGGTACAACATTACATAATAAAATAATAAAATAAAAATATTATGCAATGTGTACAACACCCATTATCTCAACAACAAACCTATCACTACAGTCCAAGGAGTAGCCATGACTATTCTAGTAAGGTATGGTAGAAAATTGACAACTGGGGAAGTAGTTACTCTATACAAGACCAATACCTGGTAGGTAGTATGTAAAGAGCTTTGATTTCTAATAGGTCAAGGTGGTTTTCTCCAACTTCTCTTTTCACCTTTTCACTTAGGAATATCTAGGATGGAAAAACTAAGTTCTGTAAGATTTTCAAAAATAGCGTCTTGCCCACCCCGTTATTTGGTACTTCTAAGGAACCTTACTTGTTCCAAGATGCTAGATTAATTTTGTCTTTGAGCTTTACATTCTAGCCATCATTCTACCCTTCAGATTTCTCTCCTTTCAATAGGCTTTTCTAATGCTTCAGCCCTAGATTCTTCTTCTTCCAATATTTGGCTAACATTCTAGTAGTGCTCAATGTTCCTCCTATTCCTACAAAAAAATGTGTTAAGGGATGAGATTATATCTTCTTAGTCATCTTGTAATCCAAAATTAGGTTGGAGCACTAGAAATATGTTCTCATGAGGTAGTACCATTTTCCCACATGTTATAAGTTTATTAATCAATCGATTGTTCGTATCCCTAGTAGAGTCACCAAAAATCTGTTGGTAAATAGATTATTCTATTTTAACCCTTGGGGGCTCAAATTTTATGAACAATATCTAGTTACAACAGTTGGAGCATTGCTTATAAGAAGACTAACTTTCCTCTAAATTATTAGGTATAGCTCCCTATTACAGATTTGCAATGAATTATGTTTGTTCCTAAATCTAAAAAGGGGTATGTTCTTAACCTAAGAATAGGAGAGGTAAACCAAGCTAGACCTATATCAGATCTAACTTAGGCAAGAAAAGATTTTAGAAGATAAATTAAGTATATGAACTCACACATCGTATGAACTCATAAGACTTAAAGAGTCAATATTACATAACAACTAATGCTAACTAAACTAGCAAGAATCTTTAAAAAAATGGAAGAAGAAAGATTAACTAGAAGGGAACATCTAAAGGATCTCTCTCGAACCTATGATGACAATACTTATCATATTTAGTTCACTACCTCAAAATAGGGGATGAAGCTCTATTTCTTCCTTGTTTTAATTTATATAAAAGAGAAGAAGGAAATAAGCAATTAACAACTAATAGAATGGAACAAAAAAAATTGATACAAAATATCATTCAATTGACTCTGCAATATCAAGTATTTCACACCAAAATTCACCAACCTTTGATTAATCTTTCATTATCATACATGTAGGGTTCGAAGATGACTATTAAAAAGGAAATTTAATCAGTTCATCTTCTCAAAAATAACAAATGGAAAGGAACCAGTTTGTCTATTACAATGATTACATGAAAATATGAAACAGGAAAAATATGAATCACTTTTCCTTCTTTCCTTTTTCTGCCTTTGTCCTATAGGCCTTAGTGGCAACAATGATTAGAATCATCTCTTCATGCTTATGGACATTTACATTAGTGTATCTGAAGAGACATTTAGAATGCTCTTAGGCCAGATCTTTTATTGTGGCCAAAAGATCTTGTAATACTTCCATTTCTACGTGTATGTATCCACCAAGCTTTTGAAGATTGAAGATGTTGTTCTGGTCACCAAAAGCTATTCCTGTCAAACCATCTATGAAATTGGAGAAATTTTTCTACATGAGAGCTACTCAAATGATTACCTTCACTTGTCCACTAGACTTTGAATTTGTGTGAAAACCTCTTAATAGCTCATAATCTCTATCTTGTTGATTCTTTACTTTGGCTTCATTTTCTTTAAGTCCTTCCTCTACCACCATGATCATTTTGGACTTGAAATACATGCTCTAAAAACATTCAACTAAGGGCTCATCTCATTTAGGTAGAATATTTGCTTCAATAGCCTCCTTTTCCTTCATGTGGATGATCATCTTCAACAAGGAAACACAATCATCAATCTTGGTTTTCTCCATGAACAAGGTGGCTCTATTTGATGATATGTTATCTTTCTCTATTTTCAATCTCAATATAGCTTTAACAATCTACTCTATAATGGAGAGTCCTTAAACCTTGATTTTCTTGCTCCACTCTCTATTGATTTTTCCAAAATGCTTATCTCCTTGGAGCTAGGAGATAAGTGCTTGAATGTGTGGAGTGATGGGATCACTACTAATGGGAATCCTAGAGATGCTTGCCAATAGGGTGACCAATTACTTGATGAAGCCATTCAATTCCTATATTTATGCTTTCATCTAGACCTTTGACAACTTAAGGCTCTCCAACTATCCTTCAATCACCTCATTTGTTGACTTCCACAATCCAACGTTGGTATCATTTCTGACCTCCCCAAGATCCAAGGAATGTAGAGTAAAATCATCAGTAGACATATCCTCAATCCTTCCATCCTTGGTAGGCTTTTCTATCTCCATTGTTAGATGTCCTATTTTAGGGTCTTGCCTAACGATGGACAAGGTATTTATCTTCTTGACCTTAGTTAATGTTTACCCTCAATGTATTACAAGAGATAAGGTATCCTTATTGGAGGCACCTTGATCATTTCTCTTTCTCTTCCTATCCAAACTATCTTCCAACCATGAATCTATGCTTATCACTTTGGAGGTCATCCTAAGAGAATCTATGTTAATCATTTTCCTTTTGACTGGAGTGATTGCTTTTGTAGTTGAAGAGAAGGGTTTCTTTTGGGCCTATGAAGTGAGGTTCTTAGAATCTAGGCCTTTTTTTGCCTCTGAAGTCTTCTTGGTTTCCTCATTAGATTCAATGGATTCACTGTCATTGCTTCCTCCATCTCCTGAATCTACTACCTACACTTAAGGACTACTCAGCTGGAGAAGTGCAACACTTATGGATGGAACTTGACTACTATGGGGTGAGGGGACTAGAGTAGCTACAATATCTTTCAATTCTACTTTCTTCTTCTTATCTTCTATTTGAGTTCCAACCACTGTGAGGGAGCCATTGTGACAAGTTTTAGCCAATCAAATATTCTTGTTAGGAGGTTGATTGCCTTTGCCTAATGCTTGAGCCGATCCTTGAGTGATATCCAGGGTCACACTTGATGTACCTCCTTGAGAATAAAAGGTCATGAAAACTATTAGATAATCTTGGGTAGATGTACTTTTACTTCAACTTCTTTTGGTTGTAGTCCATTCAACCCACTTCCTAGTCATTTTAATAATCCAAGCCATCATGATCTCTAGCTCTTCTCCAGTATCCTCATACAATTTTGAGCTTATATGAGTATTTCTTAGTTTTCTTAGATATGTATTACTAAAAATATTATGTCCATCATCTTCCACTCCCTAAACATTGATATCAACTTTATACATCTTCACTTGATTTATTGTGAGTCTGGTGAAAGGATGATCATGACTCTCAAATTCATCCTTTGAATCAGCCCAATAGTCTTCAATGGTGGTGATGTGTTTGATAATGCTTCCAATCTACAACACCTCCCTTGCATATCCATTTAGATCAAACATAGGTCTTAAGACCTCATACATCATTAATTTATATTTTGATTCGAATACTTTTAGCATGTTCTTTGCATTCAAATGGGAATCACAACTGAAAGCTCCCACCTTCATAGAGATCTTGTACACTTTCTTCTTCAAAGTCCTGCTCAACACATTCACTTGGATTTCTTGTCACATGATCTTAATCAACATGATCATGTCACTAGGATATCATGGAAAGCTCAAGGGAAAGCCATCAAAAGCTATAGGAAACAAATATGAAAAGGATGAGAACTAGATGAAATAACTCCCAAATTGGCCAGTGGCCACCATATCTTTGCAATTGAATCTCCACTCTGGACATCCCTGGAGCTCTTTATAAATTCTCATGGTGCATGCATCATTAAATCTTATATACTCTACATAACTATTTCCCAATTGTAAAAATGGGTAGAATTCATAAGACTTCACATCATTACGAAAATTTTCCACTCTTGGGAGGGCTAGCCATAATTGTAAAGAAGATAACATGTAAATGAGGAAGAAGGACACGTAGAATGCATTGTAGAATTTTGCACCACTAAGAGCATTGGAAAGAATCTCACTTACCTTGTGGGCCCAATAAATATATTGAGTATTAGAACATATGACTTGCACCAAAAAGAAATATTGTTGAACAAATTTTAAAGCTTCAACCTCACCTTTCAATCCATGTAAGAGGACCATGATTTCGACAATATTACCTTTGAGATTAGTTCCAAATAGAGTTTTAGGAACCTTACTCTTGGTGTCCCATAGTTTTTTGAACCATGATTGGATGATCTCTTTTCTCCAAATCATCTTCTTTACAAAAATTGTGGAAACAACTCTTCCAAATGTCAAATCTAAAAATTATTCCCACTCCAAAACTTTGAGCCAATTCACCACAATTTTCCTATCAATTAAGATCAACTCTATGTCATCTGACAATAAAATTTATCTGTTGTCCTAGTTGTAATGCTTTATGCATTTAGAGATTAATTATGGAGCCTAGACTACAATAGGTAAACTAGCTACCTCAACAAGCCCACATCCTCAAAGCTTCTCAATAATGGAACATATTGGCTTAGATCTCAATCTCTTCTAAAAATCTTACATATCATAGAAGTGGAGAGAAGTATCTATGAAATTTGGTAATGAAGACTTGATTCTATTCAACCCATCAAAGCAAATGAATCTAGTTTCCATTTCCATTTGAGAATGAATTTTGAATCCAAATCAACAAAAATAATAGCAAATGCACACATACTAGCTTTTTTGAAAAATTTGCAATTTTAACTTAATAATAGTTCAATAAAGAGCAATGGTTTTTTTAACTATTCATGTGTCCGTCTATACAAGAAACTCAATTCAACTATTAATCTTCAGAATTTGCACCACACAAATGAATTAAAGGAGAGAATTGTTGAGGAAATAAATGCATGGTTTCAATGGATATCTCAGTGTCTTTTCACTATTCCATTAGCCCAACAATAACTTTCTATCTTCTCATACTTACTTTCCTATTTCCCTTTAAGTTTTGGGAAGTTGCAAATAGAATACTCTATGAGAAAATATCCACTGAATTGAATTCTACCTAATAAATCTTTCCCAAAATAGTTAGAATATTTCCTATCCTCATATTGAGAATTTTTTCATGCAAATTGTGGGTCCAATCCATTGGCAACTTGAGTTTCTTTAAAATCTGGAAAATTGTCTTCATGAGTTGAAAACCCACTGAGGAGAAGACAACTTTTATTTCTTTGCCAAAACTTCCCTTTTAATTTATCTCTTAACTATTGTTTCCTTTGTGTTTAGAGATGTCCAAAAGGAGTACCAACATTCATTGGGGACCTACCTTTTATTTCCTTTCCTTTGAAATTGCCTATTATGGAAAAATGACTTCATGGGTTGAAAACCTGCTGAGGAGAAGCCAGTTTTTACTTTTCCACCTAGAATGATTATAAGAGTTGTGATGAATCCTAAAAATTCCCTAAAGTAGATAATAATAAGAGGAATATTAATTTTCCATGGGGCACCCTATTATCTTTTCATTTATATCCAACTACATCATTTGGTGCTTTTTACGGGAAATCATCTTCATGGGTTGAAAACCCATTGAGGAGAAGACAAAATCCAAATTTCTATAGGCTTCTATTTTCATGAGAAAATGATATACCATAAGTAGATGAATCTTTATAGATTATCCTTGCATAAGTACTGCAAATATCCATTAGATTAGGCACTAAGCTACCCACACAATCCCTCCAAAAAAAGGAAAAAGAAAAACCACCCAGCTATGAAATGTGCAGAAGGGGAAAATGAAAAATCTAATGAAGACTCCTTCCACCTAAGGGGGGTTATACCTAAACTTGAACATGCCGATGAAATTACTAAGACACAATAAATCACTTTTACTATTCAGGTGTAGGATGAAAAGTAGGGCAATAGTTGGTTGTATCTAGGGACTTGGGGAAACCATACCCAAGAAAGGAACCTAAAATCTCTAGTTTCACAAAACTAAAAGGTGGATACACACCAAAAAAAAGCAAGTAAAAATACAAGGGAAAGAAGAAAGTACGGGAAAGCTAACTAGGAAAACACAAAAAGGAACTAAATGTAACTATAGTACAACAAAAGGGTTACCTATTTTCAATTTAAAACCTAGTAGAGCTTCAAATCCTAACCATAGTATGTTAGGGGTAGCACTTTTCCATCTAGATATGCCAATTTAAATGAATTGTTCTCAAAAAATTGATGAGTAATGAATGTACCTTTCCATAAGGTATCAAACTTCTTATGCATACCTTTTGGTGCTCTTCACTTATTCCATAGTAACACATTGTCTCCTACCATGAATTTCTATGGTCTTGCCCTCTTATCAAATAAGCTCTTCACACACATCTAGTGTTGTGTATATGATCTGTGATTGCTTCTCTTTCCTCTTTAATTTTGGCCAAGTACAAAATCCTCTTTTCTAAACCATCCCTATAGATATCATCTTCAATTACTATTCTTAGTTTGCTTGTAGCTAATTCCAAGTGTAATGGGAGACTAGCTACAGTCCCATAGACCAATTTTGTGACAATATTCATCAAATTTTTGTTACTAGATTCTGCTTGACCATTTCCTTGTGGGAAATAGTCAAATGAATGACTAACCATTATGTCATGCTGAAAAAAATACTCAATGATCTCAATTGAACAAAAATATGCCACATTATCCATTACTAGTTTGACAGGGACATCGAATCTAACCAATATATTTTCCTTGATGAATTCGCAAACTACTTCAGAAGTGGTTTTCTTGGTTTCTTTGGCTTCCACCCACTTGGTGAAGTACTTAGTTGTAGTTATAACATATTGGTAACCAGCACTAGATGTTGGGTTGATAGGGCCAATGAAATCAAGACCCTATTGTTGGAAAGGAACTTTAGTAATGATAGGTTTGAGAGGCAGAGTGGCTACTTGAAGTCTCCTAGTGAACATCTTAAATTTATTGCATTTTGACACTTGGGAGTAGGCATCCTTAAACATTCCGGGCCAGTAGTAACACTATCTCAATATTTTGAAAGCTGTGACTAAAGATGATAAATGTCTGCTACATGTTTCATCATGAAAAGTTCTCAACAAATTTTCTTATTTTTGTTTGTCTACACATCTAAGAAAAGTACCATCTATAGCTTTCTTTAAAAAAAATTCATCCCAAATTAGAGATTGGGCCACTTTCAACTTGAGATCTCTTCTTTGGTTTACTAGCATGCCTTTAGGACATTCCCATATGTCAATAAGTAAGTAATATTATTGAACCAAGAATCTTGCATGCCTACTGCTAATACTAATTTCTTTTGTCCTGGTTCCTCTATTTCTTCAACAATTCTATTTTTTGCAATTGCTTTAAACAACGCATTACCTCTCACTAAATTAGTAGGCTTGATTTCAATGTCATATTCTTGTGTTTTCAATCTCCACATCCCTCTGATATTACACCATACATCTTGTTGCATTAATGCACTTTTTACTACTATGTCTACAACATAAACAATAGAATGCAAGTGCAAGATGTAGAATCTAAAATTCTTCAGTGCTTTGACTAATGCAAAGGCATGCTTCTCAATTTGTGAGTATTTCAACTCATGGTTTTTTAGACGTATATTCATGGAGGCTTTAGGGGCTTGTGTCCCTTCTTTTTTGTCTTGCATAAGGATTTCTAATAAGGTGTGTTCAGAGGCATAATAGTAAATGATGAAATCCAATTTATAATCCAAATGACATAGTACTAGAGCATTAGCAATGGTAGTCTTTATATCATGGAAGGCTTGTTTCCTAGCTTCATTCCATTTAAAATTCAAATTTCCTTTCATCATGTCTACAATGCATTTAGTAGTCTCTATAAAATTTGGTATGAATCTTCTAAGGAAATTCACCCACCCAAAGAATGATTTAACTCCTATTTTTTTAATTACTAGGGTTAACCTTCGAATGGCTTCAACACACTTAGGGTTGATTTTGATACCCTCCTAGGAAACTATATGACCAAGAAGCTTTCCTTCTATCACAAAGAAAATTGAATTTTTAGGATTTAGGGAGATTTTGTGTTCCTAGCACCTTTGCAATACTTTCTTCAAATCTTCTATGTGGTTTTTTCTTTTCTTTGAAAACACAGTAAGGTCATCTAGGTATATAACAATAATTCGATCTTTTAGATTGGCAAACTTTTTACTCATACATCTTTGAAATGTGGCACTAGCATTAATGAGCTTGAAGGGCATCGTATGATACACAAACATACCCCAAGGAGTGGTAAAAGCCATTTTATATTGATCCTTCTCTTCCACTTCTACTTGATTGTATCCTGAGTATCTATTGAGCATGAACATCATTTCAGCTTAGCCACTATTTGTAGTTGGTAATCCATGTTAGGGAGAGAAAAATTATCTTTCAAAGATGACTAATTAAAATTCCTTGAATTTACGTAGATTCTTATTTCTCCAGTTGTGTTCCTAATTGGTACGCTATTAGCTACCCAGGTGGAATGATGGATGGGATAAATGATTCTCAACTTCAACATCTTGTCTACTTCATAGAATATAGTGTCTACCACTTTTGGGTTATAAGTTCTCTATTTTTGTCAAAAAGGGACTACATAAGGTTTCAATAGAATCTATTGATTTTTTTTCACACCCCTATATCTTTTCAAATCTTCATAACTCCAAGTGAATACATCTTGATATTCTACAAAAAGTTGTCTAGCGGCTTCCTTCTCTTTAGGCAAACAACACTTTCCAATGTTAATCATTTTGGGAGTATGAGCATCTCCAATATTCACCCCTTCATACTCACCTATAGTATGACCCTTTTCCATCCTCCTTCGCTTGATGTAGGTATTGTGCTTATTAAAAAGTTTTTCCAAAGATAGAAAATATTGGGGAATGATATTACCTCGTGATTGGACTTTGTCAATTTGATCTTCTTTTTGCCAATGCTCAAGGTCTCCATGATTGTCTTCATTGGATGAGCATTTACAAGTAGCTTTGTCATTTTCTAGAAAAAATTGTATACTCTTGTCATCTTTTAAGACTCGCTAGAATTCTGCATTGTCAGGAATAGAGGCTATGTATAAAATCTCAACCTTATATTTCTTATCTTTTTATTCAAGATGAGGTAGCAACAAGGAAGCAAAAACAGCCAATGAATCTTCTGCCATATTCATCTCTATTGCTACTAATTCAATAGAAAAATAATCAACGCCTTATATTTCATCTCAAACTCTGTTTCTATAGTTTTTCAACTTGTGATTCTTCACTAAGTATTTCCCTTTAATTTGTCTCACAATGAGTTCTGCATCACCTTGGGCTTTCAAGATCTTTATTCCTTTTTCCTTCATAGCTATTATTCCAAGTAGTAGGGCTTCATACTCCATAGTGTTATTAGTATTTACAAAATCAAATTTTAAAAGCCATGGGTTCGAGTTCTTCTTGAGGAGGTATTAAGACTACACCTACACTAGATCCTAATGAGGAGTAGCTTCCATTGAATTCCAATGTCCATATAGATGATGACTCTTTATCTTGACTGAGGATTTTAAGTTCTGGGTCTTTGATTCCTTACTCATTTAGAGTATCTTTAGTAAACAACATGTAATTGCCAAACTCTAGTTCTTGATAGAGGAGTTGTGCTTTAGGATCATCTAACTTTAAGATAGTGAATTTCTCCTTTTCCTCAAGTTCCAACTTAACTTTCTTACTCCCTATAGGTATAATTTCTCGAGACCAAGCAAGTTTTTTTTCTCCCCCTAGATCTTTGCAAAAGCTTCTACTTAAGAGAAGACCATAGTTTATTAGAATATCCACAACCAGAATAGTCAATAATAGTTTCTTTTGTAGATGGAAGGCTAGGGCTACCTGAGCATCATTGATTTTTCCAAGTAATGGGACTTTCTTAGCATCCATTGAATGACATTTCCTATGAACTTTAGTGAGGATAAGACCCAAAGCTTTAGCAATAGAAAAAAGCATCACATTATCTGATGTGCCTAAATCTATGACATAATTACTTAGTTTCCATCCATTGATACATAGGGAGATGTGAAATGGGTCAGGTTTCTACCCATGGGAAGTCACCAAGATAGTAGAATCTTCTTGATTAAATAGGTTAGATGTCAAATTTTCATCTTCCTCCTAAGTGGTAACATTATGATTCAAATATGAAGCACTTCCCTTACAAAGATCTACTAATCTTTTCAACTCAAAGGGATGAGACTTTAGATAATCTATAGGGGAGATTCAAATTTTTAACTCTTTGCAAAATTGGATGAAATCAAAAGGGCTCTTCTCCTTACCTATTTGAGATTTTGAGATTTTGATGTGCCTTGATCAATGTGAATATTATTTGATGAAGAGTTGGGTTCACTTCCTGGAGCATGACTAGAGGATTTCTTTTTGAGCTTTTGACCTCAGGGTAATACTGTGTATGAAATTCCATCAATAGTTGCATAACATTCACCCTTTGGCTTAGAATCAAATTCATATTCCAAAAATAAATTTCCAAAGTCACTATTTGAGTATGAATTTGACTCAAGACGAGGGGTTGTGGTGTTCAAATCATTAGGGGATAAAAACTTCATCATATGAGTAGTTTTTGAACAACTTTCACTATCATGCTCTAATATTAGATGAAACACACACATATTTCCTTTCTTCAGTGTTGCTTCAATTGCCAACCTTGGTTGCAATCCTATAAGTTACAAGAAAATTCCAACATTATTCCTTCCCAAAAAAACTTGATAGTTTTGCTAGTAAGAATTATTAAATCCAAGTAATTGTCTCTTCACTGCCACCAATTCATTTGATAATTTTTGAAACATTTCATCAGATGAGGTGGTATTGCTAGAACTTCCCTTGGTTTGGAGTTGTCTTTTCAATTTTTTATAGAGATCAGGTCATCTTCAAATTTGACTGCCTTCTTTTATGCATTTTCTAAATCTATTGGATGGGCCCTTTTTAAATCATAATTGATTTCTAGTGGCATCATACTTATAAAGAACTTTTCCAAATTGCTAGCAGTAGGTCTATCAGTAGTGGGAATCCTATTGGTGATCTTATTGAAAGTTATATCAAAATCTCTCATACTCATGGCGAGTTGTTTTTGAATAGATGTAAATTGTGTTAAGAAGATGTGCTCATCATCTACGGTCTTGAATTTTGTTTTGAAGGTAGTCCTCATTGTATCCCAATTGGTGATTGAGCCATCATCTAGATGATAAAACTAATCCATTGCATTTTTTGTCAAAGTTTCTACAAATAGCCTTACAACTACATCTTCATAAGCAATTCCTATGATGTGAGTAGCTACAAAAAAGGCCTTAATATGCTCATCTATAGTAACTTTCCTATTACTTAAAAACTTAGGAAAATTCTTCCTCGAACCAGATGGGAGTGGGTGATAAGCCATCAATGCTAAAGGACCTATCATTGTAGCCCAAGGAGCAACCATGATTGTTCTAGCAAGGTATGGAAGAATATTGATAACTGGTGGAGTAGTTAGTATGTGCAAGGCTAATACCTAGTAGGTAGTATGTGAAGAGCTTTGATTTCTAATAGGTGAAGGTGGTCTATTCCAAATGTTCTTTTCACCTTTTCACTTAGGAATATCTAGGATGGGAAAATTGAGTTCTGTAAGCTTTTCAAAAATAAGGTCTTGCCCAACCTATCCTTTGGTACTTCTAAGGAAATTTTCTTATTCTAGGATGCTAGATTAATTTTTTCTCTAAGCTTCATGTTCTAACCATCTTTCTACCCTTCAAATTTCTCTCCTTTGGATAGCTCTTTATAATGCTTCAGCCATAGATTCTTCTTCTTCCACTATTTGGCTAGTGTTCCTGTAGTGCTTAGCATTCCTCCTATTCCTCCAAAAAAATGTGTTAAGGGATGAGATTATATCTTCTTGGTCATCCTAAAATCTAACATTAGGTTGGAGCACTAGAAATAATTTCTCATGAGGTAGTACCATTTTCCCTCATTTTATAAGTTTATTAATCAAGCAACTATTCCTATCCCTGGTAGAGTCACCAAAATGTTCCCTTCTAAAGGATCTAAAGGATCTCTCTTGAACCTATGATGACAATACTTATCATATTCAATTTGCTGCCTCAAATTATGGGATAAAGATCTATTCATTCCTTGTTTTAATTTAGATAAAAGAGAATAAGGAAACAAACAATTAACAACTAATAGAATCGAACAAAAAATAATTGATACAAAATACCATTCGATTGACTCTACAACATAAAGTATTTCACACCAAATTTTTCCTAGCTTTGATTAATCTTTCATTATCATACATGTAGCGTTCTGAGATGACCATTACAAAGGAAGTTCAATTGGTTCATCTCCAAAAAAATAACAAATGGCAAGGAGCTAATTTATCTATTACAATGATTATAGGAAAACATGCAAGAGGCAAAATATGAATCACTTCGCCTTCTTTCCTTTTTTCACCTTTGTGTTATAGGCATTGATGGCAGAAATGATTGGAATTATCTCTTTGTACTTATGGACATAAACATTACTGTATCTCAAGTGCCATTTATAATTCTCTCGAGCTAGATCTTTAACGGTGCCCAACCAGTCTACTAATTCTTTCATTGTCCTGTGTACGTATCCACCAAGCTTTTGAAGTTCAAAGACTTTTTTCTAGTCACCAAAAGCTATTCCTATCAGACCATCTATGAAATTGCAAATGTTTTTTTGCATGATAGCTACTCCAATGATCGCCTTCCCTTGTCCACTAGACTGTGAATCTATGCGCAAACCTGTTAATTGCTCATAATCTCTCTCTTGCTCATTCTCTACTTCTTCTTCAATTTTTTTAAGTCCTTCCTCTATCGCCATGATCTTTTTGGACTTGAAATTTATGCTCTAAAATTAATCGAGAAAGGGCTCCTCTCTTTTAGGTAGAATCTTTGCATCAATAGCCTCCTTTGCCTTCATGTGGATGAACATCTTCAACAAGGAAACACAATCATCAGTCTTGGTTTTCTCCTCAGCCAAGGTGGCTCTATTTTATGATATGTCATCTTTCTCTATTTCCAATCTTAATGTAGCATTACAAATCTACTCTATAATGGAGAGTCCTTCCACCTTGATTTTTCCACTCCACTCTCTATTGATTTGCCAAAAATGCTTATCTTCCTAGAGATGGGAGATAAGTGCTTGAACTTCTACAGTGGTGGGATCGCTAGTAATGGGCATCTTGGAGATGCTTGCCAATAGGGTGACCAATTTTTTGATGAAGCCATTCAATTCCTATATTTCCACTTTCATCCAAACCTTGCACAACTCAAGGCTCTCCAAATATCCTTTAATCACCTCGTTTGTTGATTTTCTCAAGTCAATTTTGGTATCATGTCTAGCCTCCACAAGATCCAATGAATGCAGAGTAAAATTATCTATAGACATATCCTTAATTATTCCCTCATTGGTAGGATATTTTATCTCCATTGTTAGATGCCCTATTTTAGGTTCTTGCCCTAGGATAGACAAGGTCTTTATCTTCTTGACCATACTCAATGCTGACCTACAATGAACTACAAGGGATAAGGTGTCCTTGTTGGGGACACCTTCATCTTTCCTCTTTCTCTTCCTATCCAGAGTATCTTTCAACCATGAATCTGTGCTTATCACTTTGGAGGTCATCCCAAGAGAATCTATGCTAAACATTTTCCTTTTGACTAGAGTGATTACTTTCACAATCAAAGAGAAGTGATTCTTTTGGGCTTGTGAAATGAGGTTCAAAGAATCTAGGCCTTTTTCCACCTTCGAAGTCTTCTTGGTTGCTTCATCAGATTTAGTGGATTCACTGTCATTGCTTCCTCTATCTCCTATATCTTCTACCTACACTTGAGGATTACTTAGCTAGAGAAGTACAAAACTTGTGGATGGAACTTGACTACTATATGGTGAGGGGATTGGAGTAGCAATAATATCTTTAGGTTTTTATGCTATCCTCTTCTTTGTTTTTGTTTGAATTCTAATAACTAGGAGGGGGCCATCATGAAAAGTTTTAGCCAAAGGAATATTGTTGTCAGGAGGTTGATCACCTCTACTTGATGCTTGAGCCACTCCCTGAGTGATAGCCAAGGTCACACCTGATGTACCTCCTTGAGAAGAATAGGTCATGGAAACTACTAGAGAAGCTTGAGTAGATGTACTTTTACTTCAACTCCTTCTGGTTGTGGTCCATTTGACCCACTTCCTAGTCCTTTTAATAATTTGGGCCATCATGACCTCTAGCTCTTCTCTAGTATCCTCATAAGTTTCTAATCTGATAGGATTATTTATCAACTATGTTAGATAGGTATTATTATACACATTATTTCCATCATCTTCCACTCCCTCAACATTGATATCAACTTTATACATTTTCACTTGATCTACTATGAGTCTACTGAAAGGACAATCGTGGTTCTCAAATTCATCCTTCCAATCAGTCCAGTAGTCTTCAATGGTGGTGATGTGTTTGATAACACTTCCAATCTACAATACCTCCCTTGCATATCCATTTGGATCAATCATAGGTCTTAAGACCTCATACATCTCTAATTTATATTTTGATTCGAACACTTTTAGCATGTTCTTTGCATCTGAATGAGACTCACAACTAAAAGCTCCAACCTTCATAGGGAACTTGTATAATTTCTTCTTCAAAGTCTCACTCAACACATTCACCTAGATTTCTTGTCACATGATCTCAATCAACATGATCATATCACTACGATATCTTGATAGCTTCAAAGGAAAGCCATCAAAAGCTAAAAGACACAAATATGAAAAGGATGAGAACTAGATGAAATAACTCCAAAATTGGCTAATGGCCACCATAGCTTCGAGACTGAATTTCCTCTCTAGACATCTTTGGAGCCCCCTAAAAATTATCATGGTGAATGCATCATTAACTCTTATATACTCTACATAACTATTTTCCAATTATAAAAATGGTTATAATATATAAGACTTCACACCATTAGGAGAATTTTCCACTCTTGCGAGGCCTAGCCATAATTGTAAAGAAGCTAACATGTAAATGAGGAAGGAGGACATGTAGAATGTGTTGTACAAATTATGTAGCACTAAGATCATTGGACCCAATTTTGCTTACCTCGTGCGCCCAAAAAATATATTGAGTATATGAACAAATGACTTGCACCAAAAAGAAATATTGCTCAACAAATTTTAAAGCTTCAACCTCAACTTTCAATTTATTTAAGAGGACCATGATGTCGACAGTATTAGGATTGAAGTTAGTTCCAAACAGAGTTTTAGTAACCTTACTCTTGCTGCCGTGTGGTTTTTGGAACCATGATTGCATGATCTATTTTCTCCAAATCATCTTCTTTACAAAGAACTCAACAATTGCTCCTTGAAATGTCAAATCTGAAAATTCTTTGTACTCAATAACTTGAAGTCAATTCACCATAGTTTTCCTATCAATGGAAATCAACACTATGTCATATAGCAATGCAATCTATCTAGTGTCCTAGTTGTAATGTTTTATGCATTCATAGATTAATTCAAGAGCCTAAACTACAACATGAAAACTAGTTGCCTTAAAAATCCCACATCCTTTGAGCTTTTCAATAATGGGATGTATTGGCTTTGATATCAATCTATTCTAGAAATCTTGCATATCATAGAAACATAAAGAAGTATTCGTGAAATTCGGCAGTGAAGACTTGATTCCGTTCAACCTATCGAATCCTGTGAATCTAGTTGTCATTTCTATTTGAGAATGAATTTTGAATCCAAACCACCAAAAAGAATAGAAAATGCACACATACTATCTTTCTTGAAAAAGTTGTACAATTTCAATAGAATAACAGTTCAAGAAAGAGCGGTGCTTTTTGTAACTATTCATGTTTCTGTCTATATAGGAAATTGAATTGATCCGTTAATCTTCAAACTGTGTGCCACATAGATGAATTGAAGGAGAGATCTATTGAGGAAGTAAATGCATGGTTTTAATGGATATCTCAATGTCTTTTCACTATTCTATTGGCCCAATGATAACTTTCTATCTTCTCATACTTGCTTTCTCATTTCTCTTTATTTTTTGGGAAGTTTCAAAAAGAGTACTTCATGAGAAAACATCCACTGAGTTCAACTTTTTCTAATAAATCTTTTCCACTATAGTTAGAATATTTCCTATCCTCGTCTTCAAAAGTTTTGCACACAAATTGTGGGTCCAATCCATTTGCAACATGATTTTCTTTAATATCCAAAAACTTTTCTTCATGGGTTGAAAACCCACTAAGGAGAAGACAATTTTTATTTCTCCACCTAGACCTCCCTTTTACTTTATCTCTTGGCTATTATTTCCTTTGGGTTCAAAGATGTGCAAAAGGAGTGTGAAAATTCATTGGAGATGTACCCTTTGTTTCCTTTCCTTTGAAATTGCCTTTTGTAGAAAACTAACTTCATGGGTTGAAATCCCACTAAGGAGAAGTTAGTTTTTGGTTTTCTACCTACAATGATTATAAGAGTTTTTAGTTTTTAGTTTTAAGTTAGCTTTTAGTTTTTAGTTTTCTACCTAGAATGATTGTAAGAGGAACATTAGTTTTCCATGGGCCACCCTATTATCTTCTCATTTAGATCCAACTAAACAATTCACTACTCTTCACTAGAAATCAAAGTCCAGATTTCCATAGCCTTCTATTTTCATGAGAAAATGATAGACTGCAAGTAGATGAATCTTTATAGATGATCCTTGCACAAGAAATGCAAATCTCCATTAGATTAGGCACTAAGCTACCCACACAATCCCTCCACAAAAGGGAAAAGGAAAAACCACCCAGCTATGAAATGCAAAGAAGGAGAAAATGAAAACTTAAAGACTCCTTCCACCTAAGGGGGATTAGACCTAAACTTGAACATGCCTAGGAAATTATTAAGACAAGAGAAAACACTCTTACTACTCAGGTGTAGGATGAAAGTGGGGCAACAATGTTTACAAACCCAATATAACCAATAAGTATTTCTAATTCGCCTTCATCCCTTGTCTCTTTTCCATGATGTCATTGACACATTATCTAATGTTTTGTAATAAGCATTTTTTTGATCTTTAATAAGTTAAACATGTCTATGACGTATTGATTATCTCTTTACTCCTATTACATTTAATATCCAATTAAAACATACAATTCTAAGTTTTGACTTCATTTAAACAGACCTAATGTATTGATGAAACCATAGCTTTTGTTATCATTGGATCACAATACTTTACTCTATTAGTTTAAGTAATTTCTATGCCTATAAACATTTGGTCAAATACTTTGCCTACATTCTCCATTCTACAATCTTCATGCATATCCAAAGTGGAGTGTTGAGTCACTCAATACATATCTAAAATGATTCCAATGTGACATACCTATGTTATTCATCATTTTCAAATGATATATCTGAAACCCAAATTTGGAGCATCTACACATTCAAATTACTTGAACATGAATTAAATAAATTTTTTCCTTTCTTTATATTCGTTACTATCGAACATTATGACTGAATATGTAGGTCATCAGACTTGAGTGCTCTTATTTGAAAACAATACCAATCTATGGTTTTCTCGATCTCATCTATATATTTGAGACTAGGGATTCACAACTATTGGCATTTTGTCAAACACTTTGGTTCCAATCCCTTGATTTATTGTGGGGTACACACTTGTATGTATTGTGACATTTGATATTTCATGAATGCCTTCATAAACTTAAGAATAATAGATGGTGAAAACAATGTGCCATTGAGCCAAGCATATGTCATATACGTTATAGAAAAAGGTTAATTTAATTTCATTACTTCAATTACCTTTTCTCTCTTCTTAAGATTTGACTTTATGCACTTTTTTCATTCTCTATCTAATAATTAATTAGTAATTATTAAATAGCTTTTAGCTTTTAGGTTACCCTTTGTAAATTTTTAGGTTATCCATTTTGGGTTTCAATCTCCTTTTATAAGGATTGATCTTTTTGTAATTCTATATCTTTTCTTTATATGAAACTTAAACAAGAATGGATGTGTGGCCTTCACAGCTAGAGCTCTGCTCAATAGATAGGAAGTAAAACCAACCAACAACCTAGTCTCGAGGTAAAAAGTGGAGCCCTACTAGTTTCACAAAGAAAAATGCCAACCCCCGACAATGAAATGAGGGAAAGAAAGATATAGACAATGAAAGAATTTTTGGATTTTCTCTGTAACTACCATGTGTCCACTTGGAAAACATCCCTAAGAAGTTTAAAACATCTGTCTAATCTCTCCCCACAACTAGTAAATCAAATACTCACTCATTTTTCCTCCAAAGTTGAAAATATATTCATCACTTGATGGAAAACATAACTGATTGCAAAAGACAAAAATCTCTAAAAGTTCTATCCAAAACCATGCAAATTGTGAAATATTAGAGGCAAAATACATCATTATGTATCAAATTTTGAACATAGAAAGCCATCAAAACATATCAAGTGTATCATAACTGAATTTTGTAACTACATTGATGAAATGATTGCTAGTTAAGCATCCCACTAAAAATTTAAAAACCCCCTATAATAGGTATCTCTTAAGACCTATGTAAAAACTAGCTCCAGAAATGGATAACTCATCTCTTGCTAATTCCAATGGTATAATGGAGTCCATATATATGTTCAATATCACCCCTCTAGTAGCTATTTTAAAAACTAGTCCAAGACTATAAAATGGACTGCTTAAATGAATGAATTTGAAAAAAAAATTAAATCTCTATAGTTTGGACTATAGAAAATTCATTTTTTGAAACAAAATTTTCAAATTCTCAGATTGAACGCTCAAAACTAGAAATAAAAAAAATCATAATTATTGAAATACATCTCCTTATACCTCCCTTGACTACTCAAACAATACCATGTGTTAAAACACAATTGATCATCTTGATCACTATCAGGTCCCACAATTTCTATCATTTTTTACATTTTTTGGGAGGTCACCATGTCTCTATTGGTGAAAGCCTCCCATTTTTTTGTGGTGACATGGTGACCATCAAAATTTGGAAACTTTTTAGCGAGTCTTCTCTAAGTTAAAATTGTTGACCTTGCTTATACCTAGCCATGATGGGCCCCTCCTCATGAGCTAGTGCTTCAAAAGTGTATGTCTTTCAAGACACTTAGGTTTATGTGTAGAATAGTATTTAAGGATCAATAGAAACATCCATATTACAAATGTGGGATATTGCAAAACAAAAGTGAAGCTTCAACAAGCTCAACTAAACTCCCCTTTCTACATCTTGATGGATGCTTTGTCTTTGTCCTTTACATTATTGGCCCCTTCATGACCCTACTTTGCTGCTACAAATAAAACCCCAGCCTTAATCCTTGTGCATCAATGCAACTGTTCACATTTTTATCTAAAATGGAGGCTACCATCTACTTTGGAATAGTAGGGCACTCCCTAGTTAGGCTATTGACCGTCCCTTCCAACCAAGCTATGAGCCTTCCTTTCTCCAATCGATTGGACTCCTCCACCTTTCTAATGTAGTACCTACTCCAAATGGCTTCCCTTTTGGTTTGCGGTTTCCTTTGAGGTGGCATTCTTGTTTATTTATGTCATTGCCTTCCCATCTCAGCCATGCCTTTGTTTTGGGCATGAGTAGTCTAGGGTGGAAGACCATTTATTTCAACATAAAATAACCCCATCTATTGGTATCTTACTTCCTCAAATTATTAGCAAGGGAAGTTGACAACTCACATTAATCTTCTTGTAGGGGAAGATAAAAAACTTGGACAAGAATTCTTGATGTCATGGGTGCTTTGTTTTCTTAAGTACTTCCAACATGGAGCCCCTTCACATAGCTCCCTTGCCATGGATTTCCAGTTCTTGTTGTGCATATTTCCATGCCTTAACAGATGCCTTAGTTATGAATACAAGATGGTGTATCATTCCTTCATCACTAGCATTGTTCTTTCAATTTGTTGAATTTTCCTTTGACCTGTAGATATTTACCCAAAGACCTCTTGATTTATCCTTAATGAATACAAACTGCTGATAGAGAAACTCTTGGTTGGAATAAAAAATGCTTTAAAACTTCTTTAACTCTGACCTCTCTAGTGTATAAGAAAGTAAAAATCACTTCATTTCATTCTCTATGGTATTTGGAACCATTTTGCGGGAGAATTTTAATGATGAATGTTTAAGATTAGCAACCAAAGCTTCAAACACAACAACATTGTATCCTTCAAGAATTTCTATAATTATAGCACTTTTTATAAGTTAAAATCACCTTTTACTAGCCACTTAGTGTATGATCTCTCATAATTATCTTATCTTGAAGAATAACATGCATACACCAGAGCTCATAATGATACGATCTATATAACCCTCTTATTTTAAATTTTTAATCCCTAACATCTTATTTATCTGAGAACACCAGTTGGGCCCCTAAGTGGGTCTAGCTAATTTTTTTTTTTCACACACCTAATCCTTCAAATTGACCTATTGAACCCATCATACTGATTGGAATCAAGTTCAACCACTCAAAAAAAATTTACAACTCACTTTATCATTAATCTATGAACTATCAATTTAATGCCTAAAGGTGGTTTGACTGGCCTTAAAAACTAACAAAAACACTTGATCAGGCTCTAAAATTAATAATATTGATTCTTTGTTCTACATTATTGCACCATGTCAAATCTTGTCTCCTGAAGAATTCTCAGTCAAAAGATATTGACTATCAAAGTTGCCCTCTCAGAACTACTTGCAAGCAAACAAGTTAGAAAACTATAAATCACGTTCAGATTTGGCTTCAAATTTTGGGTAAATGGATACTTGGCAGCATGAAAACTAGGGAATTGGTTCATTTTCTTGAGAAAAACTTAAATTTGGGATTAGGGCTCATGATGAATGATGGGAAAAATTGTGCAAGTGGTCAAAGTGGGCGACTCAGATTTTCAGGACTAGAAACACTGGCAGAAAAACAATTTTCCAAACAGAATGGACCTAGGAAAGTGTGTAGATGGATTCACCAAGGTTTGAAAATTGGCACACTTAAATAAATTTTAGAGTAGAAAACAATGGTTTCATCTATTCAATCTCATCTATCATAGATTCATAGATATGACATCACAAACAGGGGTACCAACAAATGTACCTTTCTTGACACTAGTAAAACATCATAAATTGCATTCTGAATCAAGTTTGAAAACTAATCAAATGGATTTATCATAAGCTCAAAATTGAATATCAAGTCTTTGACCTCTAGAATGCAAGATAAAATGAATTTTCTCATTTTGGTCAACTAGGTCAAAGTTATAACTAGTCAACAAGGGCCTCTCATAATTCTAAACAAATTCAATTAACATGACAACAATAAATGACCAACTTTGAAGGATTCAAAACCTAGTCAAATCAAATTGAAATAACTTAAAATATGAAACATAGGATCCCTAGTATGGATACTAAACACTCCCAAAGCAGCGAGTCATGAAACATTACTGGGTGTGAGATATTCAAATGCAAACGCAACCTCCTATTGTTGTTTGACACTTAGGCAAAAATACAAATTTGGACGTTGCTCAAAACGACACTTCATGGAACAACTTGGAATGGTAATTTATCTTCATGGGATGAGTGGATGTACTAAATGCAAGGTGTTACAAATATCAGGCACCTCTTAGGCCTCAAAAGAATAGTATGGTACACATGCATTAAAAAGTGCTTATAGGGCTTGATTTTTTCAATGGTACTCAAAATCAAGGCTTCAATTATGAGTCCCAACATATGCCACATGGTAGTTTTTTTTTGGCTGTCATGGCCTATAGGCTATCAATTTTAAGATAGTAAAATGCTGATATCAGCATGACATCATCACTGTATCAACACTCCTACATGTCTTTTAGGTCCTTTTCTGACCTATTGTTGGTTTTTTAGCTGTAACTTGAGCATACAAAGGTCTGTCTTTGATCTAAAAGAATTGTTGGAAATATTTTTTCTAGACAAAGACAGTGGTGTGGGAATTTTCTAGTTTTGATATAGTTTATTTTCCTATTTGGGAAGTCAAATATGGGTGTTCTATTTTTCAGTCTGGAGGGCATATCTTGAGCATCCCAACTCTATCTTTTAAAAATATTATATTTTTTGAAAGATGGTTCAGTCCTCTTTTAAGAAATGCTAGTTCTTTTTCTAGATTCTACTCAACGCTCTTTCTATCATGATTTTTTTTTTATTGCACTATGGTTGATATCATAGATGTTTCAGGTTCGGGGATCATTTGTTTTCAGATGTTTCAGATGTTTCAGATGGTTCGGGGGTTTCAGATGTTTTCATTTGTTTGCCTCCTAATTTGATGTACATTATAGTCTTCTCTAGTTGGTCAGGTTCTATTTCAAAGGAGGTTCTATAGATCAATAGTTTCTTTTTGACAGAGTTTTTGACTTCTTCATGGTTCACTAATGTTTCTTCAAGATCACTCTTTGTACCTATTTTTTGGAACATTCCTCTAGTTGGAGGCTTCTATAGTCCTTCACTAAGTTTTCAACTATCTCTTTTTGGGGTAGAGTTTTTCCCACTCAATTTTCTCTATTTCTCCATTTCCTAGAGATTTTATTGTGAATGGGTACCTCATTAGGCCTTGTTGCTGGGTCCCAAGTTTTCTTTCAACATTGCATTGAAGTTTCCTTATTCTTTCTACATTGTTTGTAATTGCATTGTTGCTCATCTTAAAGGGGGTTGTTAGAGAAAAAGGTTAATTTAATTTTATTAATTAAATTACCTTTTCTCCCGTTCTTATTTAATTTCTCTTTATGAAATTTTTGTATTCTCTATTTAATAATTAATTAATAATTATTAAATGGGTTTTACCTTTTAGGTTACCCTTTGTAACTTTTTAGGTTATCCTTTTTGGCTTTTGATCTCCTTTTATAAGGATTGATCTATTTATAATTTTCTATCTTTTCTTTATCTTAGAATACAATTTGGATATTTTTAGAGAAAACCAATGCGCCCTCTTGTCTTTTTCTTCTCTGTGATAGGTTTTCTACATGTAGGTATTCAAGGACTTCGTGGATTTGATTTGCATATTTTTTCAAACCCTTCAATGTACACTCTTCTTTAAACCATTGGATAGGATTTCATTCGATCTAGTCTTGACCGAATCCAATTTTCACCTTTCTTACAATTCTAATATTGACCACTTTGAATTCATTCATATGTATTTTGTTGAACAAGTTATGAGTGGTCATCCTATTAGATAATTCACATGCTTCCTTGACATTGTTAATATTGTGGCTCAAATACATGAAAATAAATATAGATATGGCTTCAATTTTCAAAAGCATTATGAATTTCCAATCACTAAATCTGGGCAATTTGAGATTTGGGATTTTTAAAAGTTGTGCTTTACTTCTATATCAGATCTACCCTTATGAATTACACTTATGTACTGTTCAATCTTGACCATTGAAGCTTTTGAACTGCCCTTGCATATTCTAGAAACAATCATTTAAACATACCTACTACTATGCTTTTAGCACCCACATTTTAAACTTCGAAATCAGCCCCATCAAGTAAATCTTCTGTTGGTTTCTTTTGTCAATTGTGATATTGTATACTTTGACTTGTAAGAAGACAATGTTTGGAGAATGTACTAAACCTAAACCTTCATCAGCGAATATCAGAAGGCCAAGTTCAAATGTTCAAAGCTTGAGATATAGTTCAGATATACATGATACTTGGTTTGGAATCATATATTTAAAGTTCAATCTTTGACTTTTAGTTTCAAGGATCACCATCGAAGTCCAACTTCATGAGCATGGGTTCAGAGTTAAATTTGTAGATCATCTTTCCTAGGTTAAAGTTTGAAGTTCAAGATTCACTAGTTTGGAAGTTCAATGCATAAGAAATGATTCAAAGGAGCTGTGGTTCAAGTTCGAGATGCGAGTTCAGAGTTCAAGACTAGATTAAATTCAGAGTTCTTTAGTCACCTTTGGTATATCCTAAATATTATGGTTTGTCCATATGACAGGAAGATTAATGAATACCTAATGGTGTTATAGATACATATACGTTTTTCAGATGTCTTTCAGAGGCGGGTAGGATTAACTTCAGATCTAAGGTCAACCTCATTAAATGAGGTATTCATTCTTCATTAGAATGTTGATGATACTACGTTGATAGCATGAAAAGCTAAGAAGTTGATTATTACACATTCCCAACAGCATTGTTAAGATTTGATTGCCACCTATCAAGTCATGAACACAAAAACTCGGGAACCCTGCCAAAGCCTTGTGATCTAATGAATAGAATTCTGGTGCTTATGTCATAGTAAGGAATGATTATTCAATTCGGCCCTCTATATTCCATCGAGAAATATGAAGAGACTATACTTGCGATAAGATCAATAACTCTAACTGACAGAATTACGAGCATATGTGGTGATAGTTGGCAGTGATGACTTGAAGATATTCATGGGAATCTTATAACTCTGTATGACACAGGGCACTTTAGACTACTTAGATCATTTAACACTATAATGCTATCACATAGTTGTGCAAATATTCTTGTGAATCCATGCACCAGGTTTTGGCTGAGCAGCAAAAATGTGTTTTTCATGCTCACCATAACCCTTTCAAAATATGTCTATCGTTCACGAGAAAATGGAGTTCAATACCTCACGGGATCTCGGATCATATCAGGTTTTAGAGGAGTTCATGATAAGCAAATTAAAACTTTCTGAATTTGATAATGTAGTAAAAAGCTTTCATGGTGATCTAAATTAGATTAAATTCAACAAATTCGTGGATCACACAAAAAATGCATACGAATTGTTTGAAAGAATATCATCTCTAACCCAATCATCGTATCCATAGCCGTATGGATGGGGTTAAGACAAAACAACTGAGATCCTCTTGCGAATATCATTCTCCATCCGATTGTTTGGTCGATGCTAAGTCACAGTTCAGAATCGACGTCACGGGAATAGTTACAACAGTGATCATTGAGTTCGCAAATGAAGATTTGAATGGAATGAAATCAGGCCTCGAGTACAAACATGTTCACAAACCGTTTCACAGAGAATATCCAATAGAGATAGACCAAGTGCATCGCGGGCATGTAGAATAAGTTTCAAAGCTACTCATATACGAATGAGAAGAACATTAAGAGAGTTCTGTTTGGGAGGTGAAGATTAATCATGTAGGAGCAGCATGAAGAATATGGTCAAAATGTTTGACCAAATGTCTATAGTCCTCATCAGGTTATTAACTCAATGGATATGAGAGCTTCAAAATAGTTCATAACGTGATGACAGGACTGTCTTACTCATACTATCCTAGAAAAGATTCGTAAGGAGGCCCACGGTGTATGAGTTTATAAGGCTCATGGTGTACGGGTTTATATTGCTCATGCTCTGTAGATTCACATTGTGTGATCCTCCTGCATCGTGTTGCCAAAACATCTTCTCAAGCACAAATGCCTCATGTGCAACATCTCTTTTCAAATATCTCCGCACATAATGGTGGTGTAATAAGTAGTTAAAATCCCATGAATGTAGTCTAATAAGATGGTCAATTAGCTTAGTATAATGGCTGGTGAAACATAAGTTGCTGCAAAAGTGCAGTCTCGTGGGATGTAAATTTTTTACCAGAGGTCATAAAATAAATGTGTTTTCATCGTGGATTGACCACTCTAACATGTCGAGATGTTTCCAGTGGTGATAAATCTGCACATAACACACAGACACATTATAACATTTAAAGAGGCAAGTGTCATGTTAAGTTAAAGAGAGACTGAATTGGGCAAATGATGATACAATACATCTTACATCAAAGCTAATTAACAAGAACTGACACGTTATGCGGTGATTCATTCTTGAAAGATTTGAATCCTCAAAGTGACATGTGGCGTGCTAAGACAATGGAGAATGGTTATTTCCTCCTATTTTAAATATTGAAACTAATAAATCCTAGAAGCATAACCACATGAAAGGATCAGAAAGTTAAAAGATACAAAATGAAGAGCTTGCCAAGATTCAGTTTTAATAACCTAGGAGGAAGACTTACCACCAGAGGGAAAGGATAAATGTGAGGGAGAAAGAGAGTCAAAAGGTTCTTCTTTTCTGTGGGAGACAGAGAGTTGGAGTAGCGGGAAGGAGTTTTGTTTTTCTACATTTTCATTATAGATGTTAAGAGTTTGAGTTTTTATAATAGATTTAGCATAGGTTGTGAGCAAATAAAATCTTGGCATTCTTATTTGTGATGTTTGAGACAACATGGGTTTTATTTTAAATTGGAGTATTTAGTTATTTCTCCTCTGATTATAATCAATCAAAGTATTGTGAGCAATGTTTCTGGATTAAATTGTGTGAGTTTTTTTAGCATCAACTTTTTGGATCATACTGCATGATCCATCATCATTTCATATTCTAATGCTCTCTCATCCTGATGATGGATCATGTAGTATGATCCGAAACGTTGATGCTAAAAAAACTCACACAATCTAATCCAGAAACATTGCTCACATTATTAATGGATTGTGGAAATATGATTATGTTAACAATCAAAGTATGGTTTCAATTTTGGGCATCATCTTGCATGTTATGTTAAGTAATGAATGGTTTTTAGATTAGAGTATTTGCAGACATTCCTATTACGAGAATTGGGATTATTTAGCTTCCATTTTCTTTTCATTTTGCACTACATTTGCACAAGTAACTTTCATATTGCATTACCAATGTTAGAGAGTCATAAGACATGTGAATTATTGGGGTTGCTTAGGTTTAGAACTGAATTTACTGCCTAAGTTAGTTATATCTAGGGCTGACTTGAATTTTCCTCTTTCATTCCCAGGTTAAGAATGTACCCAGTTAGTTTAGGAATAAAACAAGATTCATTGAGTATCATTCATAAGGGAGTTGTACCTTGTAATTCAGAGGAAATCTATCAACCTAATGATAGATTATCCAACTATTGGTATCAAATTGTTTCTCACAAATTCAGGCATTCAAGAGTTAAATTGAAGAACAATTTTTTAACCAACAATATCTATTGTGATATATCAAACCAATCGGCATGTTTGAAATGCAAATTGAATGACTCAACCTTTGATCCATTGAACCTAGTTCATAGAGAACAATGTGTTTCAGAACCACTTTGAACCATTGAACCTAGTTCAATGAGTACAATGTGTTTCAGAACCACTTTGAACCTAGATCAATATGGTTCTAAAATTACAAAGGAAAACTTTGAACCTTGAGCTTGAAGATTTTGGTTTACTATCATGAAATTTCATTTGAACTCTACCTTACATAATATAACTTTATATGGAATTTTCAACATAATTTGTAGGGAAATCAAAGAAGATAAGGGAAATCCTATTAGGAAGACTAGATTTTCAAGCTGAAAATTAGGGTTCAAAATACCAACTAACAATGTATACCTATACATGTACATTTATACACATACATATACATGTATACATATCATCTGCCAAGAAGCCAACCATTTGCCAAGATGTTGCAGAGGGAGTGGGTGTTCTCACTTTGATATATGCACATGTATACATATATCATCTATATATGTATATGTATGGAGTCTTGAGCCAATCATCTACCAAGAAGCTATAGGGGGAATCGGTGGTCTTAGAGTCTTTTCCCACATCCTTTTCATCCTTGTTCACATAAAGAAAATATAGAGTGGTGGTCACCAAATGCATGACTTTACTAGAGAACTTCACAAGGGTTTCAACCTTTCGGCACAAGGCTTCCTAATTGTAGGTTAGGTCATGCATTGATTTCTCTAGCTTATCCAGCCAGATTTTACTTTGACCATGCCAATGGCTATGATGCCCCTTCTTTCCACCACCCTTAGTAGCATCCTCCATTGGGAAGGTTATATCTTCCCCCGAGCTTTTATCTGGGAATGGGTTGGCTTCTAGGGTAATCCACCAAAAGAAATTTATCCTTACCAGGATCTAGGGGTGCCAAACATTTTTCCATTTCCTCAGAGCTTCACTAATGATGTAGGAGCATCCTAGGTGTGAGGCAAGTCTTGAGTCACCGAAAAATATTTTTACTTTTAGCTTGTATCTTTTTGGTTTTAGGAATTTCTAATTTAACCTAGACTACTAGACAATGGGGTTACTATTTTTGGGAACATGCTATTTTTAGCAAGCTTTTCATATGAACTTAGAATGTTCTAATTTTGTACAGGAATGTTCATTTTAGAATTATAATTCTACCATAAAAAGCTCATGGCTCCAACTTCCATATCGGAGAAGTTATTGTAGATTTTTAGTGAAATTTTTTGTAGAAATATCTTTGAACTCAATTTTGAAGGCTTTAGAGGCTCTAGAATGGGGTCAAACCTTAACTAAGTGATGCTTCACATCTTAGCCACTATAGTTGAAGATCTTCCCTTTCTAAAAAGTGGTCATAATAGTCAATTGGAACAACGATTTGCGAGTTATAGTCTCCTGAAGTTTGGTTATCCTAATCATGATCAAAATAAAGTTGTAATTCTTTCAGCCAACTCTAATGCAATAAATGTAATTTATGTAATTTTGAGTTTTTTGGCATCAATGGCTAATTTCTAAAACCTTCCTAAGTGGCATAAATTTTTTTGTTCAAGAAAGGCCCATAGGATTGTTTAGGGAAGTTCTGGGTAGCTCTGGGGGATAGTTTGAAGTTTTGTCTTGTAGATTTTTGTAATGAAGGTGTCCATGTGGGTTAGCACATTGTAATCCTAAATTTTGTAATTCAGCATTTGTGGCAATAATAGAAAGCCCATGTTTTGTTCTTAAAAATTGTTGTTGTTTCTTTGTTTTTAGTTACATGTTTGTGGTATTAAGGTGAGTACCCTTCATGAACCACCCTCTAGACAATAAGTATAAGAATATTTCACTATGAATTACATAGAGAGAGTAAGTTTACATATCAAAGATTCATCCAATGGGATGAAGGGGATACAAAAATTATGCAACATCTCCTGAAGCTCCATAAATAGCCTAGTTCAAGGATTTTCCTAATCGTAAAGTCTTTTTCAATTTTCTATCAAGGGTAATGGAGTTTTGATTGAGGGCAACACATTGACTCTAGTAGATGAATCTCTTAGAGGTTGGATCTTGGTATCCCTGAGGGGGCCATCTCGGAGACAATGATCCTCCTGGAAGTTGACATTGTTCCCATTTCCTACCACCTAATGGGGTAAGTGCACAAAGTTGTGGTGCTAAAAGGGGGGTATAAGTGGACACCTTTTTCCTAAAATCTGCAAATTTTGAACTTCAACAAGAATTTGAAGATAGTTACGCTCAAAATTTTCAGATATGATGAAAAAAAAAGTCGTAGTCCTTTGAATCTAGTTTCTAAACTACTAATTTTTTTTCAAAATGGTTTAGTTTTAGGTCGTCAAAAAAGGGGGCCACAGAAAGTGGTACTATTTATTCCAAAAAAACATAGCACAGTACAAAGTGTGGCTCCCCTAAAATTTTAACTTTTTTTTTGAAATTTTTTAATCGCTCTAGTCAAAAGTTACTTAACACTATGTAGTTTATCCCATATTTTTTGAGTAATTTTATAATGTATTTTTTTTTTTAACGAATTTTTTAACTAGACACATCCCAAAAATGTGGAATATCTGTGTGCTCCCCCTAGAAATAATTGAAAACTAATCTAAAATCAAAACTTTTTTTTTTCAAAGTGTGTAGAATGGAGTCTAGTTTCTAAAAACTAAGTTTTTACAAAATTTGATGAACGAGCTAAAATCTATAGCCCAATTAGTACGTGGTGGTTTTTGACAAAAAATGAACATACATTGAAAATAAATTATAGATGAAAGGCTTGAAATAGTTCAAATTAAAAATAAATTATATGGTTAGATAGCTAACACAGAGACCTATAATGCTATGTAACCTGATCTTATTGATACCCAACCACGAGAAATCTTGAAGGGGAGCACAGAAGAAAAAACAATCATTTTTTGTATGTTTGCTAGAAAACACGTCTCAGGCCTGTTCATCAAATCCAAACCTTTGGGTTGGATCTCCAAGGAAAAACCAAGCCTTAGGCTTGGGTTTGATTAAGGTTTAAATAGTGTGTGCGCCCTATAGCGTGTATGTGCTATTTAAACCTCAACTCTAAATAGCGTGTGCACGCTATAGGGCGCAAGCACTATAGTGCACACACACTATTAAGATGTAAGTTGCAAAAAGCAACTAGGTCGGGGGGGATAGGGGAATGGCTATGTGTGCATGAAAGAGATAGCGAGAAAGTAGGGGATAGGAGAGGGGAGAGAGTACAGGATGGGAGAGAGAAAGTGAGAAAGAGTAGGGGTGGCAAAGAGAGTATAGGATGAAAGAGAGAGTAGGGGTGGCAAAGAGAGGAAGTGTGAGAGAGAGTATGGGTGGAAAAGAGAGAGTGCAGGATGGGGGAAAGAGATTTAAAGTATGGGATAGGAGAGAGAGGAAGTATGAGAGAGAGTACAGGTTGGGAGAGAGAGATTAAGAGTAGGGGATGGAGGAGAGAGAGAGTAGGTGATGGGAGATAGAGTGGGAGAGGAAGAACTTGAGAGAGATGAGGATGGGAGTGCATGTGTGTGAAATAGAGAGAGTATGGAATGGGAGAGGGGGAAGACAAAGTACCTCAAGAGAGATTAGGGGATGGAAGAGAGAGTAGGCGATGGGAGAGGGAGTGGGAGAGGGGGAGATAGGGGGGAATAGAAATGTGTGTAAGAGAGAGAGAGAGAGAGAGAGAGAGAGAGAGAGAGAGAGTAGGGGATAGGAGAGAGTGTGAAAATTTAAGATTGAGTAGAGGGTAGCAGAGAGAGAGAGAGAGTGGAGAGGGAGAGAGTAAGAGTGAGAGTGAGAGAGAGAGTAGGCAGTGGGAGAGGTAGTGGGAGAGGGAGAGCAAGTGAGAGAAAAAGTAGGGGATGGAAGAGGAGAGAGGGGGGATGGGTGTGTGTGTGTCAAAGAGAGAGAGTCAAGAATGAGAGAGGGGAGAGAGACATAGAGAGAGTAGGCAATGGTAGAGGGATGGGAGAGAGAGAGAGAGAGAGAGAGAGAGAGAGAGAGATAGTAGGCGGTGGGAGAGGGAGTGGGAGGGAGAGAGAGGTGGAATGGAAGCATTTAAGAGAGATAGAGTAGGCAGTGGGACAAGGACTGCGAGAGAGAGAGAGGGGGGAATGGGAATGTGTATTTATTTATAAGAGAGATAGAGTAAAGGATGGCAGAGAGTGAGAGTTTGAGAGAAAGTAGTAGGGGATGCGAGAGAGAGTGAGAGTAAGGGATGGGGGAGAAAGAGAGAGAGAGAGAGAGAGAGAGAGAGAGAGAGAGAGAGAGGGAGAGAGAGAGAGAGAGAGAGAGAGGTAGTAGGTAGTAGGAGAGGGAGTGGGAGAGGGAGAGGGAGATAAATAGGGGGGATGGGAGTGTGTGTGATAGATTTAGAGAGAAGAAGAAGAGTGGGGGGATAAGAGTGTGTGTATCTATGAAAGTGAGAGAGTAGGGGATGGGAGAGAGTGTGAAAGTGTGAAAGTAGGGGGTGGCAGAGAGAGAGAGTACGACAATGGGGGAGAGAAAGTAGGTGATGGGAGAGGAAAAGAGAGACGGGGGATGGGAGTGTGTGTGTGTGTAAGAGAGATAGAGTAGGGGATGGGAGAGAGTGTGAGAGTGTGAGAGTAGGGGGTGGTTGAGAGAGAGAGAGTACGACCACGGGGGAGAGAAAGTAGGCAGTGGGAGAGGGAAAGAGAGAGGGGGGATGGGGGTGTATTTGTAAGAGAGATAGAGTAGGGGATGGGAGAGAGTGAGAGTGTGAGAGAGTAGGGGATGGGAGAGGAGAGAGAGAGTAGGGGATGATGGAGAGTTTGAGAGTGTGAGAGAGTAGGGGATGGGAGACGAGAGAGAGAGCAAGGGATGGGGGAGAGAAAGTAGGCAGTGAGAGAGAGAGTGGGAGAGGTAGAGAGATCTTGTACAAGATGGGAGAGAGAGAGAGAGTAGAGAGGGAGAGAGAGAACTTGAGAGAGAGATAGTAGGTAGTAGTAGTGTGAGTGTGAGAGAGAGTAGGGGGTGTAGAGAGAGTACGACGATGGGGGAGAGAAAGTAGGTAGTGGGAGAGGGAAAGAGAGGGGGAATGGGAATGTGTGTAAGAGTGCCAAATTAGGGGATGGAAGAGAAGAGAGAGAGTAGGGGATGGGGAAGAGAAATTAGGTGGTAGGAGAGGGAGAGAGATAGGGGGGATAAGAGTGTGTGAGAGAGATCTAAAGAGCCGAGGATGGGAGAGGAGAGGGGGTGAGAGAGGTAGAGAGAGTAGGTGGTGGGAGAGGGAGAGTGAGAGAGAGTAAAGGATGGGAGAGAGTAGGAAGAGGGAGATGGAGGGGATGGGAGAGAGAGTAGGGAGGATGGGGAGTGATGTGTTTTGATAAAGTAGGGGGTGGCAGAGAGAGAGTACGACGACGAGGGAGAGAAAGTAGGTGGTGGGAGAGGAAAAGAGAGAGGGGGGATGGGAGTGTGTGTGTAAGAGAGACAGAGCAGGGGATGGGACAAAGTGTGAGAGTGTGATAGTAGGGGGTGGCAGAGAGAGAGAGTACAACAATTGGGGAGAGAAAGTAGGCCGTGGGAGAGGGAAAGACATAGGGGGGATGGGGGTGTATGTGTAAGAGAGATAGAGTAGGGGATGGGAGAGAGTGAGAGTATGAGAGAGTAGGGGATGGGAGAGAGTGAGAGTGTGAGAGAGTAGGGGATGGGAGAGAAGTGAGAGAGTATGGGATGGGGGAGAGTGTGAGAGTGTGAGAGAGTAGGAGATGGGAGACTAGAGAGAGACAGCAGGGGATGGGGGAGAGAAAGTAGGAGATGGGAGAGAGAGTGGGAGAGGCAGAGAGAGCTTGTAAAAGATGGGGGAGAGAGAGTAGAGAGGGAGAGAGGGAAATTGAGAGAGAGATAGTAGGTAGTAGTAGTGTGAGGGTGAGAGAGAGTAGGGGGTGGTAGAGAGAGTACAACGATGTGGGAGAGAAAGTAGGCGGTCGGAGAGGGAGAGAGAGGGGGAATGGGAATGTGTGTAAGAGAGACAAAGTAGGGGATGGGAGAGAAGAGAGAGAGTAGGGGATGGGGGATAGAAATTAGGTGGTAGGAGAGCGAGAGGGAGAGAGATAGGGGGGATAAGAGTGTGTGTGAGAGATCTAAAGAGTCAAGGATGGGAGAGGAGAGGGGGTGAGAGAGGTAGAGAGAGTAGGCGGTGGGAGAGGGAGGGTGAGAGAGAGTAAAGGATGGGAGAGAGTAGGAAGAGAGAGAGGGAGGGGATGGGAGAGAGAGTAGGGAGGATGGGGAGTGATGTGTTTTGAGATAGTGCGTATGCACTATAGTGCGTATGCGCTTTATATTGTGTACACACTTTATAGTGCATATGCACTATCTCAAATCACCAAAAAATGGTTAAAAACCAACCTTGGGGCCCATTTCATCCATTTTTAACTTTTGGTCTATTATGCTCTTTGTTATTCCAACAGAAAACACAGGTTTCAACATCTAGCAAACACTATTTCAACACTTTTGGAAGCTAGCAAACACCAAATTCAATCATTGGATATGTGATTTGAAGAATTTTTGAATATTCTTTTAATAGAAAAGGTTAGTGCAATCCATTTTAAATATTTTTTGTTGATATATAGATCCAAATTTGATTATAATTTGATATGTTATGTAATATATAGTGAATTGATTAAAAATTGTATGTTTGAATGAAATGTTATTTTGAAATGGTTAGAAATTTTACAAGTCATTTGATATATATTGTGTATTCATTCAAATAATTATAATTTTTATATGTAATTGAATAATTTGTAATTTACACATTTTATGTAATTTGGATGTTTTAATAATTTGACATGTAGAAATCATCATTATGCCAAGGAAGAAACCAAAGATTCAATCAAATGCAGATAGGGAGAGAGATTTGACAATTAAAAGAGATAAAATAAAATTACTACGTGAACAAAGAAAATTGCAAAGCAATGATGAAGAGTTAACTTTCAAAGAGGATCAAGAACCACCAATACAAAGAAATAAGGAGGAAGAATTAGAAAGACAAAGAGAACGAATGAGATTGTTACGCTCAAGAAGACAATTGAATTGTGAAGCTACACCATCCTCCAATGTTGGAGTCATATTGTCCGCTACACCATCTTTGAATGTTGGAGTCATATCATCCACTACACCATCTTTCAATGTTGAATTCATATCATCCTCTCATGTTGAAGAGACACTGATTTATAGATCTGATGATATACACACTCCATCATGTCATGTTGAAAGCACAACATCAACACATCAAGTAGGTGATATTCCATCTTTTACATCTTATTGACAAGGCACATCAGCATCAGTTCAAGGTACACAATACACTCAACCTTATATTGATGTTCAAAATGTTGAGAGAATTGAAGAGATTAGAACACCTTCTAGAATTCATTTTAGAAAACCAAAATATTTGATTGATATTGATACTAACATTTTGAAATCAATGCTTGACAAGATTAGCAAGCGTATTTGTCAAAGAAAAGTTAATCATATGTGGAGATTATTTTTTGAAGAATTAAATATTACAGGTCAATGCCAATTATTTGTTGAAATGATGAGGAATTTGAAATTTAGGCCTATCATGAAGATTCTTGGGCTAGGAATGACGGATGATTCAAATGAAAGAAATATTGTAAAGAATCTAATGAGTGCTTATGACAAAGTGGGTTCTAAATCACACACCAAAGATAGTAATATCACAAGACGAGTACTCACATCTACAATAGTAAGTAGCCAAATGAAGAAAGCTTGACTCATGAGAAAGACAAGCAAAACATAAAAAATTGGTAGAAGTACCTTAAGGAGAGCCATGCTAAGGTGTGAGATATTAGAAGATCCAACAAAAAATGAGTTATGGATATTTAGCGGTAGACTGTCACGAAAGGATAAAGAAATTGGTGAAGCCTTGAAATCATTGATCGAAGATTTTTGGAAAAATAACACACGTGTTTCTCCCAATCAAAGAGATGTTGTAAGAAGGAGGATTGGTAGCCGAAATCGTGAGCCACATGCGAAACATTTTTTGGACTCAACTCAGACATAATTTTTTTCAAAATTTATTGTTATGTATTCTCAAATTTGAATAAGTCAAATTTTTTTAGATGGGTAAACCTTTTTATGTGAAAATAAATCACACACGCACAACTTGTTGTTGTAGGATACATATTGAATTTTTTAACCATTTTGATGTTTTTAGGCACATATGCGTAGTTTTGCATTCTCAGTTTGTTTTGCAGAATTGTGACATAAAAGAGCCACCAAGATCTTCAAGGGAATTCATATCCAACATTTTATGTGAAATAGGGAATGGACAACAATTTTACAAGACATCATGCTTGGATGGTACTTGCTTATTTTGTGGTTCTTTGCAACTTTTGTCAACTTGTCAACATATGGATAGTACACATGCAATTGGAAAAGAAATAGTAGATTACAAAAAATTCAAGACAATGACATATGCTCTAAAAGATGGGAAACATGGTAAAAGATGTGATCTAGTTATTGAAAAGATTTCAGTGTATGAGTTCATGAAGATTTTCTGTAAAAAGATTATGTATGAGTATGCAAGGCACACCCATAGAGCTCAATGGTTGGATTTGCAATTCAAGTTGTGCAAGGATATGTTTCCATTGGATACCATTGTGTCGGTTGTAGATTTTACAGAGAACTACACACTACAACCACAAAATGAGGTGCAAGCAAAGTATTATAAATCTCAACAGGTTTCTATATTTATTCACATAACATTCATGCATTCACCTACAGGTACAGAGGATGACAGGAAGATTTTAAGGGAGTATCATTTTTACATCAGAGATGATCAATCACATTCTATGGTGTTTGTACATGGTTTTTTTCAACTATTTTATGGAGATTTGGCTAACAGGGGCATATCATATCGTCAACACATTATTTGGTCAGACAATTCTGCATCTCAATTCAAGAATGCACGGATGTTCTATTGGTTAAGCAGGATGCATAGGTTGTGTAGAATTCAATATATGTGGAATTTCACAGAGGCTTGTCATGGTAAGGGAGAGCACGATGGTGCAGGTGCATGCATTAAAAGAGCCTTGGCCCGTGAAGAACTAAAGTACAAACATGGAGCAATATTGATAGATGCAAAATCCATCGTCCAATGGTGCAATGCTACAATGGGTCCAGGTAACGAAGGTGAGTCTACATTTCGTAGATTTTTTTGGTTGATAGATAATACTAACATTGCACCATATCAAGATTGTTGCAGGCTAACAAGATCTAGTGAGTTACACTCTTTTAAAAGCTCTGATGTAGGTTCATGGAGTATCCACACACAAAAAATGGCATGCTATTGTCCATCATGTGCAGAGGAAAATTGGGATAAATGTAAGTCAACTGAATGGGTGGACAAATGGGATATATGGGTTTTGGACCCAATCGACACCTATCGTTCCCCACAAGCACTAGAAATGGTAGAGATGGATTCATCTATTGACTTTGACCTCTTGTTAGATTTAGTGCAACCTGGTAATATATATATATATATATATCTTTGTAATTTCAATATGTAACTTTATAACTTTTACCCAAGTATTTTCTGAATTAATGACCACATTTTGTACATTTGTTACTGCAGGCCATGTTTTTGTTGTTATTGCACCTAAAGACAATGAAGAAGGGACATATTATTACTTGTGTCATTGTGTTGAAGCCAAACAAAAATTGGATCACTCAGTTATAGATGGTGAAGGTTTAGAGTACCATGTCAGTCTGGTGGTTGTAACAGGCATATGGCTTAGACGATATCCTATGAAGAATCCTAACTTGTGGTTATTTGAGGATTGGCAAACAGAGAGGAAGATTCTTCATTATTCAAACCTTGTTGTTGCATCAAATGTCCACTTGATAAAATATGGTGGAAAACCACATAATAAGATTCTTTGGAAAGTTCGCAAGTCAGAACATGAGGCAATACTTGAGACATTAAAATGTCGAGCAGATCCAATTGGCTCATTAGATTGAATTGGTAGAGAGAGAAAAAGTGATCAATTGGATCTCAATACAATGTTACAACCTCTTCCCCAAGACTATCACATGACCAAGGTGGACTATATTGTTATGATGTGTAAGTGATGAGATTTAGTTTTGATTTGTTTAGAATATAGATACATTATTTGAATTTATATTAGATTCTTTAATAGGACCCATTTTTTTAATCGTATCTTAGATTTGTTACTGTGCTAATTCTTGATTTGTAGGTCACCAAAGAAGAGGGTTAATAAAGTTGACGCACAAGTGATAAAGGGTGAGATGCCAAAATCATTTGCGAAATGGTATTATCAATTCACATCCTTAATATTTATTAGTGTTCTTTGTTCAAGTACCATTGTATGCTAATCATCTTATGCCTAGAATTGCAGAGGTTAAATTATGTCAATACTAAGGTTTGTAGCATCAATACTAAGGTTTTTAGCATCAATTGGTCACGCTAAGTATAGTAGTTGTATCATGAATCCTTCTGAACCAATATGACTAAGATTCTCGGAAGAAGACTAAACCATATCATCTATCTACTCCCTCTTTATATAAGAGTTTGTCAAAAAATGAGAATGAAAAATTGATTATTACTCCCCCCTCAACGTAAAATTCTCATTGATTGCATTTTGTAAAGTTTTAAGTCACTATCAACCTCTATATCATTGTATTCTTCTTATCATCAAATTACACAACAATGAGAATATGAACGATGACTTCTTCACATGAACCTGACAATTATAAATTCTACACCTTAATAAATGTTTGGGCTTGGTCTTTACCATTTGAGCTTATAATACAATACATTGGCTTCATTTGTATTTGGAAGTATTTATTATGTTTGTTCCAAAAGTCATTCTTCATTTGCCAATATGAAAATGCAACTATCATGAAAGGCATAGACTTATAATTTCTAATTTGTATAATGGTATAAAAGCTTGGTTTTGGGTTTGAATCCATTGCCCCCATGACCCTCTTTCTCATGCATTTATTCTATTTATTCTTCTACCTCCTCCTCCGCTTGGCCATTTTGCAACACCATCTAGATGGAACTCTAGCCTTCCTCAAAACCATTATACATGACCTCTCCTTCTTCAAGATATTCTATAAAAAGTTTCTCAACCCTTGAACCTTTCAAAACCCCAATCTCAATGGAAGGCTTCTAGACCAAAGGAACTAGTAGATCCGGTTCTTTAAGTGAAAGAGACAACAAATCCAATTTTCTAGTGACTAGATGGAAAATTGGGGAAATCATTTCAATTAGTTGTAAATCGAAAGGAATTATAAGTAAAATATATCAATATAATAAGTAACTTAGTAATTATATCAATATAATTTAATTACTAAGGAAACAAATTTATTACTCTAACATATAGTACATTATTTTGTAGACAAAGGTGTTGAATTTGATGCTTAACATATTTACATACATGTGTGATAAATAATAAGTGTTGTAGCTTTGGGATCAACACTATAAAATGAAGGATGTCATACTACATTCATAGAGGTACCAAAATATTTTATTTGATATGGAGACTAAAGAAACTGTGTATTCTTCATAATTGCATTTGAGTCTCATGTATTATCATTTTCAGCTATTGACATCAGAGATACCTTTACATCTTCATCATTGTATTGATCAACGAGTCCTTATTGCACTCACTAATTCTAAGCCAATGACTAAGGTATGGAAGAGTTTACGTTAAAATTTCATTAGTACTAAAATAAAATATAAAATTCATAGGCACAATCAAGTGGTAACTTTGATAGTTTTTGTAGGGTCTTATTATTCCTAACCATTAGTATATCCCTGAGGTGTATATACAAAGGAATTATCAGCTAGCTATAAGAAAATATTAAGTTTTATTTGTAAATATATATATATTTTTTTATATTAAATAGTTATTTATTCATATATAATTTTGATTGTAACATGTCAAGTTACAGAAGATTCTAGACTAATGGACTAGTGAGCATGTTAGGAAGACCTCGTTATATACACTGGTCATCTCCCACTTGTTGGCAATTAAAGACAATTAGGGATTTATTTTGTTCCCCTAGTTGGAAAGAGTATATATCTAATGATGTACATTTTACACCTATATGGCATTATTGGGCATATGTTTTGTATAATTTTTTCTATGTATGTCATTTTTTACATATATTTCATGTATGCCATTATTAGACATATGCTTATGATGTTTCAAATTATTGATAAATGAATTATATGATATTGTTAGACCTTATGGAATCAACTTTGATTTTTTGTTATCACATTGGTTTGATGCTTGTATTCAATCAATCAACATATTTTCCTTTTAATTCTTCCACATTTGGCATATCCATCTAACAATGAACTTATGATACTCCCATCAAGAAGTGCATGATTGCATGGTTTTATGGTGGATGTCCCTCTTTTTTTTAAATTCCAATTTTATTCATCTACATGAGTAAGGGAGATCAATTCCATTTCTTTCAATTGTATTTAAAGGTCATTAAAGTTTTTTCAAACAATGTGATTAAATAAATATTATTCAGCATTTACCTCTATCATCAAGGTTGATTCATTCCTCCTCTTATTTTACCAAATAATTTGGATGAATCACCCATGGCTCCTTACATTTCTTGAAGAAAATTTTCAAAAACTTTGGAACATGTCCTCTCTTCTTCCATATAGTTCATGTTCATTGAAGACATTTGGTCAAACAATATATATATGCTTTGTATATTCTCACAACACCAATAGTCATGGTACAATGCTTACAAGATCCATAGTTCAAGAGAAGCTATGTGAAGCTTCTAGAACCATAGACCTATACTTAATTTAGTATTATTGCATCCATATTACTTATGAAAGTGGAAATTTCACATAGATAAGTAGGGAAACCAAAATTGAAAGCCAAACTTAACACAGAAAAGTAAAGCAAGCCTCAACTATATTCTCATTAAACACTGTGAATTCAAATATCTTTGACAGAGCATATCTCAGAGCTCATGCAAGATATGGATGAGGTTCTAGTTCCTACAGGACCGTATTGCAGAGACCTACAATAACCTCTCTTGATTTTTGGAGATCGCATTCTGTTTTCATTCTAAAACACCATCTCGGGTGATGTTGAAACTTGCAGTGTTGGCAAGTACAAAGTTGCCCATTGCCAAATCTCTCTCATCTTTCATTGTGGGATCAAACCATCTACTCCATTAGCACTAGGTGGCTGGGTAAACCCTATCCCCAACCTCCTCTTGTCCCCTTCAGTGCTCAAACGTTCTCAGGCATGCTGAACCAGAATGTCCCTAAGGGTCACTAAATACCATAGGGCTGCAATCATTGATGGGGCATATCTTCGAGCTCGTGCAAGATATGGATGACATTCTAGTTCCTATAGGACTGTGTTAAAGAGACCTACAATAACCTCTCTCTCTTTTTGGAGATCGCATTCCATTTTCACTCTACAATGCCATCTCGGGTGATGCTGAAACTTGTAGTGTTGGCCAGTACAAAGTTGCCAACTGTCAAATCTATCTCATCTTTTGTCGTGGGATCGAACTGTCTACTCCATTAGCTCCAACTGGCCAGGTAGACCCTATTCCCAACCTCTTCTAGTCCCCTTCAGTGCTCGAGCATTCTCAGGCATGCTCAACTAGAATGTCCCTAAAGGTCACTAAATGCCACAGGGCTGCAATCTTTGACGGGGCATATCTCAGAGCTCGTGCTAGATATGGATGAGATTCCAATTCCTATAGGACCATGTTATAGAGACCTATAATAACCTCTCTCACTTTTTGGAGATCACATTCTATTTTCATTCTACAATGCCATCTCAGGTGATGCTGAAACTTGTAGTGTTGGCTAGTACAAAGTTGCCAACTGCCAAATCTCTCTCATCTTTCATTGTGGGATCAAACTGTCTGCTGCATTAGCTCTAGGTGGTCAGGTAAACCCTATCCCCAACCTCATCTTGTTCCCTTCAGTTCTCAAACATTCTCAGGCACATTGAACTAGAATGTCCCTAAGGGTCACTAAATGCCACAGGGCTGCAATCTTTGACGGGGCATATCTCAGAGCTCGTGTGAGATATGGATGAGATTTCAATTCCTACAAGACTATACTGAAGAGACCTACAATAACCTCTCTCACTTTTTGGATATTGCATTTCATTTTCATTCTACAACGCCATCTCGGGTGATGTTGAAACTTACAACGTTGGCCAGTACAAAGTTGCCAACTCCCAAATCTCTCTCATCTTTCGTCGTGGGATCAAACTGTCTGCTCCATTAGCTCCAAGTTGCTGGGTAAACCTTATCCCCAACCTTTTCTTGTCCCCTTCAGTGCTCGAATGTTCTCAGGCACGCTGAACTGGAATGTCCCTAAGGGTCACTAAATCCCACAGGGCTGCAATCTTTGATGGGGCATATCTCGAAGCTCGTGCAAGATATGGATGAGATTCTAGTTCCTACAGGACCATGTTGTAGAGACCTACAATAACCTCTATCTCTTTTTGGAGATCGCATTCCATTTTCATTCTACAATGCCATCTCGGGTGATGCTGAAACTTGCAGTGTTGGCCAGTACAAAGTTGCCAACTACCAAATCTCTCTCATCTTTCATTATGGGATCAAAATATCTACTCCATTAGCTCTCAGTGGCCGGGTAAACCCTATCCTCAACCTCATCTTGTCCCCTTTAGTGCTCAAACATTCTCAGGCATGCTAAATCATAATGTCCCTAAGGGTCACTAAATGCCACAGGGCTGTAATTTTTGACGGAGCATATCTCGGAGCTCGTGTGAGATATGGATGAGATTCCAATTCCTATAGGACCATGTTGCAGAGATGTACAATAATATCTCTCTCTTTTTGGAGATCGCATTCTATTTTCATTCTACAATGCCATCTCGGGTGATGCTGAAACTTGCAGTGTTGGCCAGTACAAAGTTGCCAACTGCAAAATCTTTCTCATCTTTCGTCGTGGGATCAAACTGTCTGCTCCATTAGCTCTGGGTGGCTAAGTAAACCCTATACCCAACCTCATCTTGTCCCCTTTAGTGCTCAAACATTCTCAAGCACGCTCAACCGGAATGTCCCTAAAGGGTCACTAAATGCCATAGGGTTGCAATCTTTGATGGGGGATATCTTAGAGATCGTGTGAGATATGGATGAGATTCTATTTCCTAAAAGAATGTGTTACAAAGACCTACAATAACCTCTCTCACTTTCTCTCTCACTTTTTGGAGATCACATTTTGTTTTCATTCTACAATGCCATCTCGGGTGATGCTGAAACTTGCAGTTTTGGCCAGTACAAAGTTGCCAACTGCCAAATCTCTCTCATCTTTCATCGTGGGATCAAACTCTCTACTCCATTAGCTTTGGGTGGACAGGTAAACCCTATCCCCAACCTCATCTTGTCCCCTTCAGTGCTTGAACATTCTCAGGCACGCTCAACCGGAATGTCCCTAAGGGTCACTAAATGCCACATTGCTGCAATCTTTGACGGGGCATATCTCGGAGCTCGTGCGAGATATGGATGAGATTCCAATTCCTACAGGACCATGTTGCATAGACCAGAGATCAACCAAGGATAAGGATATCATAGTAAGAAAATGATTATTTATCTGGTGGATATAAGTCTTTTATATAGCAAACCATTTATATGCATAGTAAAATAACTGAATATAGATTTGAGACATATTGATCACCAGTAGTCTGATCATCTTCACAAGTATGCAACTTTTGTTTCACTATTTCATGCGGGTTTATTGAACTTTATTTATGAGGTCATTTACATATGAGATGTTCAAAGGTTGAGTTCCTATGGGCTTTCAATACTTTGACTATACTTTAAGTCAACGATTATCAATATGGGAAAAAATGGAACTCGTTGTATTTTGAAGTACTGAGAAGATGGCCTTGCCCTTCCCCAGGAGTTTCATAAATGGGAGACATTAGGTAAGAGAGTGAAAATGTTACTATCACTTCAACGCACATGACACAATTGGAAATGCAAATTTTGATGGTAATCATTTTGTGATAAGGGAGAGACTAGGGATGATCATTGTTACTATCTCTTTAGTAGTGGATTTTTGTTTTCTCTTGAATTTGGTGGTGGGGATCAGTGGTAATTCTCCTTGGAAATTCCTTCTTATGATGTTAGTGACAAGTGTTGCTCTTTGAAAACACTTGTACAATCTTTTTTAAATTATTAGATAAAAACAAAGAATTATTAGTATTAAACATGATTAGCCTTTAGTTCCTAGAAAATCTTTATTTCCCCATCAATGCATTTAGAAAGTTATGTTTTAAGAAGATCATAAATAGAAAAAATTAGAGAAGCGATTTAAACATTTAGATTGATTGGAAACATGTGAGTCTTGAGTTTCCTCTGCCTTTTAAAGAATGTTCCTTAGCTAGCATACTTAATTCCACATTCCATAAGAGTGTCATTGTGCTAAAGATTTAGGAAACCAACTGCTATAAGATAGAGCTTCTCAGTCAGTAATAATCTAGCCTATTGAGGTACATAATACTTCTCAATTAAACTTGTGTTAATTCAATATTAATTTTGTAATTAACTACAATTTCAGTATCTGTGTATAGGGGGTGACTGAGAAAACTATTTGAGGTCCAATTTGAAAATATATTTGTAACGATCTTGACCAAGGTTCACAACTTTGATGATTAATACATTCATTTAGGCTAGAACCTCACTACAAAAAAATAATATATAAAAAAGGTAGTGAATAACGTCATGTCTAGACCCACATCAACCAATGAAAGTCAAATCAGCATAATGTGGAACAACAATATATGGATTAAGTGGGTTGTCATAGAAAAGCTTCAGAACAAAATTCATGTCTAGAATTAAAAGACCTTAAAGAAAATTTATGCTTGTAACACAAATGGCCATTCAAAATTGAATATGATTACAATATGTGAAATAGCATTACGAGAACTTGTAATGCTCTTGTGAACATCGTGTTAATTCTTGTAAGAATCCCTAAGATGCTTGTTATACTCAAAATTTTGTTGAAAATGAATTAATTGTTATCCTATTAGTTAATTGGCTTAGGGTGATATATGCTTCTTGGATGGAATAATGAGTTCATGATTAACTCTGTATTAAGATTCATAGCATCTTCTAGTTATTTACAAAGGAAATTTATAAATTAAGCTAATGTCATATGGCTTACTTGAGAAAGATGTTCATGTTCTTATTGATGGGTACTAATGACTGTCCACATTTAGTTCTTCAATATCCTATTTGACAAGCTTTCCATAGACATTTCTTTGCCATACTAAGTATTTTTGAAAACATATTTGAGTAGAAGCACTATAGTAGATACTACATGACATTTTAACAAATAAAGTAATGGGTTAAAGACTATTATTTCCAAGGTATTATGTCATAGTATTTTAATTGTAATGATCTTAGACTAATGATATTCTTGAAGGTAACTTTGACATGCAGCAAGAAAAACAACCTACAACCAAGGCTGTATTGTGCCTACAACCAAAGCCATAAATGCTCATAGCCAAAGCCACTAGTGCACATAGCCAAAGCCATGGATTCTTATAGCCAAAGTTATGAGTGTTCATAGCCAAAGCCATGAGTACATGAAGTTGATGATCGCAATTGTCTACAACTATTCACTAGAAATAGCTTCTTTGCAGTTTTTGAGAAATAGTAATAAAGCAAAAAAATATCATCTACTAGTTGGTAGACATAATGGCAACTTTCTAGCAATTGAATTTAATTTCATACATGCACATATCTAATTTAATGTCATACACGAACATATATAATTTAACATTATACATGAACAAACATATAATATAAAATGATGACCAATAATGTCATATACATTAACAAGCACATAATATATTATGATAACCAATAATGTCATATATGAACAAACATATCATATATTAACCAATAATGTCATACATCAAATAAATGTAATACATCAAATATAGAATGTCATATGTACATCAACTATATGTCGAATATGTCTCTCTGATACCTATATATATACATGGGGAAGGAAACAAGTCTCTCGATGTCCTCTGCTGTCGCGTGAAGGGAGACAGTGGAGATGACGGGGCCCTCTTGACACACTCACTTGACCTCTTGTTGAGGCTCTTCTCCAGGTCCAACTGATACAAAGAAAGTAGATATGAATCAATATTTATTATACGATGAAATCAAATATATGTACACACAAAATCAATTATTTTCTTACAGCCAACAAATAGTCACTCTGTAAGTCCACCTTAAATGCTCGTGGACAATCAGGCATGACAAGACCCTACAAAAATTCAATAAATATAATCACTTATAAATAACGTTAGAAATTTTGAGATTAACTATTATAAACAATAACTAAAATGAAGAAAATTCTTTCATACCTCCGTCAGTGGCTGTGAGCTAGCGACAGCTGCGGCCACTCCACTATCAACAGATTGTCGTAGATGAGGAGGTGTGTCTGACATCATGAGCTGCATGTCATACAATACACGTTATATCTAACATGAAACATGGAATCAATATAATCAAATGAATTAAATTAACATGAAACAACTGTAGCTGTGTGAAGCTCGTATGATGTCTCTGCTCTGTATCTGTGGTAAAGGTTGAGGGTCCTATGGAGAACTGATGCACATGCATAATTTTTTTTGTCAATCCTTAATATGATTACATAATAAATATATGTATTAATTAAAATGATTAAATTGATACATACCTCAAGACTCGTTGAAGGGACAAAAAATGGGCCTAGAGGATCGCTGCTAGGCCCAACAATACTTTAACCCAAAATTTTGAATAATGTCAATAAATGGTAATTAATTAATCATTCACTATACATATGAAATGTGATCAAATTAGTAATTTACCTATGTGTTAATGCCAAATGTCTTGTTCAGGAACTCATCGGTGATAAGCCCATCATCTGCAGCATCTCCAGCATGAGTGCCAAATGTGCATAGGGATCCGCATGAAGTGCACATGTGACCATGACGCATAGAAGCCTCCCCCTCAACTAATGAGCTCATGGAATGGATGAGGGTCTACGTCAAAGAATTAATGGTCCTTAGAGTGCTGGCCTCTACATGTTCCTTCACAACTGAAGGAATAATCACATGCTCATGCTATGGATGGACCACAAGTGCCCTAACTACATTAGGGTCACGACATGCTCCTGGCCTCTCAAATTATGAACCCCCACCTCTACCCTGGGAGCCTAACATATCAAAATAATTAGGGATCTCCCCAAGGACGAACTCACAACATAATTTCTTCAAAAAATACATGGGGACCTCGTGATTGTTGCAAGGAGGGGCATCAAAAACCATCCACCATCTATCCCAAAAATTATTTCTAATAGCATCGTGTATGCACCAATGGATGGGGAATCATTTAGTACCCTCTCTAACAATATTTGGCTCACCGGGTTTTCTAAATAATGCGCATATACTACCTTTTGATATTTCTTTTTTTTTTAAATCTTCATATGACAATTTATTTGCATAAAATCTTTTTTGTTCATCCATCTTAGCTCGCCAAATATCTAACCGACCACTAACTAAGGCTATCTGAGTGTTAATGGATTTGAGGGAAGATGCCAATTAAGCCCTCATTGGATTGGTTTGTCTGGATTCTTTCAACCAAGCAATGAGTCTTTCTAATTCAATTTTGCCTCTCTATATTTCATTTCTTATATTTTCTTGTGTGCCTGGCAGAGGTTTTGCAATTGGTTCAGGTTGTGGAATTTGTTGTTCTTCTTGAGGAGGGTTTTGATTTTGAGGTTCTTGAGGGTTTTATGGATTTTTTGGTTGATTATGGACATTTCCTAATAAAAAATCAATTGAAATCCAACTAAATAAACAAATCTAAATGAAATTTGTAAAAACCCTACAAAAGAATATCAAAAACCAATAAAACAATATGGAAAACATATTAAACAATGCAAAGTTAAGTTTATATCACTTACCTTGTCATCGTGGGTGTGCTCGTTGTCTTGGATTTTGTCGGCAAGGAGGCATTTTGGCAAATGGTGGTGAATTTTTGCTGTCAAACCCGCGTACGCGCTATTGGAGAGCCAAAAAACAAAATGAAAATGATGGGCCGCGGGTCTACAGCCCATCATATAACTTTTTGGACATCAAAATAGCGCGCATGCGCTATAGCGTGTACGCACTATAGCATGTATGTGCTATAGCGCGTACGCACTATAGCGTGTATGCACTATGGCTTGCGTGACCCAAGCCATAGCGCTTACGCGCTATTGAAAATTAGAAAAAAAAAAAACTTGTCATCTTTTTGGCACCACAACTCGGTCCATATGCCCAATGAGTAATGTTCTTCAAAATTCTACAGGTTTGGACAACATTTTTCCAAATTTTGATCTTGAGGGAGTGTCATTGTCCAAAGATGTTAATATAGCAAGTCACTCCTCAGATAATTAGCCCTTACAATACTACACCAACTACCCAAGGAGCTCATTAGTCACCATCCAACCTTAGCCATGAAGTCCTTATTAAAATTCCCAATTCTTCTAATGTTTAGCTCCCCCATGGACTAAGGTTGACAGATTTTCTCCTATCTGAGAAAAATTATTCTGACCTTATCCTCTATTAGATACCATAAAAAATTTCTTTTCCAATAATCTCTTTATATCTACCTACGAGTTTAAAGAGAGAAAGGAAGTACATAGGGATTCTCTATAAGGATGCTAAGAGAAGCTAATGTTTCCTCACACAATTGAAGAATTTTCCTTTCCATCTAGCAAGCTTCATCTATATAAATTCTACCAACCCATTCTAGTATTGTGATGAAACCTCTTTTATTTTGAGAGGGAGGCTAGTATAGGTATCCAATAAGCTCACCTAGTGGCATTCTAAAATTTTGGCAACTTTCCTTCTCATATTCATGGCCATATTACAAAAGATAAACATTCTTTTTGATAATTTATACACTAGCCAGAAACCATATTATACTGATTAAGAAGGATTTTCTAAGCACTAGTTTCATTCATAGAAGATAGGCCAAATAGGAAGGTGACATCAACAAATTGTTGGATCACCTATGGGGGACTTGAGGACATGTAGGCTTAATGCTTTTTAACTTTCCATTACCTAGCAGGGCCTTTAAGTTTCTTTCAATCACTTCCACAAAAATGATGACTAAGGATAGAGTGGGTTCATTTCTTTAAGACCTTGAGAAGATGTAAAAAAAATTCCTGGTGCCCCTATTCATGAAGACCTAGAACTGGATGATAATAACTCCATCCATGATAATACTAACAAACTTCTCTTTGGATCCCAACTTTTTTAGAATGTAAAATGAAAATTCCCTTCTTATCTTACCACAAGTGTTATAATTGAAAAGTTTTAAAGCAATACTTGGGTTCCCATACCTCTCGATGGAATGTAACACCTCATGGGTTGTAATGACAGCATCCAAAATCTATCTCCCAAGCACAAATCCATTCTGCTATGGACCTATAAAGTTATCACGAAGGGGCTAATGCAATTCACATTGACCTTAGAGAGGATCTTATACATCATGTTGAAGAGGCTTATGTGTTTGAATTCCTCGAGATGTTTGTGTCCCTCTATCTTTGGTATTAACACTATGAAAGTCCATTTAAATTCCTTCAACAATTTTTCCCATTCTCCCAAAGTCAATAGTGGCATGAGAAATATCATACACGACAATATTCAAAAAAACCTTAAAAATGGAGGGGAAACCCATATGGCCCTAGGGCTTTGAATTGGTTCATACTAAACACAACTTTTCTCACTTCCTCTACTATAACCTTTTGAATCAAGGCATTTTCATCTAGTCATCAATAATCGGGTTCATGATTCTTAAGATATCCTCCTGAGTGTTAATGCTAATTTGATTTGGCTGGGGGTTGTATATATCCTAAAATTGTTTAGAGGTTGAGCCCTTTATCTCATCCTCCTTTGATATTCCATGACCTTTACTTTCCATAAATAGGCTTATGGTGTTTCCATTTTTTATTTTTGATGTCGGTCTATGAAAGAAGAAAGTGTTCCTATCACCCTCCTCCATCCACTGCACTCTATATCATTGCCTCAAGAATATTTCCTCCCTTTCTAACAAATATTTCCACTTAGTGTATCATTTTTTTTCCTCATTTTCATGATACAGAGAAGAATTACCACTTTTTAGATTGGGTTGAAGGGACTCTAACTTCTTCTCAATCATCTTATTTTCCTTAAAGATGTTTCCAAATGATTACTTTCTCCATCCTCTAACCTCTTTGTGGATTATTTCAAGTTTTCTAGCAATGTGAAGCATTGCACAACCTTGGATAGGAATGTTCCACCATTAGACACTACACTCTTCCAACTCAGGGTGATAGTGGAACATTATCTTATACCTGAAGAGTCTTTCCCTATTTAACTTGTTCCTCTACCATGAGAAACACTATGTATAGTGGTAAGAGATGGTTCTTGGTTAGGCATTTAAGGAGGTATAAGGGAGAATTTCCCAACCCACTAAGATAAAAGCACGATCAAGCCTAACATGAATCAAAATATTCCCCAAACTTTTATTCAACCAAGTCAACCAGGTTCATAGGATATCAATATCTATGAAATCATTTCTCTTGAGTAAGCTCACTAACTCATGCATACTCTCAAAGAAGTCCTCAAGTGCACTCATTATTGTTAGTGGTTTGATATTTTTATGGGTCAGGTACCTAAAGATAAATAAGTATCTCATTTTTACACATTGATTGTTTTCTCTTAGGTACAATTTCTAAATGTCAATAGGTCAATGTTTTCTAAGCTTGTTATAAAATTAATAAACATGATGAATCACATAGTGAGATTGAAAAAGCTGATGGTAAAAAATCTTACACAATCAAATGCAAAAAATATACAGCATAATATTCAATGCTAATAAGAAGGATGTTCAAGTGTAAATCAACACTCACCCTTGCATGTACAAAACACTATTCCCTCTCTATAAATTTTCATTGTCACGTATGTCTACCACAATCACATTTTATCATTATGCATCTATTTTGATAAAAATTAAAAGATATGTGCAATAGATCTAAGGGATTCCCATATTGTAGATAGATGTGACATAATCCTCTTGTTGTTGTGCATTACATTTGAAGAGCTCCATACATTTCTTGTAAGCCTATATAAGGGGGAAAAGCTACTCATATTTGGTGTCCCTTGGATAACTTTTTTTAGTTTGAGGAGGTTGAGGAGCGAAGGATTAGTCATATGGGTATGAGTCAACATACTCCTCAAGGAAATTTCATTTGAAATGCAACTTGTGGGGTTATAGGACTTGTTCATGGTGTGGGAGATCAAATTTTACCACTAGCTATGGATAGTGTCTTCTAAAGCATTCATAGTGGCTTCATAGATGGAGCAGGTGCTCCTACCCAACCTTGTAATAATCAGTCTTACACCCCACCTAGTAAGCCTATCATATCCCCTACTGTATCATCATCATTAAAAAAAAAAAATTTAACTTAGGGAAGTTCAGCAAAGGGGATAACCTAGGGAACAACATCCATGGGAGGGATAATGCGCAAGCTTCAGGGAAACTACTCTAGAACAAGCACTTGGATGATAGGGAAGAAGTCTGCATAAACTCTCGATGAACGCTGAGTGGTAAAGTCCACATAAAAAAAACTCTATGTACATGTTTTGTGGCTAAACTAAATATGTAATTTTTTTTTTTGGGTGAAATAAATATGTTTCATACATCATCTATGTTTTTGTGTTGACCTAAAAAGTATTGTGCTTTTGTGTTTGCGTCAATTTTTGTATCTTTTGAAATTCTCTCCAACCTGTTCGACTAGGTTTTACTTTGATCCTACTATTGGCTACATCCCCTTCTTCCCACCACCCTTACAAGCATCCTCCATTGGGGAGGTTATATCATCCCCTGAGCTTTTATCTGGGGATAGGTTGGATTCTAGGGTAATCCACCAAAAGTAATTTATCCTTGCTAGGATTTAGGGGTGCCAAACATTTTTCCTTTTCCTCAAAGCTTGACCACTGATGTAGAAGCATCCTAGGTGTGATTGAAATCTTGCATCACCCAAAAATATTTTTACTTTCAGCTTGTATCTTTTTAGTTTCATGCATTTCTATTTTAATCTAGACTAGTACATATGGGGGTTACTATTTTTGGGAAGTTGCTATTTTTAGTAAGTTTCTCATACGAGCTCATAATGTTCTAATTTTTACAAGAAGTTTCATTTCAGAATTATAAGCCTACCATAAATAGTTCATGGCTCCAACTTCCATATGAGAGAAGTTATTGTAGATTTTCAATTGAAACTTTTACTGCCAGTGTTTTGTATGACCGACATAAGACTCGACCTTCTAATTATTATGGAGGTTTAGTAAGCACCATGCTGAATCCCCCTAAAATTTCATTGTCTTTCACTTTAGCCAATATGAGTTCACCTAGTACTAGCAACTCTATCAAGGAATTTCCCATCTTCGTAGGAGCTTTCCAAATAAATAGCTTAGTAGCCACATTAGTTGTGCTTGGGATGATTCTAGGCACAACATATTCCCATTTTAGAGGCTCTGTAATGGGGTAAAACCTTGATTGATTGGCACTTTGCATCTTAGGCATTATAATGCAGAATCTACCCTTTTTGAAGAATGGTTATATTAGTTAGTTAGAGCTACAATTTGTGAGTTATGGTCTTTGAAAGTTTGGTTACCTTGCTCATGGTCATAAAATAAAGTTTATAATTATTTGAGCTGACTCTAATGTAATAAATGTAATTTATGTAATTTAGGGTTTTTTAGCCTCAATGGTTAATATCTAGAACCTTCTTGAGTGGCATAAAATTGTCTATTTAAGAAAGACCCATATGATTATTTAGGACAGTTTTGGGTAGCTCTAGAGGATAGTTTAGATTTTTGTCTTGCAAATTTCTTTAATGATGGTACCCATGCGGCTCAACATATTGTAATCTTGAATTCTTTAATTTTGCATTTTCTGTAATAATAGAAAGCCAATTTTTTTTCTTGCAAATTGTTGTTGTTTCTTTGCTTTCACTTATGCGATTGTGGTATTAAGGGGAGCACCCTTCATCAACCACCCTCTAAACAACAAGTATAAGAAGATTTCACTGTGCTTTTTACGAAGGGAGTAAGTTTCCAAATCAAAGAGATATCCAATGGGATACAAAAATTTTGCAACATCTCTTGAAGCTCCTTAAGTAACCTAATTCAAAGATTTTCCTAATCATAAATTCTTCACTTTATATTCACTATAACAAGGTTCATTTTCAATTTCATATCAATCTTCCTCATGCTAACTACAATCCTTCGATTCATTAACATTTTAATCCTTCTCTTCACATTCGAAAGAAAAATTATATTTCTCTATGGATTCATTACATTCATTCTCATATTGAACACATTTACCATGATCATTAGAAGACTCAACATGATTTCTATTGTCATACAAAACACTTTCCATCTTATTAACATATTCTTCAATTTCGATAAGCTTTTGTAATCTTAAATGTGTTGGCTAGTTAACTGAATTAGGAATAGAGACATCCAAGAAGATTCCTTAGGTCTTAAATCAAAATGCAACTCCACGAGTCTTGATTTGAACTTTACATAAATTTGATAATCTTGTTGACCTTGAATACTTAATGCCATGTTTCTTATGAAATTGACAATCTAATAACGAAGTTCTTTTCTTATCTCTACAATATCTTCAAGCACATCTTCATGACTTGGTAAACTAATTTTAGATCTAAAATATGTTTCCATCTTGAAAAAAACTTTCTACCTCTTCATCCTAGTGCTAAAAATCACTAAATAGAGCCAACCATTTTAACACTTCACTTCCATGAAACAGAAACATGAAAATAAAAATGCCTCAAGTGCTGATGCTAAAATTCAATCTACTAATTTGGCATAGGAGCAACACTAAAATTCCTTCACACCACTGATCAAAACCATGTAGAGCCACCACCTCCTTGAAAGAGGATAAAGATATCACTGATGTGATTTACTTTTAACACTTCTTTTTCTTATAATAGAAAATGCAACAACTTAAAATTCCTATTCAAGAAACTATCAAAAGCTTCAGATCTGCTCATACAACTTGAAAGTCCTTCAAAATATTATAATAAAATAAACTAGGAAGTAACTCGTATAAAGATTTAGAGTCACCACTCATGCTTGTGAGAAATTAAACATAATCTGTCACTAGACAAATTTGAAAAAGACCTTCAGATGTAGGAGAAATGAAAATCATCAAACCACTCTTGTAGATTTAGAATCTTGAAAAAGAGAACACAACCTTATTCATTCTTGACTCAAATTTTACAACAACACTTCAGAAACAAAATCTAGCTGAATTGATTGAAGATGAACTCTCTTAGTAACCACAATTTACACTCAACCTCAAAGCTACTACTCGAAAAGGATAAAACATTACTGAGAAACATGAATCTTCAACAAAGAAATCGAAAACAGTTCATAACCTTGTTGTTGTAGCAAATTCTTCCTATTGTATTGTATCTTTTTCAAATTCTCAAGGTTTTTCTATCATACAAATTCTTAAAATGTTATTCATACCAGAGATTCCAATACTTTTAATAATACATTTCTTCATAGACCCACCAATAGAGTCACCATTTTGTTGGTGTTTTGAAAGGTTATGGTTTCAAATTACCCCAATGAGAAAAAAATACATCTAGGGGTAGGTACATCCCATCTACAACATATCCTTTCATAAACTAGGCCAACTATAAGGTTGGACCCTTCTTCTACTTCAGGCTCAGCAAGACCTAGGCAGGTGGACCTATAGATTCTTCATATGGTACCAGTATTCAAATCGTAGATTGAATCTAAGCAAAGTAAATTAAAGTCTTATATCTTCTATACTTATGCAAAGATCATAGACATGAAATAGCTAATGACATGACCTAAGAAATTGATAAGCTAAGTGAGGGCATCCTTTCATCTCTTAAGCAAAAAGTGAAATGGATGATTATAATTGTTAATTTCAAGAAATCCTCAAATATGCAACAATAAGAACAAGTTTATCTTGTAGTTGATCAATGCCTTATCTATTGGACAATTCCATGGATTACACACATACATCTATGATACCACTGACATATTCCATACATCAAGACATTAGATCTATCTTATCACTTAGTGAATCATATGTTAGTGTCCATAAAAACCTCATTCTCATGAAGTATCATTTTCAAATAACCAACAACCCTATCAAATACATAAAGCATTAACTTGGCTATTTGTACCAACAAAAAAACATACTAGACATATAATCTTATAGGGATGCAAATGGGTCTAATTTCTTTGTCCCTAAACCTCAAAACATTGCAAATTACAAAGATAGGAGATGAGAATTAGAATGAAACTAAGAAGATTCTTTCTCATTGTATTCATTTATTTGAAAATATACATTCAAGATACATGTAAAAAATTCATAAAACAACTAAATAGATTAGAAATATCTATATTAGCTTAGCTACTGTTGTTCATACAAGAGAAAAATGATGAAGAAAATTGTATCACAGTAATGAAAACACATCAAAACTAGAACCTTGGTCTCACAATAGTGAGAAAAATCTCAAGATTGGAACTCCTACAAGGAATCAGAAAGAGAGAAGTATAGGAAAAGAATGAAATCCTAGATGTGATTTGGAAGTGACATGTGTCGACTGAAATCTTCATTCTCTATTGTTGTAAAACATCTCTCATCTTTCTATACCTAAAAACTGATATGATTCTCATCATTGTTATGTAACAAACTTGAAATATCTCTTCATCAATGATGAAAACCCTTATGATGCCAAAATATCTTAAATGCACCTAAAATGTTGATAATGTATCCATTGAATTAACTCAGAGGTGAAAAATCCACCCTTAATTGCATTCATAATGCCTCTGATGTTCATCCAATTCACCATTTTGTCAGAAATCAAATCTGAACTGCCCTAATTGCATGAAACTAAAAAAAGGATACATGAGACAAAGCCTTGAATAACTTTAACTAGTGGCTTCATGTGCCAAAAAAAACTCCAAAAATGAAAAATTTATTCTCGCCCAGTTCTAGTGATATATAATAGTGCTATATCCACTTATTAGAAATGCCCAAAATCTCATTTTGAAAATAAAGCTCCTAACATGGCTCTAAGAGTGCATTTTAGGAAATATTTAATTTCAACCTAAAGTTTTAACTATAGTTTAAAATCCATTTTGATTTAAAACTAACTACACATGATTTCAAAGGAAAAATAATAAAATATTAATTTTTTCATTTTTTTGAAATTTTCCCTCCAGAATTTCCTCGGGGTCAAATTGGGTTTGACTAAACTTGACACATGTCACACTTTGATTTGTTGGCCTTTTATACTGTCATCTATCCTATCAACTGAGTGTCATGTGGCACCACCAGATTGGTCCCTATTCTGACATGTCTTTCTGGTCCCTTTGGCATGTGGCAGCCTATGATTGGGTCGCCATGTTGCTATCTTAGTTAGCATGGTCACCATGTCATCACAACATAGTGATGTCATGACATGTGGAACCTCTATCCACATCACCATCTAGTCATCATTGCCATGTCATCTTGTCCACCTCACTGGCCCCGCCAAGTGGTAGTTGGTCGATATGCCATCTTAGGACTGCCATGTCACTAGTGACATAGAAACCTTGCACCACATGTCATTTCTGTGATGTCATAATCTCAGGAAGTGTGCCATATCTAAAGTACTCTACCACATGTCCTCTTATAGTTCATTCTTAGGTTGCCACTTGTCACATTTTGGTTGGTTGAGGAAATCTAGTCAATGTGCGATGTCATCACTTTGGTCTCCATGTGTTTGGTAAAAATTTCTTCAAAAGACTCATGCCTTTAAGACATTTTACTATTGTGTCTTCTCTTATTTAAACAAAAAAGAAACTCATCCCACGACAGATGTGGGATAAAATTCCTGCCTTTTACCTTTCTAGAAGCTTCCTCTCTAGCATGAATGAAAACTGCCCATGCACATAGGATTTTGAAAATGATTGAATAGATTGGGGGAAATGATGATTCTTATTCATCATACCTTACATCATCTAGTTAATGTGTATGTACTTATAGGAGAATTTTTCTTATCCATGTTTGCAAAGGCGCTCATCAATAGAATGGTACTCATGAAACAAGGAAAAGTTGCTACAATCTATTTATCACTTCACGATACTCAACATTTCAAACTCCCTTTTTTATCTCTCCCGTAGTACGACAACTTCTATTAGAAGCTGTGATTATGGGAGTTGATCCGATTGTGGGAATTGAGAAGCCTTTTTGCCAACTACCCTAGACTGCTCAAACCATTATACTTTTAGGTTCATGGATATCTACAAATGTCTTGGTTTTTTCTTCTTCTCACTTTGCATCGATTGCTATGGAGTCCCAACATCTTTTCTAAATGTCTCCCCTTCCTTACAATTCTACAAGCTATGGAAGTAGTAGAATCGTTTTGCTCGTGTAGAAGACTGTTGGGAAGAAAACACGGCAAAGATCTATTAAAAGAGCTACAAAGGAAAAACTCTATCGTCTGCTCCCTCAACACTAAAATAGAAAATTTACGGGAACATTTAAAGATTTCAGGCCTTTTTCTACAATTCTACTGCCCTTCTCCTTGTGGTCAAATGGATCGGCTTCATTTTTGCGAGGAACCGCTTGGGAGATTTCTGAATGTAGCAAAAGATTCGAAAGGACGTTGTGGATGTCACTCTTATCTTCAAAGAAACATTTAAAATATTCCTTTCTGCATTGCCAGAAGCTCCATTGAGTTACAGCTTTAGCTAGTACTGTTGGAGTCACACAATCCTGCATATCAATCTTGCTGCTTCTTTATAGGCTATGAGCAAATGTGCAATTGCCCTCACCTGAAGATACTCCTCCAAGTGAGTGGGGACATCAAATTTTAAAACTTGTAATCATACTTTGGCAGAACAGTAAGGAATAGAGATAAATATGTGTTTCTTATTCTCCAAAACTTGGCTTGCAGAAGTATTTTTTATAATCCATCTTCGAAGGCTCTTATCAAAATTGTGTCTTATTGGAACTCATTCCCTAGAAAACGTTGCATATTCCTTCAAGTTTCGAGTCCACATCTTTACTAATATGCTCAAATTCAGGTTGACCCACATGTGTATACCCCATATACTCATGTGACCCTAAGAAACTTCATGTGTTGACATTTATACTTATAACAATGACAACCATTGTAACTCTCTCATGAGAACTTTCTAATCTTCAACATACCTTATCAGTTTGATACAATTTAGTCGGGTTCCAAAGTGGGTTTGACTAAAAAAAAATTCGTTTTCAAACAATTGACCTTTTGAATTACTCAAGCAAGTCACCTAACCCTGATTAAAATAACCTTGATCACTGAAACAACTTTAAAACTCATTTTACCCTTTCTTACAATTTATCAGTTTTGTGCCAAACAGTCCTTTCACTAGCCTTAAAACTTGACCAAAACACTGGACTAAGCTCTAAATTCAAACACACTGATTCTTTTTTCACGTTCTTTTACCCTATCAGATTTTGTGTCATGACGACACTTGGGTCAAACTATATTGACCATGAAAGTTGCATTCTTAAAACTACGTACATGCAAACATGTTAAAAAACCATAAATCGCATTTTTTTTTTGCCTTGGAAATAGATCAACTTGACAGTTGAGGGCTTGAAAATCAAGGTATTAGTTCACTGCAATGAGGAGAATATAAATCCATGATTTGGCCTCATGACGAATAATTGGGCTCATTTGGGAAGTGGTCAAAGAGGGCTACTTGAATTTGCAGAATTTGCAGAATCACGTTCAAAAACTGATCAAACGGATTCGTCATAAACTTAAAATTGAAACATAACAAGTCTTTGACCTCTAGAATGCAATGAAAAAGGAATTATCTCATTTTGGTCAACTAGATCAAAGTTGGAACTGATCAAACAAGGCCTCCCATAATTATGAATAATTTACATTAACTTGACAATTAATAAACGATCGACTTTGATGGATTCAAAACTTAGTCAAAACATGTCAAAACAACATGAAATCTAAAACATAGGCTCTCTGATATGAATACTAAACATTTCCAATGCAGTGAGTCATGAAACATAATCAAGTACAAGATATTGAATTTCAAACTAGGCCTCTTGTCATTGTTTGACATAGGCAAAAATACAGAATTGGACATTCCTCAAAACAAAACTTTAGAGAATGACTCGGAATAGCAATTTATCTTCAGGGGATGAATTGATATGCTGAATGCAAGGTGTTATAAACATTAAACACATATTAGGCCTCAAAAGGATAGTTAGGTACATAGGCATTAAAAGTCCTTTAAGGGGCACAAAAACTTGGAATGGTACTCAAATCGAGAAGGTGATTGTGAGTCCCAATAGACCACATCAAAAATCTATCACCTAGCCAAAAATCCATTATGGTATGGACCTATAAAATTATTAGGAAGGGACTTAATGTAGTTCATAATGACCTTAGAGTGGATCTTATAAATAATTTTGGAGAGGCTTATGTGTTTGAATTCCTCAAGATGTCTATACCCCTCTATCTTTGGTATTAACACTATGAAAGTCTAGTTAATTTCCTTCAACAATTTTCTCATTCTCACAATGTCAGTAGTGTCATGAGAAATATCATAATTGATGAGATTTGAAAACTCCTAAAAAAGTGCAGGGGAAACCCATATGGCCCTTCGGCTTTGAATTGGGTCATACTAAACACAATTTTTTCTCATTACCTCCTCTGTATCCTTGTCAATCAAGGCATTTTTCATCTAGTTATCAACAATTGGGTTCATGATCCTTATAATATCGTCCTAAGTGTTAATACTAATTTGATTTGGCGGGGGGTTGTACATATCCTAAAAGTATTTAGAGGCCTAGTCCTCTATCTCATCCTCCTTTCATATTTCTTGACCTTTACTTTCCACCAATAGGCTTATAGTGTTTCTATTTTTTCCCTTTGATGTCAATCTATGGAAGAAGGAAGTGTTCCTATCACCATCCTCCATCCACTACACTCTATATCATTGCCTCAAGAATACTTTCTCCCTTTCTAACAAATCTTTCCACTTAGTGCATCATTCCTTTTCCCCATTTTGATGATCCAGAGAAGAATTACCACTTTCTAGATTGGGTTGGGGGACTCTAACTTCTTCACAATCATCTTCTATTCCTTAAAGATGTTTCCAAATAATGGCATGCTCCATTCTCTGACCTTTTTGTGGATTCTTTCAATTTTACTAGAAATGTGACGTATTGTAGAGCCTTAGATAGGCATGTTCCACCATTAGACACTATAGTCTCTCAACTTAGGGTGAGAGTGCCACATTATTTCATACCTGAAGGGTCTTTCCCCATTTAACTTGTTCTTATTTAATGAGAGACAATACATAGAGTGGTCAGAGATGGTCCTCATGTAGGCATTTAAGGAGGTATGGGGGAGAATGTCTCAACCTATCGAGATAAGAGCACGATCAAGCCTAACATGAATCAAAATATTCAACATTCTTTTATTGCACTAGGTGAAATATGTTACTTGCATATAGATATCTATCAAATCATATCTCTCAAGGAAGTCCACAAAAGTCATGCATACTCTTAGAGAAGTCCTCTAATGCACTCACCCTCGCCTCTTCTTAGTGTTTCCTATATATATATATGGAAAAGGTCACTAAAGGTGTAGAAATAGCTAACATATGAATATGAACAATAGGGACATCGTGCACATGATTTAAAACTATATTTCTCTATTGGGTCATTATGCAATCTAATGACATACCTTGACTAGCCTCTTGGAATGATCCCATGTAAAATTAATTCGATTTTCTACCCAATTCCAACTCAACCCATAATATCTCTAAAAAGAAAAATGTGAACTTCATGATTCACAACATGTAGGTGGTGATAACAATTAATAGATTCACATGGCTTATTCTTAGGTATCTCCTCTTGCATTTTAGGATTCACAAAATAATATTTGAACTCCCTATTGTGATTGAAAACAGTGACCTCTTTATAATTTATTCTATTAAAATAACAAGCACTTAGAGACTTGCTTAATATCCATAAACTATTGAATTCATTGTGTCATGCATGAAAAAATCTACAATGACTTTCATACTATCTCCAAGGCATAATAGCTAGAAATTTTAGTTGAGATCATTTATAACAACATTAATATCTTGTAAAATAGTCTACACATTATTCATGATATTTTCTATCAAAACTTCAAGCATAAGTGGAAGTAGAGGCATAGTTGGTTGTGGAGCAAGGCATAGAGATGGAGATGGTGGAGGTGGAAGTGGTTATATTTTTTGACCTACAAGTTCAACTATGATAAACTCATCCACCTAATATAAAAATGACTGTAATATACATATATGTACAAATATGACAATTTAGAATTACTATTTTCTTTGAATTAAATATTAGAGAAAAAAAAAAATCATAATTAAATGAAGCATGTAGAAATATAAAGTTTGACATGTACTTCAACACAACTAAATAAAGTAAAATTCACAATACCAAAAACTTTAAATCTAAGAGAGAGGGGTGGAGGGAGCAGGTGAGTTTCATTTTTCAATATTTTTGAGAGTTGATGTATTTAAAGCATTTATATTTCACATTCTATTTTCTAGGGAAGGTTTTAATTTTTAACTAGTTTTAATAAATTCAATACTTTCTAATTTTTCACAAACTAAATGAAAAATTAGAAAAAAAACTATTTTACATAGATTAACTTTCTTTTGATGTATTTAAAAAATAAAATTAGGCATTTAACATGCAATAAGATAATAGAAAATTAAAAAATTATGATAACTACTATTTTTCTATAAAAAAAAAAAATGAATAATAATATATAAAACATTTTTGTATGTTTGTGGAATGTGGAAAAGTTTGAGTGAGGGAATGTAAGTGAAGGAAAAACCAAGCACTCATACACTCAAGACCACTAGCCTATTTTCAAAAGTTAAAAACTGAATAAGAAAAGATAATAAATAGATTTGAATATTGAGCACCTATTTCGTAGTAATAAAGTGTCTACTTCCTATAAATGGAGTACCTGCTAGGGCGGCCACACCTAAAAGGACACTCATTTTCTAAATTGTTAGTTGTTTGATATTTTATGGGTTAGGCACCTAAATATAAATAAATACCACATTTTTACAAATTGATTACTTTCTTTCAGCTGCAATTTTTCAATGTCAAGAAGTCAATGTTTTCTATGCTTGTTATAAAATTGATAAAGATGATGAATCACATAGTGTTATCAGAAAAATTGATGGTAAAAAATCTTACACAATTGAATGCAAAAAATAGACAGCATAATATTTAGTGCTAACAAGAAGGATGTTTGAGCGTAAAGCAACACTCACCCTTGCATGTACAAAACACTATTCCCTCTCTATAACTTTTCATCATCACATATGCCTACCACAATTATGTTTTATCATTATGCATCTATTTTGATAAAAATTAAAAGATTTTTGTCAAGTGTTTTCATTTTAGCATCATTACTTTTCATCATTATGTATCTTATGGTGCTTTCCATGAAGAATTCTTTAAGCATGAAAAAAGATATGTGCCACAGATCTAAGGGATTCCTATTTTCTAGATAGAGGTGACATAATCCTCCTATCGCCATGCCTTATGTCTGAAGAGCTCCATACATGTCTTGTAAGCCTATATAAGGGGGCAAAGCTCCTCGTATTGGGCATCCCTTGCATAGCTTGTTTTAGTCTAAGGAGGTTGAGGAGAGAAGGATTAGTGTGTAAATATGAGTCAGCATACTCCCCAAGGAAATTTGATTAGCAATACAGCTCGTGGGGCTGTAGGACTTGTTTACGGAGTGGCAGATCAAATTCTGCCACTAGCTATGGATAGTGTCTTTAATGGCATTGCTAGAGGCTTGTTAGATTGGGCCGGTGCTCCTACCCAGCCTTGTTATAACCTGTCTTACACCCAACCCCCTGGGAAGCCATGTAGAGGAAATGGCCAATCATATGCTCCACCTGGCCAGCCTATCATTGGAATATTTATTGCTGATAGATGTTTGTCCATGGAGTCAAATGGCCACCTACCACCCGATGACCAGCAGAATAGACAGTAAATTAATACGGGTAGGTGAGATTTTCAAATTTGAAAATGAGAGGGAAAAAATTTTTAGGTCAGAAGAAAAAAAGTAATGATTAGATTCATTCGATCAAATAGAAGGAGAAGAAGAGGAAGAGCTCAGAAGTTGCAGAGTAGAGAAAGAAGGAAGAAGTTTATCAGCAGATCCAGCCATCAAAGTGCAGAGAAAAGGAAGTTCATTTTGTGGCTCCAGTTGCACGTGTTTCCTCTCTTATCATTTTGTATGTTTATTGTTTATTGAGTTTATCCTATTGAAGTAGTAATTTCTCTAGGCACCATTATATGCAGCCATTAGAGCTGCAAGTTTAAAGTTTGAAGTTTTTTGAAGTATTACCAGTTTAGGTTTATTTTAGGGTTTTTTGGTTGAAGCTGAATGCTCCCAAATTTTGTAATAGTTTATATCAAAAATTGAATAGAAGTCAAGCATGCATACTTGAATCCATTGCTCTTCCCTTGTATGTTTCATTTGAGTAATTTGTTTGAAATCTTAAAGCTTTGGCTTTCTGGTTTTAATGGTGAAAGCTTTCACATTGAATTTTTCTAAGTTATAATTTTTTAGTTTGGAAGAGAACACTCGGCATCCTCGTCACTTTGTCGTGGGTGCCGAGCATTTTCTTTGTCAGCCGAGCTCACTCAGCATCCATTGGTGCTGAGCTTTCTTCTTCGTGTGCGGAGCTCACTCGGCACCTGTGGCCTATCACTCAACACCTTTAAGTGCCGAGCAACCTGTCACTTGGGACCATCAAGTGCCAAGCAATCTGTGACTCGGCACCTTCAAGTGCTGAGAAAAACTGGCACTCGGCACCTTCATGTGCCGAGCAGTTTTTAAGTGTTGAGTAGATTTTTAGGTTTAGGGTTGTAAGTTTTAAATTAATTTATATTTCTCACATGGTATTAGAGCTTTGAGGCCCCACATCCAAAGTGAGTTAGGGAAATTTTTTCTAGAATATTTGACATGGCAGAAGATGCATGAAGGATATGGCAGTAGCCACCACCCTTCAATGGACAAAATTATGATACATGGGCAAAGAAAATGAAAACCATAATAGTTACAAATGATTTGTGGGAGTTTTTAGTTAATGGGTTCAATGATGTGATAGACCCAACTCAGTATGCTACTCTCACAAATGTATAAAAGACTCATTTGAAAGAGTCAAGGAGGAAAGATGCAAAGGCATTAAGTCTTATTGAAGCAGCAATAATAGAGACATTATTCCCAAAGATTGCAGCAACAAATTATGCAAAGGAAACATGGGATATCCTTGAGACAAACTTCAAGGGGACTGATAAAGTTCGTACTGTAAAGCTACAGAATATAAGGAGGGAGTTTGAGAACCTTCAGATGAAGGAAAATGAATCAATTGCAGATGTCAGTTCAAGGACCTCCAATGTGATTATCAAATGGAGAAGACTATCAAGAGCAGAGGATAGTGGGAAAGATATTGAGGATTTTACCTCATAAATATGACAATTTGGTCATGACCATAGAAGAGGCAAAAGACCTCACTGTTTTGACAATGGATGAGTTGATGTGTACTGTTCAAACCCATGAGCATAGGATCAATAGATCTACATCTACTTCTTCCCAAGAGGAAGCATTCAAGGCTCAATCAAATCCAAGAGGATGGGGGAGAGGAAGAAAGGGCTTAGGCAAAAACTCCAGAGGTAGAGGTCGAGGAAATGGAGGATAAAGGAATGCTACAATAGAACGCTCAAGAAGAGCAGATGGAGCCAGTAGCTCAAAAAATACCTCAAGAGGAGGTAAGAAAAAATACAACTCAAATAAGAGTAATGTAGAATGCTACTACTATCATAAATATGGGCATTATGCAAGCAAATGCTAGAAGAACCAAAAAGATCAGTCAGGACAAGAAAATGTGGCTAACGTGAATATGGGAAGTGAAAACACTACCTTCATCATGTGTAATGTTGGTAAAGAAGGAATCCCTGAGGTTTCATACCTCGATAGTGGATGTAGCAACCACATGAATGGCAATGAAACTTTGTTTTCATTCATTGACAAGAGTTTCAAATCTAAGATTAAGATGGGTAACAATGGAACCCTACCAGTTGTGGGCAAACGATCTATTATGGTCTACACCAAGAAAGGTTAGAAGAAGGAAATACAAAATGTGTATTTTTTCCCTGGTATGAAGCACAATTTGATGAGCATTGGTCAGCTCATTCAAAATGGATACAAAGTGCTGATGGAGAATGACACATGTGTCATTCATGAAAAGGATGGGAGCAAGAACTTACTTGTAGCAGTTCAAATGAAAAAGAACATAATGTTTCCCTTGAGGATAGAGACATGTTTCTCATCTCAAGTTGGTGTTGCGCCTCCCTCACAATCAGCTCTACAGAGTGTGATTTAAGATCCCTCACAGCTATGGCACCTCAGGTATGGTCATCTTGGCTATGCTAGTTTAAATTTGTTGTCAAATAAAAGAATGGTAGATGGTTTGCCATGTGTAGGAAATTCTTGTGACAAGTGTGAGGCTTGTATTTTGGGTAAGCAAGATAGGCTTCCCTTTAATTTTGGAAATTCTAGGAGGGCTAGATATCGATTAGAGTTAGTGCATGCTGACCTAGTCGGTCCTATGCAAGTTACTTCCATTGGGGGGAGTACTTATTTCATGACATTCATTGATGATTTCAGTCGTAGGACATGGGTGTATTTCTTAAAGAATAAATCTAAAGCATTTGATAAATTTGTAGAATTTAAGGCCCAGGCTGAAAGAGAATGTGGACACTATATCAAAGTCCTAAGATTAGATAGAGGAGGGGAGTATACCTCCAATTCTTTTGTAAACTTTTGCAGGAAACATGGCATAAAGAAAGAGCTCACATCCAGCTACACACCACAATAGAATGGAGTTGCTGAAAGAAAGAACAAGACCATTGTAGAAATGGCAAGGAGCGTCATGAAAGAGAAAGGTCTCCCAACTAAATTTTGAGGAGAGGCTATGGCAACAATAGTTTACCTAATTAATAGGTTTCCTACAAAGGCAGTCCATGACAGAATTCCAATGGAAGCTTGGTCACGAGGAAGATGGATAGTTGAACACCTAAGGGTGTTTGGATGTGTTGCATATGCACATGTGCCTAAAGAGAAAAGGCAAAAATTGGATGACAAAGGTGTGAAGTGCATCTTCATGGGGTATAGCTCAGAATCAAAGGCATACAAATTGTATGACCCATTGAACAACAAGATAACTCTTTCAAGAGATGTGGAATTTCTTGAAAATCAGTCTTGGTATTGTTCAATTGATGAGTCACCAAGCACTTCTAGTAAAGTGCCAATTATGAGTGAAGAAGATGCTGATGAATAGCAAGAAGAAGGAGTAGATAGAAGAAAAGACAAGCAGCTTCAGTTCTTGCCAAGCTCCTCTAGGCATGACCAAGTGTTAGTGCCGAGTAATAGTGAAGACCGAGCTAGTCGCAAAGTAGCAGCAATGAAGATTTTGATCCCAGACTCTCCTCCCTATTCCCAAGAAAGACCAAGAGTCTTAGGGAGATATACCAAGATGAAAGGTATGAAGTTTATGATGAGAGTGTTAATTTTGCATTATTTTCTCATAGTGATCTAGTATATTTTGAAGAAGCTATAAAGGAGAAGAAATGGTGTAATGCCATGGATGAGGAAATAGATGCTATAGAAAGAAATGAGACATGGGAGCGACCTGAATTGCCTCCCAAAAAGAAAGTGATTGGAGTGAAATGGGTCTATAAGACCAAATGCAATGCTGAAGGAAAAATTGATAGGCATAAGGCAAGGCTGGTAGTCAAGGGCTACAAACAGTAGTATGGCAGAGACTATGATGAGACATATGCCCCTGTTGCAAGAATAGAAACTGTGTGTGTTGTCATAGCAATTGCAGCTTAGCACAATTGGAAGGTATTTCAAATGGATGTGAAGTCTGCCTTCCTAAATGGTGTATTGAAAGAAGAAGTATATGTGGAGTAGCCACCTAGTTATGAAGTTGTAGGTGAAGAGACCAAAGTATATAGATTGAAGAGAGCTCTTTATGGGCTCAAGCAAGGTCCAAGAGCATGGTATAGTAGGATTGACTCATATTTGATGAGCAATGGCTTTAGCAAAAGCAATGGTGAGCCCACTCTTTACATCAAGGTAGTAAATGGTAATGTATATATTGTTGTCTTAAATGTAGATGTCTTAATTTTTACTAGAAATGACAAGGCTCTAATTGGTGAGTTTAAAGAGGACATGAAAAGTGAATTTGAAATGATAAACCTAGGTCTCTTGAAATAATTTCTAGGCATAGAAGAAAAACAAATGCATAATGGCATCTTCATCTCTAAAGAAAAGTATGCAGGGTAGATCTTGAAGAGATTCAAAATGCAGAATAGTAAGGCAACCCCCACACCAATAGTAATAGGTTTGAAATTAAGCAAGGAAGACTCTAGCAAGAGAGTGGATCCAACACTATACAAGAGTATGGTTGGAAGTTTAATGTATTTGACTGTAACTCGGCCAGACCTAATGCATGCAATAAGTCTGATTTCTAGATTTATGGAAACACCAAAGGATTCCCATTGGCAAGCAGGAAAGAGGATCCTAAGGTATGTGAAAGGTACCAAGGGATTTGGAATTTTGTATACTGCATCAAATGAATTCAAGTTGGTAGGTTATACTGATAGTGATTGGGCTAGAACTTTAGATGATAGGAAGAGCACTTCCGAATACATGCTTCACATGGGATCGAGTGCAATTTCATGGGCATCTAAGAAGAAACCTATTGTTGCTCAACCTACAATAGAGGTTGAATACATAATAGCAAATGTAGCAGCATGTCAAGCAATTTGGCTAAGGAGGATCTTGACAGATTTGAATGAAAGGCAAGGCGATGGAACCACAATTTATTGTGACAACATTTCATCAATTGCATTGTCCAAGAATCCAGTATTCTATGGTAGAAGTAAACACATTGAGATCAAATATCACTTCATCAGAGAGATGGTGGAAAATGGGGATATGAAAATGGAATTTTGTAGGTTTGAGTAGCAGCTAGTAGACATATTTACTAAGCTATTAGGCATTGGAAGCTACTTTGTACACCGAAGAGAGTTTCTTGGTGTAGTTGATGTGGATCAACAGGTATCCTTGTTTTTTCTTGGCTCAGGAAAAAGGGGGAGTGTTGGAATATTTATTGCTGATAGACATTTGTCCCTAGAGCCAAATGCCCACCTACCACCTTACGACCAACAGAACAGATAAAAAATTAATATGGGTAGGTGAGATTTTTAAATTTGGAAATGAGAGGGAAAAATGTTTTAGGTCAGAAGACAAAAAGTAATGATTAGATTCATTCGATTAGACAGAAGGAGAAGAAGAGGAAGAGCTCAGAATTTGCAGAGCAGAGAAAGAAGGAAGAAGTTGATCAACAAATCCAGTCGTTAGAGTGTAGAGATAAGGAAGTTCATTTCATGCCTCCAGTGGTACATGTTTTCTCTCTGATCATTGTGTATGTTTATTGTTTGTTGAGTTCGTCCTGTTGAAGCAGTGATTGCTCTAGGCACCATTGTATGCAGCCATTAGAGTTGCAAGTTTAAAGTTTGAATTTTTTTGAAGTATTACCAGTTTAGGTTTGTTTTAGAGTTTTCTGGTTGAAGCTGAGTGCTCCCAAATTTTGTAATAGTTTATATCAAAGATTGAATAGAAGGCAAGCAGGCATACTTGAATCCATTTCTCTTCCCTTGTATGTTGCAATTGAGTAATTTGTTTGAAAGCTTAAAGCTTTGGCTTTCTGGTTTTAATGGTGAAAGTATTCACGTTGAATTTCTCTAAGTTATAATTTTTCTATTTGGAACAGAACACTCAGCATCCTCTTCACTTTGTTGTGGGTGCCAAGAATTTCCTTTGTCAGCTGAGCTCACTCGACATCCATTGGTGCTCAGCTTTCTTCTTTGTGTGTTGAGCTTACTCAGCACCTGTGGCCTATCAATCGGCACCTTCAAGTGCTGAGCAACCTATCACTTGGCACCATCAAGTGCCGAGAAATCTGTGACTCAAAACCTTCAAGTGCCGAGCAAAACTAGCACTCGGCACCTTCATGTGCTGAGCAATTTTTAAGTGCAAAGCAAATTTTTAGGTTTAGGATTGTGAGTTTAAATTAATTTATATTTATCACACCTACCACATCACCCTCATTCTGATAACTTAGGAAGCACAATGAAAGGGAACAACAATGTTCAAGCCCCAAGGAATGGCAACATTGACTCCAACAACTGGAACATAGGGAAGAAGTGAAGGTCTTGTGTAACTTTTAATGAAGACTGAGTGATAAAGTTCGCATAAACAAAACTCTAAGTATGTGTTGTATGGGTAAACTAAATATGTCTTCTGTGTTGAGTGGATAAAATAAATATCTATTGTATGTGTCTATTATTGATATCATAGTTGCCATCTATCATTCATTTTTACTGATATAAGGAATAAAACTACATGTATTTGGCATCTGTCCTTGGTTGTTTGATGTAGCTCATCTTTACACTGCTATTGTTTATATTTGTTTCATTACAAATGTGGTTACCATCGGCTTATGCTTGAACCACATAATTGAGAAGCCTGTACATTTGGGAAGTCGATTAAAGCAGAGAATGCCACAAATTGTGTAGCCATGTTTCCAATTAACGGGGCCATATATTGATGACAAACTAATACTATACATATAATGTACTAATACAAATGACATTAAAGAGGTTAGGACAAACCTACTAAGAGAGTGGATAAGAGAAAATGAAGCTATAAAATAACATGTTTCTTTGAAAAGGTAATTACACAAAAAATAAATTTTTAAAACAGAGTTCAAAAACGCTTATAAGATTGGTGTTTTTACAATCTATTCACTATTTTAAATATTGCTAATTTCAATGAATTTTTCATTAAGAAATTATTAAATTGAATGCTATAAACAATTTTATGAATGGAATAAATTATAAAGTATTAAACTATTGAATTTAGGATGAATGTGAATTGAATGTTGCAATTAAAAAGAAATTATTCTTTATCATTTCTTTTGACTGAAAAATAATAAACAAAAATAAAAAAGACAAAGAAAGTGAAAAACATGAGGGTTTTGTGCTAAAAATATTTTAAAGCAAAGAAAAATGTAATATCTCTTAATATTTTGACAACATTATAAAAATAGGATCTCCTCAATGACTCTCCTAGTGACCCTTCACTATTCTATGGTACCCAAACTATCTTGAGAATCTAAATAGAAATTATTTTAAGCAATATTTGTAATAATAAATTGGAGATGTGTTGCACTCTTGGTTTAAAATTTCAAAGTAGTGAACTTCCTAATTGAAAATAGACATGGTGTCTATCTGTAGAGATTATATTGTATTCCATGCAAACCATATGAAAGGGGAGCTTGTATTTCCATTCCAATTTGCGAAAAGTGAAAAATATATTGTTGGTCTTGAAAGATCCCCTTGAAATAAATGGTGTATCTTTTCAAACAAAAACTATTATGTTTCAAATATGACACTAATAAAAATAGGGAGACAAGCTAACCAATTTCTCCTAGAGTATTCTGGTGACCTTTATATTGTTAGAATGTAAACATTATTCCACCTATAATTAGGTTAGAATAATATTGTCTATTTAGGTTCCTTAGGTGAAAGTTTCAAGTGGCCAATGGTAATGTGTCTTTTGTCTACTTTAAGTTTAAGTCAAAGATCATGAGGAATCCCTTATGAACACTATTTTTTAGAGTGAATTTTGAAATATCTTTCTTATAAAAATCATAGAAAGCATACACAATCCAATTCATATTATCCTTATAAAAATGAATTGGGAGGCCATTACAAAGAGTTGTTCCATTCTAAAAATATTAAATATAATGGGCAATTTTAAGTTGAAGTAATTTCCTCATAAATAGTATTAGGAATTTTCACGAGCCTAGAAATAGTTAGTAGTCTTAAAAGATGCTTTTAAAAATCAATAAATTTCTTTATTATCCCATTAATATCCAATATCATGTTATTTAGCATTTTCTATAATTAAGCTAAAAATTCTCTCCCTCCTTGATCCAATTTAGCTTGTCTCTTAATAGTACATTTTCCTCTAAATCTTTCTAAAATTGGATACATTAAATCTAAATTTTAATGTTACTAATACGTTGCACATACTCCTATCATATCTATATAGATCTTTTTAAAATATTTCTTTTTTCTTTTATAAATATGTCTATTTGCAATACAATATAAATCTTGCAAAGTACATTGATGTCACATACTACTAATTAAAAGTATTTTGTCAACAAGATTTAGTAATTTAAGACTAAATCATCCCAATAAGTAATAACATAATCCACAAAGAATTTATTATTATTATTTTTAATAGTCATCAAAAAATAGATCTACACTAGTAAGATTTTTTAGTAGATTAAGGATAATAAATTTCCACAATTCATGAAATTATATTCCTGCTTCATGGTAAGACTGTGTGTTAGTTTTTGTGTCCATGTTTCAGATCATACTCAATCATTTCTCATCAAGATGAGACTACTCAGAATGTGACAAAGTTTGTTGCAAATCAACACTAAATAAAAATAAGAGGCAAGGAGTTAGGGAGAAGCACACAAACCCAAGAAAATTAGTAAAAAAGATGAGCAAAGACAAATGATAAGGAATGATTAAAGAAAACAAGAGAAGATAAACATTAAGGAAACTTGAGACCTATGTATATATGTATATATGTATATATGTATATATATATATATATATATATATATATATATATGTATATATATATATATATACATATATATATATATGTATATATATATACATATATACATATATATATATGTATATATATATACATATATACATATATATATATGTATATATATATACATATATACATATATATATATATGTATATATGTATATATATATGCGTATATACATATATATATAGACACACACACACACAAATACATATACATATATATATACATACATATATACATAGATACATATATATATACACATAAATATATACATACATATATAGACACACACACACACACACACACACATATATGATGGAAGAGCATCGTGAGCTTGCTGACAATCTTGTAGGGTGGTGTGGTTTGACCTTGGAGTTAGAAGACTCGGTCAAAGGAGTGGTGCTTGGTCATTATTGGTATAGTTATTACCTAGGATCTTTGTCATTAAGGGGCTCAATCACTAAAGGAGCATGGTAGATATCGTTGCTCAACATTCACTACAGTATTTGGCATGCATTGGAAGCTTTGTTATGCTTGGAGTGGAAACCTAATGCTCAACTTGATTTATCTCATACTTGACATGGTCTTGGTTCCTATGGTGCCAAGTTATCAGTAAGAAGAATTTTTACACTTAATTTATGTCTGGGTACTTAATTTGTGTTGTAGCCGACTTATGACTCAACATATATTTAATGTAAGTGTTTTAATTTAACTTGTAATAAATTGGGGTGATCTATGTCTTAGTTGGGTATAAGTAGGGGTTCTTGTGTTGTCTTTAGTCATTATTCATCCATCTTGGAGAAGAGGATAAAGTGTTAGAGCGAACTTTAAGAATGTTTAGTAGTTGTGGCTTAGAAATATAAGAGATTGCTTTGTGGGCTTGCAAGCACAAGTTAAGATTTCCCTAGGGTCTTCTTCTAGCATGTGGATTCAGACTAGCTAGGATTAGGTTTGTCAGTTGGATCTTATGGGATGTTGCAAAACTATTTTGTAATTTCTATTGTATTTGGCCCTAACCAGAAGGCCTTACACCTAGGCATATTGTATGTAAATAATTATATATGTAATAAAGTATTGTCATTTGGTATCAAATGTTTCTTTGTTCTCATGCTTCCATTGTGTGGTTATTTGTAGGGATCCATATTATCTCTAGTTGGATACCCTTGGATTCTCATTGCATCAAGTGGTACCAAAGTGTAGGTTGTTCTTGAGCATGTAGACAGATCACTGAAGTTTAGGAAATTTGCACCAGGACTTGGGTGAAGGCTGGAATGGAAGGTTTATCTATTAGAGCTGATCAATCTTCTGAATTTGTAGATTTTTAGTAGAGGATTTGCAAAAAGCTTGGAAGATACCTCCTTGAAGATTGGACCCTAGGGAAATCGATGATCTTAATGATGATATGGAATAAAGGATCTTAGTGAAGATTAAAGAGGATTTTAGATATGAAACGGAGGATATTAAAGCTAGTTTTAGATCTTAGATGAAATTAATGATGTGTGACATGATTGCTGAATTTATGAGTGTTATGGGTGATCTACCTTGGCATGTGGGTAGTAAAGGTATTTATGAGAAAGTTAATGAAGATTTTTAAATTATTGGATCAAGTGGTGAGGAAAAAAATGATTGAGTTTAGAAACCTATTGCAACTAGGGCTGCTAAGTTTGCTAGACCTAGATCTCTTTTAAGTTGAAGGATAAGATGGAGGTTTCTAATTTCTTAGGTACTTTGAATCTTGAACACTTGATTGACTAGATTGGTGAATTTGAAGAATCTTATGAGCTTGAGGATATTGAAGATCCACTCAGAGTAAGGTTGATACAAACTAATTTGAAAGGTCATGCTTGTCTTTGGTGGAAGGATTCACAAAGAGACAGAGAGGAGGAAGCTAAAATGTAGATCACTATATGGAGGTATTAGTGACAAAGTTGAAGACTAAGTTCATTCCTACTGATTATGAAATGGAGTTTTTTAAGAGGTTTAAGGATATCAAATAGAAAGATATGTCTATGAAATATTATACCAAGGAGTTCTACAAGTTGTCTATTTTGTCTACTCATAGAAAATTGCCAAAGGAAATGGTAGCTCAGTACATCAATAGTTTGAGGTTCAATATCCAACATGAGATTGGATGTTGAAGATTGATATGATTGAAGATTCTTATTAGTATGCCATGAAGGTAGAAGACAAGTTCAAGAAGAAAAATCAAGGCAATGCTAGATGGAAGGATAGGTAGGATAGCTCAAAAAAAGGTAAATTGAGTATAGAAGTCTGAAGGTGAACCAATACCTATTGATCAGAAAAGGAGGAAATATGGAGATGAGCTTAGAGATTATTGATTCATATGTGATGAAGAGTGGCATAGATCTTTTGAATGTCCTCATGGAAGGAGAGCTTTTTTCGTGAATGAAGTTGAAAACCATGAGAGTCAACCTGAGAAAGGAAAGAATTTACTAACTCAATAAGTAATAGTTGGGTAGAGGACATTGGATTCTTGCCATATGGCCAATTTTTTCACAACTTGTTGTATGTTTGGTGTTAAAGTTTTGTTGCCATGATTATAGTCTCCCTATATTTTCCAAAATTCTACAATTACTGTTGGGTCAATGTGATGCCATGTATGTGTTTAGATTACCCTTAAGGAACTTCTCCTCTCATCTATCCCTTTGTGTATGTTTAGGTGGGCATTCAAAAGAAATATAATTCATTTGTTCATATGAGGTGATTAAGAAAGGGAGGGTAAGTTTATGCATTTCCTAGATGAGAGGGAAGTTTTTCAGAAACCCTAACTCTATGGTCAGGTATTTTATTGAAAATATGATACATCTGAAGGAGGAGATCACATTGCATGGTCAAGCCTTTGTGGGAAATTTCCTTTAGTGGCTAGTATGGTTGTCAAATAAGGTGATAAGTGTCTTCATTTGATTGGTTTTATAAAAAATAGAGCCAAGTTCTTAAGAAATTTTCTTCTCATTGTTGATCTCCAAATTAATCAATCATTTTTGTATTTGTCTTTTCATAGATGTGTGAAAGATAACCAAATAGAAATTTCCATATAACAACATGTGTCCTGGTGGGCCCATCATATTCTATGAGGTATCCTTAGAACTTAGCCATGAATTTCCATGAAGAAAGGTAGGGCAATTTCAAATTCTCCAATCAATGGAATAGTGGCACATGTCTGTCATGATGTACATAGATGGAAGGTGGACTACACTGCAAATAAGACAAGAGAGTTGTCACAACTATTACATCTTTAGGAAATCAATGATTGTCATTATCCTACTTTATGAAGTTTGACAAGAAATATCTAAAGAAACATAATGAAAATTTAAAATTTATACACAAAGTAGGCCCACATTGCAAAGTGAATGAGACAATTAAGACCTCCTAATCTCCACTGTCATATTTTATAGATCAACACCCACCACATCATTACAAAAGTTAAAATGAAACCTTGAGTCAACATAGCAAAGTTGTGAGAGTTAGTGAGTCGCATCATCGCATTGAGTGAGTATATTGAATGAATGATAGTTGAGAAGATGCAATAGGAAAGAGAGTTTAGGTCTTTCAATCTTAGCCATAAGATTTAGAAGGATCTACAATTATCATTTTTTTTCTTTATGATGTTTCACATGAAAAAATGAAAGCAAGAAAGTGACAATTCAATACGTCTATGCAGAGGGACACATGAAAGAAGTTATTAAAGAAAATTTCCATGTTTAATCATGGTCATTTGCTTTAGATCAATGGACATAATTTAAATCTAATATGACCATTGAGATACACATTATATGGATTTGGTGCCAAGTTGATTACTAGAGATAAAGCCAAGCTAGCGATTATAGACCAGTGCTTAGTTTCTCATTCTCAAAAGTATAAAGGTATCTTCCCTAGGATAAAGACTAGTGCCTCTATATGAAGGACCCATTTCCTTTGGTCCAAAAAGGTTTGGTGTAACTAAATGGCCATGCCAGATTCAAAGACTGGGAGAAGGCCAATGGCTAAACACACTCTCCAAGAACTCAGTGAGATTACTAAAAAGCTATTGGAAGAGTGTGTGCTTGTATATAAAGAATGCATTTCCAATGCTATCCAAAAGAATATCAGCATTGAAGATGATCATATTTCTACATCGCTATTGAAATGTGTGAGCTTCAAATTCTAAAAGCTGAAAGACATGTAAAGAGAGGAATAGAGGTTGAAGCTCATTCCTAGTCTTGCAGAACTCCATGTGCCGTTCATGAACATTTTGACCATTATACAGAGAGCATCTCCTATGTAGCCCAAGAAAACAATAGCATAGAAGAAGATCATATGTTAAGAATGTTTTGGAACCACATTTGGGCCTATTTTAGAAGACTTAGAGACCTATAAGAAAGTGAAAGAAGGAAGCCAAAAAAAGTACAAATATTTGAACATAAAAAATCATTGGTAATTTCACCCAACTCTATTCCTTATGGTTTTCAGATGTTTAAAAAGAAGGTGAATATTCCTAATGTGATCACCAAGGAAAGGCTAAGACTTGAACCTACTCTTGAAGAGATCCATATAACTAAGGACAAAGTCTTTCAAAAGATCTTGTTAAATATTGCAGAGAGTCTCAAAAAAGGAGATGATCTCAGAGAAAGGAAGATATGGGAACACCTTTGCAAAAAATTCCACCATTTAAAGGATTAGCCAAAGGACAAGAGAAAGGAGCTAAATCTGAAGATAGCATCTACACCTAAATATCAATCTCCCATGGTAATGTCACCAAATTCGAGTTCTCATATTAATGAAGTCTTTGGTAGAAAAGAGGCTATTCATGATGTTATAGATCAACATGACAATACTCCATCAAAATCCTTTGAAGAAGAATCTTATGATGATTATCTATCTGCACTAGAACATTCCCTTTGTGATCTACCAATAGCTACAAATCTCAATCCAATTAAAGAAAGAAACAATGAAGTTTAGGTTGAAGAATGGTTGTGTCAACATGATGAAGAACTTCATGAACCCAGTAGTAAGACTCTTATTCATGAAAAAAATGTGATTCAAGAAAAGATCCCTAAGATCAACTCTTAGTCTGAAGAAGAATCAATTTCTTTGGTAGACACAACTTTTCTTATAGTGACGAAGAGGAGATTATCTATGGGTTCCTATTACCCCACAAAATGGATAAACCCTCTTGAGAGAACCAAACTATGAAACCAAAACTTTAAGAAAGGTGTTTGTCTTGAGATTCTCTTTCTGTGCATTCAAATTGTGAAGGCAGTGATCATACATTGAAAGATGGAATGAATGAAATTGACTTGGTTCTTCAAAGAAATAAGGTGACGAATCATCAAATAGTGGATTTCATGGTGAAGGTGACATCTTCCTACACTCAAGATCATAGAGAAATTTCAAACCACTGCAAAAATAAGCTCACTTTCTTAAAAAAATTGTTTGTCTTTCCCTCTCTCCTTGGCACAATAGAAGACTATTAGAAGAATAACATGAAAGGTGAAAATGAAGAGGATGAAGTATATGATGAAGTATGGTTGTTTGGATCTAAGTGGGCATGTATTCAAGTCTTGCATACTACTTGGTGATTTTGAGTTACCGTGTTGTTGTTGTTGCAACAAGTAGGAATCTTGCTTAGAGATAAAAATCAAATGTGAAGGGATCCCACTTGACTCAATCAATAAGTGGATTCACTTGTGTATATTTTTCTACTACTTTCATAAGGTGAGATTCATCTCATCTCTATAAATATGTTAGGTTAGTTGTCTATTTAGTGTAGTTTTCTTTGCTTTCTTTCCTATTTTCTGTGCTTCTTCTTTTCTTTTGTGTTGGCTACCCTATTTCCCCACCACCTAAATGCATAGCATTTCTATATTCTATTTGAGAGTCTATAGCCCAATGGACTAGGCACTGATCTTTTCCATTTAGCTTTTTCTATAATAAAGGACGTAAGTAGTCTGTTGTTGTGTGTGTGTTTTTTCCAAGCTCTTTTCAAAACCTAGAGATTCTAGGTTCTTTCCTAGGAACTAACATGCCTAGCTCCCTATTTACATTGAGTTGTTTCCATGATTTTTGCCTCCCTATATTTTTGAAACCTCTAGAATTATGGTTGGGTCAATGTGATGGCATGTCTATCTCCATAATACCCTTAAAAAACTTCTAATCTCATCTATCCCTTTTGGTGTACTAAGGTCGGCATTCAAAAGAAATATAATGCATTTTTAATATGAGGTGATTAGGAAAAGAAGGGTAAGTTTACATGTTTCCTAGATGACATGTAATTTGTTCAAAATCCCTAACTCAATGGTTAAGTATTTTATTGAAAACTTAATACATTTGATGGAGGAGATCACATTGCATTAAGAATATATGGCGACTAAAAGCCTTTGGATTGAAACTCAAGAGTAAGGTGCAATTAATAGGAACAACATGAAAACCAGAGAAGTTGAATCAATAGTAGGAGAAGTAGATAAATCCTCAAAAATGATGAAAGAATTTGGTCAAAGGTGATGTGAGTTTCTTTGAAATATAATCGATGGATGATATTTAATCTACTCATCTATGTTACAAAGTTGACAAGTCAAATGGCTTAGAGATTAAATCTAGATTGGCAAATAAAGACTAGATCAATGGATGCAATTTTAAGATGGAATTGTAAGTGTAACAAGTGGAGATATCATTCAACCATTAGATCAAAATAAGATCCACATCTCTTGCATTCTCACTTTTTAAAGATATGCATGAAATAATCAAAGTGAGAAAGTGATGATACAACACATGTCCTTGTGGGTCATTTACTATTGTGGTTGGTATAGTTCTTAGATGAGGTTGCAAGTGTCTTCATTTTATTGTTTTTATACAAAATAGAGCTAGGTTCTTACGAAATTATTTTCACCATTGATCTCTAGATTAATTGATGGTTGTCATATTCTCTCTTCTCAAATATGCATGAAAGATAACCAAAGTGAGATTATAATAGAACAACACTTGTCCCAGTGTGCCCATCATACTCCATGAGATGTAGTTAGAACATAGGCATAGAGTTCCATGAAGAAAGGTAGGCCAATGCCAAATTCTCCAAGAAATGGAATAGCTCTACATGTCTATCACAATGTACATAGCTAGAAGGTGGACCTACACTACAAATTAGACAATAGAGTTGTCACAACCGTTAGATCTTGAAAAAATCAATGATTGTCATGATGTCTCTTTATAAAGTTGCATGATAAATAACTAAAGCAACATAATGATGATTTGTGTAGTATCTGCTCCTAGTCTACATTTTTTTTCTAGTTACATTTCTGTTAATATTGCCAAACTCTTTTAGGCCAAGTTTTATGTTTGATAATTAGTAGCATTATCTTGAGATTATTAGATATTGTTTCAGACTCAGTTGATATATGATAAGATTACTTGGTACTCTATACTTCATGTGTGCATAATGATTATTACAATGCTATTAGACTATTGATGATGTTTAGTTAGATGGATTGTCCTATGTCTTCTCTGATGGATACTTACCCCATATTGCATGTGTATGGCGTGCATGGTTGTTTTCTTTATGTATGATGTTTATGATGTGGTAAAGGAAGGGAGTCGTAGTCACCTGCTAGTCAGGATCTACACGATGCACCACTTCCTGCCATTGCTTATTTAGCTTAGTATATATTGTGTATGTACATGCGTGGATTTTATGTAGATTGTAGATACTAGATATCAACTTCCCTGAATTGCTAGGATGAGCGTACCCTATTGCATTATCTTAATGGCAAGAGAGGGGAGATAAATTCTTAAGTCCAAATCCTAAACCTTTGAGCCATTCATCCTAATTGACAATTAGGACAAGTATCTAAGTCATGTACCTTTCAAATGCGTCGGATGACGTTAATTCATGATTTTAAACCCTTAGTTGAATTTTGTATGTGTTTTACTATGATGGGTTTTCGTATTTTTACTTTATGAGTTTTGGTGAATTTTTTGTTAAATTAAGTCTAATTAAAAAGATTTAATTAATAATTTAATTTAATGGAAAATTATATGTTATGTTAATATTTTATTTAATTAATTGAGAAATTAGTTATATAAAAGAGTCAAATAAAAGAATTAAATTTGAGAATAAATCTATAAGTTTAAATTTGAACATGATAATATTTAATTAATTTAATAATAATATATATATTTGGAGTGCATTTTTAAATAAATGCTAAATAATGTTATTATTTAAATTAATGGATAGTTATCAAAATTATTGTTCAAAAGTAAATTTAGAAGTGGGAAAAGAAAATTAAATTATTAAAAGTTTTATGATTGCATTATACGTGCATGAGACTAAATTAAATAAATAAATTTAAAAGAGGTCAAGTAAAGATTAAATAAATTAATTTAATGGATTATTGTATGTGCATGGAAAAGATAAAAGAAAGATAAATAAAATTTAATAAAGAGTTAAAAAGGTTTGAGCAAAGAGTTCTCTGAGGTGAATGCACAATTAGTGCCTCAATTTTAGGGAGAGAACTCCTTTTTCACAAATTGGGGGTTCATGTTTTAGGGGGCTGGAAATTTTGGAGGAGAAGAAGGAAAATTCTAGAGAAGGAGAATGTTCTGAAATGGGAATTGTTTTCTACAGATTTTTGGAGCGTAGCAAATTAGCATCAGTGTCCAGGTAGATGCTTGTGAAGATTTGCATAATTTAAATACGTTCTTTTAATTCATGTCTTCTTCGTGTTTGCTAAATGATTGTCTAGATAATTCTGGTAAAGAATATATATCATGTTTGTGAATTTTGGATATTGGAAAATTATTGTGTACATGGAATGTTTTAATTGTTCAATATAATTTCTCCCCAATAGATTGTAAATTGTCAAAACTTATCAGAAAGGGTAGAAATCTTATTGGAAAATCTTCTTTAAAATATTGATAAGGAAATAAAGAATGGGTGCCTAGTATTTGTCTATCAGATTCAATTATGAATTTTGGTATCTATATATATATATATATATATATATATATATATATATATATATATATATGCAATAAACATATATTCATTTAAAATTAATTTAATTAAAAAACCCAAATTCAATATTTTTGAAATTATTGAAAGTAATTTTTTTGTTTTGATAAAAATATTGAAACATTTTTTGTTTATGAAAAACATTGTGGTTCAAAATGGATAAGTTTGTACTCAATTTAAAAAAAAAAAATTATAACATGGGGAGGGGCGGATTAAACCACCCCCTACCCATGTCACATCTTGCATGACCCTACACACGACAGGTGACTGCTGGTGCAGTCGTACCTACTGACGCAGGATGACCGCGACAGCAGTCCTTGCATCGCAGAGGGCCGTAGGCCTTTTTCAAACAGAGCCGACAGTTTTAAGAAAAACGTGACTCACGTTTTGTTTTATTAAGTTTGTTGTTTAGTTTTGTTAAAAAAAATAAAATTATATATATATATATTTTTTATAATAGTTGTTTATATATATATATATATATCTATATATATGTGTGTATATATGTATATATATGTGTATATATATATACACATATATATATATATATATATATATTTATATATATATATATGTATATATATACATATATATACATATATGTATATATATGTATATATATACATAAATATACATATATGTATATATATATGTATATATGTGTGTGTGTGTGTGTGTGTGTGTGTGTGTGTGAAATTAACAAATCATTTTTAGTTTTGTATAATAAATGATTTTTAATATAGTTGTTATTCAAATTTAATTAATAAATACTAATTATTTAAAAATAATAATAACAAAAATAATATTGATAAATAAACAATAGTAAATTTGAAAGCAATATAATAATATTTATTTACTGTAAGGAAAAATGATGAAAATATTCCATCACTTGTTAGCAAACTCGAAAATGGAAACTGAAACCCCACATTTAACTTAAAATTGAAAATATGTGCTTGTACCTTGTTTTCCTTATGCTATTTATGTTTGGGATTTTTAGGTTGACTAGAGTGTTGACCAGTTATAGGATGTCTACCAGAGGCTTGGGGGTTTTGTGAGTGTGGTATCATGTTGATTCGATCTTGATCATTATTGCTCAACCATGTATGTGATGGTATGTTTATGATGAGTATGTTTGTTTTGTTGGATTACTTCTAGTTGCTTGTTGAGAACCGATGGATATTATGATTTATCTTGTTGCTTTCCAGTTCCTCGTAGAGAACTGATGTGATTACTATGATTATCTTTATGATGCTTTCTAGTCACTTGTATAGGATTGAGGTGATTTTTCTATGATTATATGATTTTTGATTTGATGAGCTTAGGGTAGGTTATCTTTATGCAGTGTTGGGAAGTGGCTTGCAATGCGGGTCGGGGACCCTAAGTGGTCTTGGGGGTAACCCATTGTAAGTTGTTTAATAAGTGATAACTTTACACTTAATACTAACTTAAATGAACCTAATAAGAGATAATTGTATGTTCTTGCCCATGCCATGAGTGCTATTACAGACTAGGATGGGAGTAAAGAGAATGCTTGGTTATGACCTTGCATTCCGTAGTATGCCTTGTCAGTGCAAGAGGATACTAGTGGCCGCAGGGATCACTAGGGACCTGAGAGTCCTAAGGGACTGCTTAGGTAACTTCGAATGTGATTTGTGCGATGACACTTTCCCACTTACATAGTAGATACCTGCGTGTCTTTGTGGTGCCTCTGGGTTTAGATGTCAATCTATTTTAGGAACATTTGAGTTAGCATACTTTTAGGATTTCTTGGATTTAGTGAGTATCTATGTTATGTGATTTGTTATCCTATTTGGGACTTGAGACAATCTCCTTAGCATAGTGGGAGTGGACCATTTAGGTTCCATGCGGTCAGGTGGTAGTGCTTTTTACTCTTACCATTGAGATCCGTCCAAGACACCATGGTTGGAGTATCCTTGTTGGCATATACATTCATTCTGTTCATGGATCATTATGATAGATGGTTATATTATATGTTGGATGTTGTTTGATGTATGGATGTATTATGTATGAAGAATGGTTACATTTATTTTATTGCACATGTATCATGGATTTGAAGAGGATAATGTATATCTATCTTTACTTATGTACATTCTTTTAAGCCTTTCATACCTTGTGACTTGTATAGAGGATGAGTGAGCATTCTGAATTAATTTGCCAAAAGGCATTCGAAACAAATGTATATTAAATGGACATTGGACTTTTCATTATTCTTTCATATGGATGTAGTAATTGATGGACTTAGTTTTAGATTAGATTTAAATGTGATTCAATGTCATGGGATCTTTAAGGAATGCAACCTGTTATGTATGTTATTGCTTTCACTACTTTGTGTTTGATGTGTATGTTATACTTTCTTATTAAAAAAAATATGCTATCAGACTTAGTCAAACTTTAGGTTATTTCTTTTGGATCCCTTGGCAGGGTATTACAATTTGACACATATACACAAAGTAGACTTGCATTGAAAAGTGAACAAGAGAGCTAAGACCTCCTAATCTCAACTATTAGATTTGAAAGGATCTACAATTGTAGCTTTCTTTCTTGATGAAGTTACTCAAGAAATAACTGAAGTCAAAAAGTGATGATTTGACACATGTATGTAGAAGGACCCATGAAATAAGTTTTAAAAGAAAATTTCTATGTTTTAATCATGATCATTGACTTAAGATCGATGGTTATAATTCAAACATACTATGACTATTGATATATGAATTATATGGATTTGATGCTAGGTTGATTATTACAGATCACAGAAGAATATGAACCATTTTAAGGGTTTCTAACCATTTCTTCTTTCTTTCTCTAATGTAGTGAATTCCAAATGATGACTGTAGGATTTCCAAGTGATTCAAATGTTCTATTAACGTAAATAATGAATTTTTAAATAGCCAAGAACCCCTAGAGGGGTCCTATATGTTTAAATTTCTAAGTTAATAGAAAGGATCGATAATTTTTTCCAACTTTTTCCCCCATATTTCTAGATGTTGAGTGAGAATCGAAGAGTTAGATGGAATGAAGGATTTGTATGATGTTTTTAGTTAGGTAATGTGATGTTCTGATTCCATTTTTGACTTGTATGCCTAGGTTTCTTTCATTCTCTCCTTCCATTGAGCTAACCTTGTATTTCATAATAGTTTTCTATGAGATTGTAGAACATATGTATTTGAAGCTGGTGATATCTTACTAGATTCTATTTTATTGGAGAGTGATCAATCATGATGGATTTCATTTCATCTTTCATATGCATCTTTCCTCTATCTCTAGATTGCATTTTATTAGGACTAATCTGCACTTAGAAGTAGGAGTAGATGTTAGAAGAACTTTAAGGTAGCTTGTGCTATCCATTCCATGTGGTGTTATAGGTTACCCAAATCTATTTCTACATAGGTTATTTGTAGTTATGATGTCATCCTCTTTTATTTTCTTCTCCTCTCAAGTTAAGAGAATACACTGCATCGCAATGATCTATTAAAAAAATAATTCATTGCATATATCACACATAAGGGAGTTGTACCTTATAATCCTTAGGGTAGTCATATAGTATATATATTGACCCATTCTTTGGTGCCATCCTTCTGTTTCCTCACATTTTGGGCATCTAGAGTCAAGGTAAAACCAAATTAGCAAGAGGGACAAACTATTAACCAACAATTTTGTAATGTTATTATGGATGGTGGCAGTACTAATAACCTTGTTGCTAAGGAGATGGTTCAAGAACTTGGTTTGAAGGGAGTGAGACACCCTTATCCTTATAGGATTGGCTAGTCGCAAGGTGATCATGCTTTGGGAGTAAGGGAGAAGTGTCTTGTTGATTTCCACATTGGGTAGTATAAGGATCAAGTGTTGTGTGATATTATGGACATGAATAGTTTGCATGTGTTGCTAGATAGACCATAGCAATATTATTGTAGGGTTGTGCATGATTTTTTAATGCACTAGTTTCATTCTAGAAAGCATATTATAATGACTAAGAAGGATCTTCCACTTGCTAGTTTCATTCATAGAAGACAGGCCAAATAGGAAGGTAACATCAACAAATTATTGCATCACCTATGGGGAACTTGAGGATGCAGGCTTAATGCTTTTTATCTTTCCATTACCTAGCAGGGCCTTTAAGTTTCTTTCAATAACCTCCACAAAAATGATGACTAAGGATAGAGTGGGCATGTTTCTTTATGACCTTGAGAGGATGTAAAAATTCTACCTGGAGCCCCCATTCACTAAGACCTAGAACTGAATGATAATAAATCCATTCATTATAATACTAACCAACTTATCTTTGGACCTAACTTGGTTAAAATGTAAAAGAAAAATTCCATTCTTATGTTATTATAGTTCTTATAAATGAAAAGTTTTAAAGAAATACCTAGGTTCCCATACCTCTCCATGGAATGTAACACCTCATGGGTGGTGATGACTGCATCCAAAATCGACCTCCTAAGCACAAATCCATTCATCTCTAGACTTATAAAATTATTAAGAAGGGGCTAATGCAATTCACAATGAGCTTCGAGAGGATCTTATAAATCATCTTGGAGAGGCTTATGTGTTTGAATTCCTCGAGATGTCTTTGTCCCTTTATCTTTAGTATTAACACTATGAAAGTCCATTTAAGTTCCTTCAACAATTTTCCCATTCTCCCAATATCACTAATGGGATGAGAAATATCATACTTGACAATAGCCAAAAACTCCTAAAAAATGCAGCGGATACCCATATGGCCCTAGCACTTTGAATTGGGTCATACTAAACAAAAATTTTCTTACTTCCTCCTCTGTAACCTTGTTTATCAAGGTGTTTTCATCCAATCATCAACAATCAGGTCCATGATCCTTAAAATATCCTCCTAAGTGTTAATGCTAATTTGATTTGGCTAGGGGTTGTATATATCCTAAAAGTAGTTAGAGGTTGGGTCCTTTATCCAATCATCCTCTGATATTCCATGACCTTTGCTTCCTAGCAATAGGCTTATGGTATTTCTATTTTTTTATTTTTGATGTCGATCTATGGAGGAAGGAAGTGTTCCTATCACCCTTCTCCATCCACTACACTCTATGTCATTGCTTCAAGAATATTTCCTCCCTTTCTAACAAATATTTCCATGTAGTGTGTCATTCCTTTTCCTCATTTTGATGATCCAGAAAAGAATTACCACTTTCCAAATTGGGTTGTAGGGACTCTAACTTCTTCTTAGTCATCTTCTTTTCCTTAAAAATGTTACCAAATGATGACTTTCTCCATCTTTTGACCTCTTTGCAGATTCTTTCAAATTTTCTATCAATTTGAAGAATTGTAGAGCCTTGGACAGCAATGTTCCACCATCAGACACTATAATCTCCCAACTCAGCGTGACAGTGCAACATTATCTCATACCTAAAGAGGCTTTCTATATTTAACTTGTTCTTCTTCCATGAGAAACACTACATATAGTGGTTGGAGATGGTCCTTGGTTAGGCATTTAAGGAGGTATGAGGGACAATGTCCCAACCTGCTAAGATAAGAGCACAATCAACCCTAACATGAATAAGAATATTCCCCAAAAATTTATTTAATGAAGTGAACCAGGTTCATTGGATATCAATATCTATGAAATCATTTCTCTTGAGGAAGCTAGCTAAGTCATACATACTCTTAGAGAAGTCCTCTAGTGCACTCATTTTCTCAGTTCTTAGTTGTTTGATATTTTTATGGGTTAGGTACCTAAAGTTAAGTAAGTGTCACATTTTTGCACATTGATTTTTTTCTTTTAGCTACAAATTTTCAATATCAATTGTTCAATGTTTTCTAAGCTTTTTATAAAATTAATAAAGATGATGAATCACATAGTGAGATCCAAAAAGTTGATGGTAAAACATCTTACACAATCAAATGCAAAAAATATATAGCATAATATTTAGTGCTAATAAGAAGGATGCTCAAGTGTAAATCAACACTGACACTTGCATGTACAAAAAAATATTCCCTCTCTATAAATTTTCATCATCACATTTGTCTACCACAATTACTTTTTGTCATTTTGCATCTATTTTGATAAAAATAAAAAGATTTTTTTTAGATGTCTTCTTTTCAATATCATTACGCATCCTATGGCACTTTCAACAAACAATTTTTACGAATGAAAAATAATATGTGTCACGGATCTAAGGGATTCCTATATTTTATATAGATGTGACATAAGCTACTCATATTTGGCATCCCTTGCATAGCTTGTTTTAGTTTTTTGTGGTTAAGGAGAGAAGGATTAGTCATATGGATATGAGTCAACATACTCCCCAAGAAAATTTCATCCAAAATGTAGCTTGTGGGGTTGTAAAACTTGTTCACAGAGTGGTAGATCAAATTTTACTTCTAGTTGTGGATAGTGTCTTCTAAAGAATTCATAGTGGCTTCATAGATGGGATAGGTGCTCCTACCAAACCTTTTTATAACTAGTCTTACACCCCACCTAGCTAGCCTGCCATGTCCCCTACCATATCATCATCATTAAAAAAATAAATTTCACTTAGGGAAGTTCAAAAAAGGGGATAACTCAGGGAAAAACATCCATGGGAGTGATAATGTGCATGTTTTAGGGAAACAACTTTGGGACAAGCACTTGGACGATAGGGAAGAAGTCTATGTAAACTGTAGATGAACATTGAGCGGTAAAGTCCACATAAAAAGAACTTTATGTACATGTTTTGTGGCTAAAATAAATATGTATTTTGTGCTTTCTGGGTGAAATAAATATGTTTAGTACGTCATCTATGTTTCATGTTGACCTAAAAAGTATTGTGGTTTCGTGTTTGCCTCTATTTTTGTATCTTTCGACATTCTCTCCAGCCTCTCTAGTTGGGTTTTACTTTGATCCTACCATTGGCTACATTGCCCCTTCTTCCCACCACCCTTAGCAGCATCCTCCACTGGGGAGGTTATATCATCCCCTAAGCTTTTATCTGGGGACAGGTTGGCTTCTAGGGTAATCCACCAAAAGAAATTTATCCTTGCTAGGATCTAGGGGTGCCAAACATTTTTCCTTTCCCTCATAGATTGACCACTAATGTAGGAGAATCTTAGGTGTGATAGAAATCTTGCAACATGAAAAAATATTTTTACTTTCAGCTTGTATCCTTTTAGTTTCACACTTTTCTATTTTAAGTTGGACTAGTAGATAGTGGGGTTGCTATTTTTGGGAAGTTGCTATTTTTAGTAAGTTTCTCATATGAGCTTAGAATGTTCTAATTTTCTACAAGAATTTCATTTTAGAATTATAAGCATACCATAAATAGCTATGGCTCCAGCTTCCATATTAGAGAAGTTATTGTAGATTTTTTATGGAAACTTTTACAAAGATATTTGTGAACTTAGTTTTGAAAGCTTTAGAGGCTCCATAATGGGGTCAAACCTTGATTGATTGGCACTTTGCATCTTAGGCATTATAGTGCAAGATCTACCCTTTCTAAAAAATGGTTATAATAGTGAGTTAGAGCAATGGTTTGTGAGTTATGGTCTCCAAAAGTTTGGTTACCTTGCTTATGGTCATAAAATAAAGTTTATAATTCTTTGAGCTAACTCTAATGTAATTAATGTAATTAATGTAATTTAGGGTTTGTTAGCCTCAATGCTTAATTTCTACAACCTTTTTGAGTGACATGAAATTGTCTATTTAAGAAAGGCCCGTAGGATTGTTTAGGGAAATTTTGCGTAGCTCTAGGGGATAGTTCAGAGTTTTTTCTTGCAGATTTCTATAATGAAGGTGCCCATGTGAGTTAGCATATTGTAATCTTGAATTCTTGAATTTTGCATTTTTTTTAATAATAGAAAGAACATATTTTGTTCTAGTAAATTGTTGTTGTTTCTTTGCTTTCACTTATGTGACTGTGGTATTAAGAGGAGCACACTTCATCAACCACCCTCTAGACAACAAGGATAAGAAGATTTCACTATGCATTTTATAGAGGGAATAAGTTTCAATAGCAAAGAGTTATCCAATGGGATGGACAAGATAGAAAATTTTTGCAAAATCTCTTGAAGCTCCATAAGTAGCCTAGTTCAAGGATTTTCCTATGTGAAGATAAAATATCTTTCTCTATGGATTCACTACATTCATTCTCATATTCAACACATTTACCATTATCATTAAAAGACTCAACATGAATTCTATTATCATACAAAAAACTTTCCATTTGCTTAATGTATTCTTCAATTTGCACAAGCTTTTGTAATCTTAAATGTGTTGGCCAGTTAACTGAATTGAGAATTGAGACATCCAGGAAGATTCCTTAGGTCTTAAATCAAAATACAAATCCATGATTGTTGTTTTGAACTTTACATAAATTTGATAATCTTGTAGACCTTGAACACTTCCTATCATGTTTCTTATGATATTGACAATATGATAATGAATTTCTTTTCATATCTCTACAATATCTTCAAGCACATCTTCATCACTTGGCAAACTAATTTCAAATCTAAAATCTATTTCCATCTAAAAAAAAACTTTCTACCACTTCATCCTAGTAGTGAAAATCATGAAATAGAGCCAACCATTTTAACACTTGACTTCCATGAAAGAGAAACATGAAAATCAAAATACCTAAAGTGCTGATGTTAAACTTCAATTTGCTGATTCGGCACAAGTGCAACACTGAAATTCCTTCTCACCACAGATCAAAACCATGTAGAGCGACCACCTCCTTGAAAGAGGATAAAGAAATCACTAATGTGATTTACTTTTAACACTTATTTTTCTTATGACAATAGATGCAAGAACACTTTAAAATTTATCAAGAACTTAAAATTCCTTTTCAAGAAACTATCAAAAGCTTCAGATCTTCTCATACAACTTGAAAGTCCATCAAAATATTAAATCAAAATCAACTAGGGAATAACTGGTATAGAGATTTAGAGTCACCAACAATTCTTGTGAGTAATAAAACATAATTTGTCACTTGAAAAATCTGAACTAGACCTTCAAATGTAAGAGAAATGAAAATGATCAAGCCACTCTTGTAGATTTACAATCTTGAAAAAGGGAACACAGCCTTGTTCCTTCTTGACTCTGATTTTACAACAGCACTTCGAAAACAAAAGTTGGCTGAATTGATTGAAGATGAACTCTCTTAGTAACCACAATTTACACTCAACCTCAAAGCTATTGTTGGAAACAGATAAAATATTACTGGGAGAGATGAATCTTTAGAAAAGAAATGGGAACACTTCAAAATCTTGCTACTGTAGAAAATTCTTCCTACTATATTGGGTATGTGCAGGATCATAATCAACCAAACTATACTCTTAAATGGCAGGACAAAATAAAAAAATTAGGGTTATGTCAACTTGATGCACAATTTTCTACTTGTTATTAGCTTTATATTAAAAAATTGAGAGAAAAGAATCTCTAGGAAATTGAATCTAGTTTCTAAACTACTAGGACTTATCTCAAAAAAAAAAAAAATAGATTGGTCAAAATTTTGAATTTTAAGTCAATCTTACAAAAATATTTGAACAAAAATAAGAAGTAGACTTATGTCTGACCACCTTAATCAAAATCAAATGATAATATTTTTTAATAATATTCTAGATGTAAGTAGTAGACTCTTGCCTTGATGTGACACATATTTTTGAGTATTTTTATTCTAAATAAATAATAAATAATTAATTTTTGACTATAGTATTTTTGGAATAAAAATACTCTCATGTCTGACCACCTTAACTAATTTAGAACTCTACAAAATTTAATTTTTCATTTTTTTCCTTGTAGTGGAAGAAACATAGAATCTGATGCATCTTTTGGATTTAAAAATGTTTTATGATTTCAAAGTTATAGTTGTTTTTCAAGTAGTGTGTCCGTCAGCACTTTAATTGTAACTCCATTAGAAAATAAGTAATAATTACTTACTAAATTCATAATTTGACAAACCTTACATTGAGGGAAAGATAAGAACATTCTTAAGAAACCCTTTTTATTTCATCAAATTTTGGCGAAAAAAAAAGTCGTCAGCTACACGTTTGAATTAAAAATCACGTAAAAATAGGCCAAAAAGAAATTTTTAGGATGTTTTTAAAGCTGACCATATAGGGTTGGTATCAAAAGATATATAGACCTTATAAAGATATTAATTATTTTCATTTAGTATTAGGGTGGGTGGGAGAAAAGTTGGAATAGATTTTGAAATGGTTTGAAGCATTTCAGAACTACATATTTTGTAGATTGCCACTTTTTGGCACACTGTGATCCTGCACATGCCCTATTGTATCTTTTTCAAATTCTCAAGGTTTTTCTATCATACAGATTCTTAAAATGTTATTTATACCAGAGATTTCAATACTTTTAACAATGAATTTCCTCATAGACTCCCCAATAGAGTCTCCATTTTGTTGATGTTTTGAAAGGTTACAGTTTCAAATTACCCAAATGAGAACAAAATAAATCTAGAGGTAGCTTCATCCCATCTAGAACATATCGTTTCACACATCGGACCAACTATAAGGTTAGACCCTTCTTCTACTTTAGGCTCTGCTAGATCTAGGTGGGAAGACCTATAGATTCTTTATATGCTACTAGTATTCAAAGCATAGACTAAATCTAAACAAACTAAATTAAACCCTTATATCTTCTATGCTTATGCAAAGATCATGGATATGAAATAGCTAATGACATGACCTAAGAAATTGATAAGATAATTGAGGTCATCCTTTCAGTTCTTAAAGAAAATGGGAAATGGATGATTATAAATGTTGATTTTAGGAAATCCCCAAATATGCAATAGTAAGAACAAGTTGATCTTGTAGTTGATCAGTGCCTTATCTATTGTGCAATTACATGAATTACATACATACATCTATGATACCATTGACATATTCCATACATTAAGATATTAGATCTATCTTATCACTTAGTGAATCATACATCGATGTCCATAAAAACCTCATTCTCATGTAGTATCCTTTTCAAATAACCAACAAACCTATCAAATACACCAAGAATTAACTTGGCTATTTGTTCCAACAACAAAACATACTAGACATGCAACCTTATAGGGATGCAAATGGTTCTAAGCTCTTTGTCACTAAACCTCAAAGCATTGCAGATGATAGAGATAGGAGATGACGATTAGAATGAAACTAAGAAGATTCTTTCTCTTTGTATTCATTTTTTTAAAAATATACATTAATGATGCATTTAAACAGTTCATAAAACAACTAAATTGATTAGAATTGTCTATATTAGCTTAACTACTATTGTTAATACAAAAGAAAAATGATGAAGAAAATGGTATCATAGTAATGAAAACACATCAAAACTGGAACCCTAGTCTCACAATAGTGAGAAAATTCTCAAGATTGGAATCCCTACAATGAATTAGAAAGAGAGAAATATAGGAATAGATTGAAATCCTAGATCTAATTTTGAAGGGACATGTGTCCACTTGAATCTTCATTCTCTATTGTTTTTAAACATCTCTCATCTTTCTATAACTGAAAACTTATATGATTCTCATCATTGTTATGTAACAAACTTGAAACATCTCTTCATCAATGATGAAAACCCTTGTGTTCCCACAATATCTTAAATGCACCTAAAATGAAGATGATGTATCCATTGAATTAACTTGGAGGTGACAAAATCCACCCCTAATTGCATTCATAATGCCTCTAATGTTCGTCTAGTTCACCATTTTATCAGAAAATCAAATCTGAACTACCCTAACTGCATGAAATTGAAAAAAGGATACCTGAAAAAAAAGCATTGAATAACTTTATCTAGTTGCTTCATGTACCAAAACAAATTCCAAAAATAGAAAAAAAATTCTCTCTCAGTTTCGATGATATATGATACTGCTATATCTCTTATCAAAAATGCCCAAAATGTCATTTTGAAAATAAAGTTCCTAGCATGGCTCTGAGAGTACATTTTAGCAAATGTTTAATTTTAACCTAAAGTTTAAACTATAGGTTAAAATCCATTTCGATTGAAAGCTAACTATACATGATTTGAAAGGAAAAAAGATAAAATATTAATTTTTTCATTTTTTGAAATTTTCCCTCCAGAATTTTGTTGGGGTCAAATTGGGATTGACCAAACTTGACACAAGTCACACTCTGATTCATTGACCTTCTGCACTGTCATCTATGTTTCTAGCTGAGTTTGGTGTGGCACCACTAGATTTGTCCCTATTTTTACATGTCTTTCTAGTCCCTCTACCATGTAGCAACCTTTGATTGGGCCACCATGTCACTATCCTAGTTAGCATGGTCACCATGTCATCATGACATAGTGATGTTGTGATACATGGAATCTCTATCCACATAATGATCTAGTCATCATTGCCATGTTATCTTGTTCACCTCACTAGCCCACCACATGGTAGATGGTTACTATCCGATCTCAGGACTGCCATGTCACTAGTGACATAGCAACAGTGCACCAGATGTGATTCCTGCCACATCATCATCTCAGGAAGTGTGCCATATTTGGAGTCTACCACATATCCTCCTGCAGTTCATTCTTAGGTTGCCACTTGTCACATTTTGGTTGGTCGAGCAAATCTAGTCAACGTGCAATGTCATCACTTTGGTCTTCGTGTGTTTGGTTAAAATTCCTTCATATTTCCCCTGCTGGCCATGTCGGATGCCACACACAAGCCTTGTGTCTTCAAAAGACTCATGCCTTTAAGAAATTTTACTATTGTGTCTTCTCTTATTTAAAAAAAAAAGAAACTCATCCCACGACAGATGTGGGATAAAACTCTTTCCTTTTACCTTTTAAGAAGCTTCCTCTCTAGCATGAATGAAAACTGCCCATGCGTCTTCTCACATCATCTCACATAGGATGTTGAAAAGGATTGAAAAAATTAGGAAAATGATGCTTCTTATTCATCGTACCTTACATCGTCTACTTAATGTGTATGTACTTATAGGGGAATTTTTCTTATCCACGATTGCAAAGGCACTCATCAGAAGAATGGTAGTCATGAAACAAGGCAAAGTCACTGCAATCTAGTTATCATTTCAGGATACTCAACATTTCAAACTCCCTTTTTTATCTCTCCCACAACATGACAACTCCTATTGGAAGCTGTGATTATGGGAGCTAATCATATTGTGGGAATTGAGAAGCCTTTTTGCCAACTACTCTAGACTACTCAAACCATTTTACTTTTAGGTTCGTAGATCTCTACAAATATCATGGGTTTTTCTTCTTCTTACTTTGCATCGATTGCTATGGAGTCCCAACATCTTTTCCAAACGTCTACCCTTCCTTACAATTCTACAAGCTATGGAAGTAGTAGAATTGATCTGCTTGCTTAGAAGACTGTTGGGAAGAAAACACATCAAAGATCTTTTAAAAGAGCTACAAAGGAAAAACTCTATCATCTACTCCCTCAACATTAAAATAGAAAATTTAAGGGAACATTTAAAGATTTTAGGCATTTTTCTACAATTCTATTTCCCCTCTCCTTGTGGTCAAATGGATATGCTTCATTTTTGGGAGGAATCTCTTGGGAGAGTTCTAAATGTAGCAAAAGATTGGAAAGGACGTTGTGAATGTCACTCTCATCTTCAAAGACACATTTAAAATATTCCTTTCTACATTGTCAAAAGCTCCATTGAGTTACAACTTTAGCTATTATGGTTGGATTCACACAATCCTGTATATCAATCTTTCTACTTCTTTATAGGCTATGAGCAAATGTGCAATTGCCATCACGTGAAGATATTTCTCTAAGTGATTGGGGACATCAAATTTTAAAACTTGTAATCATACTTTGGAAAAATAGTAAGGAATAGAGATAAATATGTATTTCTTATTTTCCAACACTTGGCATGCACAAGTATGTTTTATAATCCATCTTCGAAGGCTCTTATCAAATTGTGACTTATTGGAACTCATTCCGTAGAAAATGTTACATATTCCTTCAAGTTTTGCGTCCACATCTTTACTGATATGCTCAAATTTAGGTTGACCCACATGTGTATGCCCCATATATTCATGTGACCCTAAGAAGCTTCGTGTGTTCACATTTATACTTATAACAATGACAACCATTATAACCCTCACATGAGAACTTTCTAATCCCAAATATACCTTATTAGTCTGATACCATTTAGTCGGGTCCCAAAGCAGGTCTGACTAAAAAAAAAAATCATTGTCAAACACTTGACCTTTTGTACTACTCAAGAAAATCACCTAACCTTCACTAAAAAAAACTTGACCACTAAAACAACTTTAAAACTCATTTTATCCCTTTTTACAACTTATCAATTTTGTGCCAAATGGTCCTTTGACTGGCCTTAAAACCTGATCAAAACACCCACCTGAGCTCTAAATTCAAACACACTAATTCTTTGTCCACGTTCTTGTACCCTATCAGATTTTGTGTCATGACGACACTTGGGTCAAAATATATTGAATGTGAAAGTTGCATCCTTAAAACTATCTACATGCAAACATGTCAAAAAACCATAAATCACATTCTGTTATGGCTTTGGAAATAGGTCAAGCTGACAATTAAGGGCTTGAAAATTGGGGCATTGGTTTACTGTAACGAGGAGAATATAAATTTTTGATTTGGCCTCATGATGAATAATTGAACAGATTTGACAAGTCATCAAAATGGGCTACTTGAATTTGCAGAATTGGGAACACTGGCAGAAATGTGATTTTTACAAATAGAATGGACCTAGGAAAGCATGCAAATTGATTCATCAAGACTTGCAAGCTGCACACTTAAATTAATTTTAGAGTAGAACACAATGCTAGAATCCATTTGATTTCACCTATCATGGATTTAAATTTATGACATCCCTAATAGGGCTACTAATCAATTTATACTTTATGACACCAGTAAAACTTTAGAAATTTCATATGGAATTGCATTCAAAAACTAATCAAATGGATTCAACATAAGCTCAAAATTGAAACATAACAAGTCTTTGACCTCTAAAATGCAATGCAAAAGGAATTATCTCATTTTGGTCAATTGGATCAATGTCGGAACTAATCAAACAAGGCTTCCTAGAATTCTAAATAATTTACATCAGCATGACTATTAGTAAACAACCAACTTCGAGGGATTCAAAACTTAGTCAAACCATGTCGAAACAACTTGAAATCTGAAACATAGGTTCTTTGATATATATACTAAACATTCCTAATGCAGTGAGTCATGAAACATAACCAGGTGCAAGATATTCAATTGCAAACTAGGCTTCTTGTCATTGTTTGACACTGGCAAAAATGTAGATTTGCACATTGCTCAAAACAAAACTTCAGAAAATGACTCAGAATATAAATTTATCTTCATTGGATGAATTGATATGATGAATGCAAGGTGTTAGAAACATTAAGCACATGTTAGGACTCAAAAGGATAGTCTGGTACAGAGGCATTAAAAGTGCTTTTAGGGGCTCAAAAGCTTGGAATGGTACTCAAATTTTCCTCATTTTGATGATCCAAAGAAGAATTACCATTTTCCAGATTAGGTTGGGAGGACTCTAACTTCTTCGCAATCATCTTGTTTTCCTTAAAGATCTTGCCAAATGATGACATGCTCCATCCTCTGACCTCTTTGTGGATTCTTTCAATTTTACTAGCAATGTGAAGAATTGTAGAGCCTTGGATAGACATGTTCCACCATCAGACACTACACTCTCTCAACTCAAGGTGAGAGTGCCACATTATCTCATACCGAAAGGGTCTTTCCCTATTTAACTTGTTCTTCTTTAATGAGAGATACTACATAAAGTGGTTAGAGATGGTCCTCAAGTAGGCATTTAAGGAGGTATGGGGGAGAATGTCCCAACCCACTGGGATAAGACCATGATCAAGCCTAACATGAATCAAAATATTCCACATTCTTTTATTGCAGCAAGTGAAATAGGTTACTTGGATAAGATATCTATCAAATCATTTCTCTCAAGGAAGCCCACTAAGTCATGCATACTCTTAGTGAAGTCCTCTAGTGCACTCACCCTCGCCTCTTCTTAGTGTTTCCTATTTCTAGCAAAAATAATAATATATTAAATGTGCTACATTTAGTCAAAGTCACTAAAGGTGTAGAAATAGCTAATATACGAATATGAATAATAGGGACATCATGCACATGATTTAAAACTATATTTCTCTAATGGGGCATTATGCCATCCAATGATTACCTTGACTAGCCTTTTGGAATGATCCCATGTAAAATTAATTTGGTTTTCTTCCCAATTCAAACTCAACCCATAATATCTTTAAAAAGAAAAATGTGAACTTCATGATTAACAACATCTAGGTGGTGATAAAAATTAATAGATTCACATGGCTTATTCTCAGTTATCTCCTCTTGTGTTTTAGGATTCACAAAATAATATTTGAACTCCTTATTGTGATTGAAAATAGTGACTTCTTTATAATATATTTTATTAAAATAACAAGCACTTAAGGACTTGCTTAATGTCCGTAAACTATTGAAATTATTGTGTCATGCTGGAAAAAATCTATAATGACTCTCATACTATCTCTAAGGCATAATAGCTACAAAGTTTAGTTGAGATCATTTATAACAACATTAATATCTTGTAAAATAGTCTACACATTAATCATGATATTTTCTATCAAAACTTCAAGCATAAATAGAAGTAGAGGCATAATTGGTTGTGGATCAAGGCGCAGAGATGGACATGGTGTAGGTGAAGGTGGTTTTTTTTTTAACCTACAAGTTCAACTATGATTAACTCATCCATCTAATATAAAAATCATTGAAATATGCATATATGAACAAATATGAAAATTTACAATTATTACTTTCTTTGAATTAAATACTAGAGAAACAAAAATAATAATAATCAAATGAAGCATTTAGAAATATAAAGTTTGACATGTACTTCAACACAACTAAACAAAGCAAAATTCAGAATACCAAAAAATTTAAATCTAAGAGAGAGGGGTGGAGGGAGGGGGTGAGTTTCATTTTTTAATATTTTTGAGAGTTTATGTATTTAAAGCATTTACATTTTACATTCTATTTTCTAGGGAATGTTTTAACTTTTAACTATTTTTAACAAATTCAATACTTTCTATTTTTTCACAAACTAAATGAAAAATTAGAAAAACAACTATTTCACATAGATTAACTTTCCTTTGTTGTATTTGAAAAATAAAATTAGGTGTTTAACATGCAATAACATAATACACAATTAAAAAAATATGATAACTACTATTTTTTTGATAAAACAAAAATGAATAACAATATATAAAACATTGTTGTATGTTTGTGGAATGCAGAAAAATGTGAATGAGGAGATGTCAGTGAAGGGAAACCCAAGCACTCATACACTCGAGACCACTAGCCTATTTTGAAAAGTTAAAAACTGAATAAGAAAAGATAATAAATAGATTTAAGTATTGAGCACCTAATTCGTAAGAAATGAACACCTAATTCATAGTAATGGAGTGTCTACTTCCTATAAATGGAGTACCTGCCTAGGTAGCCACACCTAAAAGGACACTTATTTTCTAAATTGTGAGTTGTTTGATATTTTTATGGGTTAGGCACCTAAAGATAAATAAGTACCGCATTTTTACACATTGATTGCTTTCTTTTAGCTGCAATTTTTCAATGTCAACAGGTCAATGTTTTCTAAGCTTGTTATAAAATTGATAAAGATGATGAATCACATAGTGTGATCGGAAAAATTAATGGTAAAAAGTCTTACACAATCAAATGCAAAAAATAGACAGCATAATATTCAGTGCTAACGAGAAGCTTGTTTGAGCATAAAGCAACACTGACCCTTGCATGTACAAAACACTATTCCTATCGTCACATATGCCTACCACAATTACTTTTTATCATTACGCATCTATTTTGATAAAAAATTAAAAGATTTTTGTCCGGTGTCTTCATTTTAGCATCATTACTTTTTATGATTACGCATCGGATGGCGCTTTCGACGAAGAATTCTTTAAGCATGGGAAAAGATATGTGCCACAGATCTAAGGGATTCCTATATTCTAGATAGAGGTGACATAATTCTTCTGTCGTCACGCCTTACGTCTGAAGAGCTCCATACATGTCTTGTAAGCCTATATAAGGGGGCAAAGCTCCTCGTATTTGGCATCCCTTGCGTAGCTTATTTTAGTCTGAGGAGGTTGAGGAGAGAAGGATTAGTGGTGTGAATATAAGTCAGCATACTCCCCAAGGAAATTTGATTAGCAATACAGCTCGTGGGGCTGTAGGACTTGTTCACGGAGTGGCAGATCAAATTCTGCCGCCAGCTGTGGATAGTGTCTTTCATGGCGTTGCCAGAGGCTTGTTAGATTGGGCAGGCGCTCCTACCCAGCCTTGTTATAACCAGTCTTACACCCCACCCCCTGGGAAGCCATGCAGAGGAAACAACCAGTCTTACGCTCCACCCGGCCAGCCTACCACATCACCCTCATTCCGTGAGAAAGCATGCAGAGGAGACAACTCAGGAAACAAAATGAAAGGGAACGACAATGTTCAAGCCTCAGGGAACGGCAACACTAACTCCAGCAACTGGACCATAGGGAAAAAGTGAAGGTCTTGTGTAACTCTTAATGAAGACTGAGCGGTAAAGTCCGCGTAAACAAAACTCTAAGTATGTGTTGTATGGGTAAACTAAATATGTATTCTGTGCTGAGTGGATAAAATAAATATCTATTGTATGTGTCTATTATTGATATCATAGTTGCCATCCATGTTCGTGTTCGTGTTCCGTCCTCGTTTTTTTGATGTAGCTCATCCCTACGCTGCTATTGTTTATATCTGTTTCATCACAAATGTGGTTACCATCGGCTTATGCTTGAACCACATTATTGAGAAGCCTGTACATTTGGGAAGTCGATTAAAGCAGAGAACGCCACACATTTTGCAGCCATGTTTCCAATTAATGGGGTCATATATTGATGACAAACTAATACTATACATATAATGTACTAATACAAACGACATTAAAGAGGTTAAGACAAGCCTACTAAGAGAGTAGATAAGAGAAAACGACGCTATAAAATAACATGTTTCTCCGAAAAGGTAATTACACAAAAAAAAAATTGTTAAAACAGAGTTCAAAAACGCTTATAAGACTGGCGTTTTTACAATCTATTCACTATTTTAAATAGAGCTAATTTCACTGAATTTGTCATTCAAAAATTATTAAATTGAACGCTGTAAACAATTGCATGAATGGAATAAATTATGAAGTCATAAACTATTATATTTAGGATGAATGTGAATTGAATGTTGCAATTAAAAAGAAAATCTGCTTTATCATTCCCTTTGACTGAAAAATAATAAGGAAAAATACAAAAGACAAAGAAAGTGAAAAACATGAGATTTTTGTGCTAAAAGATCTTTTAAATCAAAGAAAAATGTAATATCTCTTAATATTTTTACAACATTATAAAAATAGAATCTTGTCAATGACACTCCTAGTGACCCTTCACTATTCTACAGTAAACAAACTGTCTTGAGAACCCAAGTAGAAATCATTTTAAGCACTCGTTGTAATAATAAATCGGAGATGTGTTGCACTCTTGGTTGAAAATTTCAAAGTAGTGAACTTCCAAATTGAAAATAGACATGGTTTCGATCTGTAGAGATTATATTGTATTCCATGCCAACCATATGAAAGGGGAGGTTGTATTTCCATTCCAATTTGCCAAAAGTGAAAAATATATTGTTTGTCTTGAAAGATCCCCTTGAAATAAATGGTGTATCTTTTCAAACAAAAACTATTATGTTTCAAATATGACACTACCAAAAATAGGGAGACAATCTAACCAAATTCTCCTATAGCATTCCGGTGACCTTTATATTGTTAGAATGTAAACATTATTGCACCTATAATTAGGTTAGAATACTATTGTCCATTTAGGTTCCTTAGGAAAAAGTTGCAAGTGGCCAATGGTAATGTGTCTTTTGTCTCCTTTAAGTTTAAGTCAAAGATCACAAGGAATCCCTTATGAACACTATTTTTGAGAGTGAATTTTGAAATATCTTTCTTATAAAAATGGTAGAAAGCATACACAATCCAATCCATATTATCCTTATAAAAATGAATTGGAAGGCCATTACAAAGAGTTGCTCCATTTTGAAAATATTAAATAGAATGAGCAATTTTAAGTTGAAGTAATTTCCTCACAAGTAGTATTAGGAATTTTCATGAGCCTAGACATAGTTAGTAGTCTCATAATATGCTTTTAAAAATCACTAAATTCCTTTATTATCCCATTAATATCTAATATCATGTTATTTCTCATTTTCTATAATTAAGCTAGAAATTCTTTTGTATTTTAAAGATAACATATTGAAGAAATAACATGTACTTTTCTCTCCCTCCTTGATCTAATTTAGCTTGGCTCTTAATAGTACATTTTCCTCTAAATTTTTCTAAAATTGGATACATTAAATCTAATTTTTAATGTCACTGTTACATTGCACATACTCCTATCATATCTATATAGATATTTTAAAAAATTATCTATATATTTTTTTAAATATATCTATTTGCAATACAATATAAATGTTTCAGAGTACATTGACTACTAATTAAAAATATTTTGTCACCAAGATTTAATAATTTGAGAATAAATCATCCCAATAAGTAATAACATAATCCACAAAGATTCTTTTTAAAAAAAATTTAATAGTCGTGCAAAAAAAGATCTACACTAGTAAGATTTTTTAGTAGATTAAGGATAATAAATTTCCACAGTTCATGATATTATATCCCTGCTTCTAGGTAAGATTGTGTGTTAGTTTTTGTGTCAATGTTTCAGATCATACTCAATCATCTGTCATCAGGATGAGAGTGCTAAGAATGTGAAAATTTTTGTTGTAAATCCACACTAAATAAAAATAAGAGGCAAGGGGTTAGGGAGAAGCACACAAACCTATGAAAATTAGTAAAACAAATGAGCAAAGATAAACAATAAGCAATGCTTATAGAAGACAAGAGAAGGTAAACATTAAGGAAACACAAGACCTATATACATACATACATACATACATACATACATACATATTTATATTTATATATACATATACATATATATACATATACATGTATCTATATACATGTACATGTACATATATACATGTGTATATATATATTTATGTACGTATATGTATATATAAATATGTATATGTGTATATATATATATGTATATATATACATATACATACATACATAAATATATATATACACACACATATATATATACATATATACATACATATATATATACATATATGTATATATATATCTATGTATATATTTGTGTGTGTGTGTATTTGTATAGATATATGTATGTATACACACACACACACACACACACACACACACATATATACATACATATGTATATGTATGTATACATACATATATGTATGTATGTATACATACATACATACATACATACATACATACATACATACATATATATATATATGTATACATATAGACACACACACGCGCACACACACACACACACACACACACACATGATGGAGGAGCATCATTGGCTTGCTGGCAATCTTACAGGGTGGTGTGGTTTTACCTTGGAGTTAGAAGACTCAGTCAAAGGAGTGGTGCTCGATCATTATTGGTATAGTTGTTACTTAGGATCTTGGTCATTAAAGGGGCTAAATCACTAAAGGAGCATGGTAGATATTGTTGCTTGACATTCACGATAGTGCTCGGCATGCACTAGAAGCTTGGTTATGCTTGGAGTGGAAACATGATGCTTAACCTTATTTATCTGATACTTGATTTGGTCTTGGTTCCTGTGGTGCCAAGTTATCAGTAAGAAGAATTTTGACATTTAATTTATGTCTGGATATTTAATTTGTGTTGTAGCTGACTTGTAGCTCAACATATATTTAATGTAAGTGTTTTAATTTAACTTGTAATAAACTGGGGTGACCTGTATCCTAGTTGGGTATAAGTAAGGGGTTTTGTGTTCTCTTTAGTCATTGTTCATCCATCTTGGAGAAGAGGATAAAGTGTCAGAGTGAACTTTGAGAAGGGTTAGTAGTTGTAGCTTAGAAAGCTAGGAGATTACTTTGTGGGCTTGTAAGCACAAGTTGAGATTTCCTTAGGGTTTTCTTCCAGCATATGGATTCAGACTAGCTAGGATTAGGTTTGTGAGTTGGATCTTATGGGAAGTTGCATAACTATTTTGTAATTTCTGTTGTATTTAGCCCTAACCAAAAGGCCTTACAACTGAGCATATTACATGTAAATAATTATATATATGAATAGAGTATTGTCATTTGGTATCAAATGTTTCTTTGTTGTCATGTTTCCATTGTGTGGTTATTTTTAGGGATCCATATTATCTATGGTTGGGTACCGTTGGATTCTCATTGGATCAAGTGGTACCAAAGTGTAGGTTGTTCTCGAGCATGTAGACAGATCATCAAAGTTTAGGCAATTTGCAACAAGACTTGGGTGAAGGCTGGAATACAAGGTTTATCTATTAGAGCTGATCACTCCTCTAAATTTGTAGATTTGTAGTAGAGGATTTGCAAAAATCTTGGAAGATCTCTCCTTGAAGATTGGACCCTAGGGTGATTGACGATCTTAATGATGCTATGGAATATAGGATATCAACTTGAAGGTTAAAGAGAATTTTAGATCTAAAATGGAAGAGATTAAAGGTATTTTTAGATCTTAGATGAAATTAATGATGTGTGGCATGATTGCTGAAATTATGAGTGTTATAGGTGGTCTACCTCAACATGTTGGTATTAAAGGTATTTATGAGAAAGTTGATGAAGATTTTTAAATAATTGGATCAAGTCGTGAGGGAAAAATTGATTGAGTTTATAGACCTATTGGAACTAGGGTTGGTAAGTTTGCTAGACATAGATCTAATTCGAAGTTGAAGGATAAGATAGAGATTTCTAATTTCTTAGGTACTTTGAATCTCAAACACCTGGTTGACTAGATTGGTGAATTGGAAGAATCCTTTGAGGTCGAGAATATTGAAGATCCACTCAGACTAAGTTTGATACAAACTAATTTGAAAGGACATGCTTGTCTTTGGTGGAAGGAGTCTCAAAGAGATAGAGAGGAGGAAGCTGAAATGTAGATCGCTAGATGGAGATTTTTGGTAACAAAGTTGAAGAATAAGTTCATTCCTACTGATTATGAACTCGAGTTGTTTGAGAGGTTTAAGGATATCAAATAGAAAGATATTTCTATGAAATATTATACCAAGGAGTTCTACAAGTCGACTATTTTTTCTGCTCATATAGAATTGCCAAAGGAAATGGTAGCTTGGTACATCAATGGTTTGAGGTTCAATATCCAAGATGAGGTTTTTTGATGTGTGTTTTATGACTCACCAAATAGTAGAACAAAATACCGAAATACCTTATCCTCTCTTGAATAAAGTCTTATGTATGCTAAGGTTGCTAGAAGATCATACAATGACTTCAAGGTTCCTTTAATGTCAGGTCTTGACTGTCGATAAGATCGGTGGTTGATGTGATTTGCTGATGATCACAAAGGGGCCTTACATGTTAATTCATATTCATTTCAAGTCATACTAGATGTGGGAACTATCTTAAGGTTTTGCAATGAAGTGCTTTTTTTTTTTTTTTTTGGATTTTTCACAGAATATGCAAAAATTAAATAGGATGGGGTTCAGGAATTCTATTCTAATCCTAAGGGTAGTGATAACAACAAATAGTATTCTAGTGGACAAATTCCTCAGTTTACTGAATTTCGCTTCGCCAAGTTATACTACAACTAAGCATGAACCAGTGCAATCTTCAAGGGTTATGCCAAAGATTTTCATATCACCGCATACACCATCATAAAGAACAATGTATACACATGATAGAAGTTGAGCATATGCATGAAAGAGGTTCAGGCTAACTTTACACAACGAATTAGAATCACTAAAACGTCAAAAGTATGAACCAATGGAATTCATCAATACACCATCATATTCTCCATTGTAATCACCACACATTGACTATGCTAAACTTAATCTACTTGAAGAAATTTAGGAGAACAAGCAAGCACTAAGACACATCAAGAATTCACCAAAGTCCAATGAAAACTTTATTATCTTAGTAGCTCATAGCAACAATCTCATAAAAATCTCCTCTTCACCTCCTGGACTATCCATCATAACCTCAGGAGCTATGGGCTTAGTACATGGAAGATGTATTGCTACTCTTGGAGTTTCTTCCTCTAGTGGACCATCTCCATCATTAATCATTTCTCGCTCTAAGATTGTAGCAAGACTTTCTTCCGTAGCAATATCTTGATCTATCCCTCTTTCTCGCATGGACTTTTCATAGGCATTTACACTCAGCCTATCATGAATTGGCCTATCCAAATTCTCTTCTTGCTCAAATCTACTTATACTTGTTCCTACATCCTGCCTTTCAAAAGTTTCTATCTCTTGGACACTTGGAGTTTGACTCGGAGAAGAGGGAGCATCTCCATGTTTCTGCTTCTTATTTTGAGGTTCTCGGATGACTTCTTCAATTCTAGGGCACTTTTCTCGAGGTACCTCATTGCCTTTCTTGGTTCCTACATCTTCGGATGGAGTTCCCCTTTCTTCAATAGTCCCTTCAGATATTTGTCTTGATCTTTCATCCCTAAGTGGTCTATGGCCAAGCAACCTAAATGTGAATCCATTTGCTGGTGCAACTAGTTTTTCAAGCTTACGCTCGATCCACCACTTTGTAAAATCTAAGACTGGTTTTGAAAGGGCTTCAAGATCTGTAATTTCTTTCTTCTTCCAATAAAGTGGTTGAGCTGTCATTTCTAGATTGAATCCTTTTCGCATCACATTTGGATCCTCCTCCATTTGATCAAGAACCTTGAATATGTTGCATGTTCTAATAATGTTCAATGGTAGTCTTGAATGCAATCTTTTTCTAATCTCGTTCTCATCTGCTGCATTTGCCCAAAAGTCTTCAAGGTGAACCTTGTGTTGGTACTTTGACCCTCCTACTGATGAGATCTTGTTGAAAGGATCAAAATCATTCCTCTTTGGATAAAGCATAAGGCGAAAGAAGTGGAGCTCATCTGATGATTTCTCTGCAGCTTTTAGACATGGGCATACCTCAATTTTTCCTTCTCCTATGGAAATTGGAAACTGCAATCCCAAGTTCTTCTTCCCTTTCTGAATCTTGTCATAGGCAATAAGTTGTTGAGTAAGCTCTAACAAGACCATCTTATCTGTTGGATACCTAGGAAGTTTGTATGGCTCCATGGAGAATCCTTGAACTTGGATGTATGAAAAGGTAGGAAACTGAATGAACCAGGTGCCATATTATTCAACCAACTTCATTGCACCTATTGGCATTCTTACATCTGGCCTCTTTTGTAGTGTTCTTACTATGCGCATGGAAAATATATCATTAACCCTTATGTAATCATCCTTTGAATACAAATGCAACTGTGGGTAACATTCGTGGACTTTGAGGTGTTGGCTTCCGCTTCCAATTGGTCCTTTGCATTGTAGTCCATCATAACTTGTCCTCCATGCTAGCATGTAGATGACATAGGAGCTCATGTAAAATTTCTTTGTATGCTCTAGATTCATCAACTGCTCATTTAGGTTATCACTTATGAGCCCAGCCCAATCTATTATGTCACCTTCCTCCATTACCTGCTCAACAAAATACCACATCCAAGATTCAAACCTATAAGAATAAGGCATGCCAAATATGCGACTCAACATCATGACCATATAACTATATTCCCTCTGCAAGTCAGGCCATACAATTTCTTTAGGAATCTTGAAATGATGCGGTCTATTCTTTTTTAGCCATTTTTTGTTGATTATTTCTTCACAAAAATTGATTCCAGATGTATAGATTCTTAGTGCTTGCTCTTGTGTTTTTGTGACCATCCTTGGATTTGAAGGAGTTCCAAATGCTTCAGAAATGGATGCCGGAGAAAAATCTACCAGAATATTTTGTTCAGAATCCTGGATGGTTCTGTCTCTAGGACTGTAGTGCTTGGTACATTCCACGATTAACTCTGGATGCTGAAAAGAAGGAGGGAAACCAGTTGCAGCAAAAATTCCACTCTTCACAATTTTTGTAGCCAGGTGTGTCGGTTGATGGTCATTGTATCCGAGCATTCTCCGGTTGAAATCTTTCAAATCAAGGCCGCCGAGGCTTGTATCTCTGATTTCTGCCCACTTTGAGACAATTTTTGATTCAGGATAGAATCCTTTCCTTTCATTCTTTATCAGTTGTCCTCGCATTTCTCCTGTTCCCTTGGGCTCTGCCATTTTCCTTTCTGCAAAGAAAATTCCTTTCTGATGGGATTCAAAATCTTCTGTCATGAATTCCCAAAAAGCTCATCAACAATTTCAGAAAATTTTTCAAAAAATCTGCTCCCTTGAACTCCTTACTCCTATTCACGATCTGCTCTTCAAATTTCTGTGTGAGCCTGAATGAATGAGAGGGTATCTTATATAAATCATTTTTCAAAAAGATGCCTTTAAAGCTGAAGACTAAAATCAGGCAGCTGCTTTACTTAACCATTAAACTTTCCATTTTTTGTGCCACTTGTCGCCTTTTTGCTACTTGATTCAAAAAGTTGCTATCTTTGATGCTCTTAGCTTCATGATGACGCTAAGTACTCTTCTATTTTGATTTTTTTTTTTTTTTTAGTTTTATTAATTAAATATCAATTTTTTTTAAAAAAACAAATCAATATTTAATTAACTTTCATTTTTAAATTAAAAAAATCAAATTCTTTTGCAACTTTTTCTCCATTTTCACTTTTTCCTCTGAATTTGTGTGAAGAGCAACTCTCCTTGACTATTTTAGATAAATATAAAATTTTGATCATGCCCTGGAGAACTTTGGGATTTCTCATCTGTCTTTGTGCCTGTAAAAAAAATACCATATCCTTACAATTTTCTCTTGGCAAAGATAGTTATAATATAATACTCATCTTTATAAGAAGGAACTTATCTCCTTATACTTCCTCACCATTTCACAACCTGTCAAGCACATCCTCTTCAGTGTAGTTGACTGGACATCTATCTCTGTTAGACACTTATTTCTTTTAAGGTTGAGAAATTGAAGGCCTGGATAACAGTCTCTGGAGGTGGAAGCATTTCTTGTTACAACTGATAAGGATCTTTTTCCTAAATTTAATATAGATAACTTCTCCAAGTGATTAAGATGCCCCAAAGATTCAAGTAGACACTCCAGTTTAGGACACCCGTAAATTCAAAGCGAAGTCAAAGAAGACTTACGGACAACAAGATTTTTGCCCAATGAAAGATTTTGATTTTTACAAACTATCCTCCATTCCCTCAGTGATAGAAAATTACGCTCTACGTTTTAAGGAAAGTAGAATTTTAGGGAGCGGGATTTTCATGGAGTGAGGGATTTCACTTTTTTCGTGACTTCTTCAAAACTGCACTCCGTGCCTTAATGGGAAGCGGGATTCTTAAGGATTGGAGGAATTTAGTTTTTCCATGACTTCTTCAAAACTGCTCTCCGTGATTTCTGGTGCAGCTGGCATATTTCCAAAATGAGTGGATTTTCCTCATCACAAGTTTCCTCCATTCCCTGAAAACTACAACCCATGAAAAGCGGGATTTTTCAAAATTGGCAGATTTTATTCTTTCCCCGTCTTCACTGCATGCATTCTCAGAATAAGAAAATAGCTAGCGAAAATAGAAAGGGGCCCCAGGCTTGGGTGATGACGCTACTATTGGTCACAACATCTGGCGACTCCATAGGTGAAATGTTACAAACATTTCAAGGATAAAATTTAATCTGAACTCAGAATCTCTGGTTTCTCAATCTTACATCATCACTAAGAGAGAAACAAACTCAAAAGGGGAGAATAATCATATATTAGATCAAAACACATTTACTCTGTGACAACCTAAGTGTGTGCAAATGTATTAATTCCAGCTCGACAAGACCATTCAGAAATCCTATGATTAATCATGACAAGTTATTGATTCCTCTTGACTTCAAAAGCATCCTGGACATTGCCCCACTGCCAGTCAGGCGTCCATAGCCCCGACGGAGTTGTCACTGTAAAACCAACGGAGATTGCTCCACTTTCGGCGAATTATTCTTTAGAACACCTATGGAGATTTCCGTGTACCCCCAAAGCCAATCTCATTATTTCATCATTTTATTTTTTTATTGCTTTTGAATTGGTATTTCATTTCTTTATTTTATCTTGGCTTGTAAGCAATGAAGCTTACCATGGGTTTAGGAGTTACAGTGGCGCTGAAGCAAGATTTTAAAATTTTCACATATCATGACCTTTCCAAAGACACATAAATGGACTTAGAGCTATAGTTAAGAGTGTGAAATATGTGGCAACCTCAGATTTCATGTGTCAAGACACAATGTATGATTAATCTTCCAAGTCAAGTATGTTTTCTAACCCATTGAAAATATATGAAGGATAGCCAAGATTCTAATGCTCTTCATAACAATTATCCAAGAAATGAAATAAATAAAACTCGATGAAATCTTCAGATGAAGTAACCAAATCATCACATCACTCCACTTGCCAAAAGAGAGTCTCACAACTATGAGCCACCTAGAAAAAGCCAAAACCGAAGCCAAATCAAAAGAACAGAGAAAACCGAACCACCCAAGGAAGACAACCTAGGGAAAAACAAAGCAAAATAAACAAGGGAAAGAAACCTAAACTACGCAAAGCCAAAACTCCTAACCAGGAGAGGGGAGACAAACCAAAACCCAACCTAACTAAAAAAACAAAAACACGCCACAAGGAAAACCTAAACTAACTATGTACAGGTTAGGCTTCTCAAAGAAAACCTAAGGGCAGAAATAATGCTTGAGGAATTGCCCATTGATGGGCAACTGAACTTCCTTTCCTGTTAGAGTCTTAAGCTTGAATGCATTATCTCCTAAAATTTCTGAAATCTGATAAGGACCTTTCCACAGATTATCAAACTTGTCATGTCCACCTTTCTTTTCATGTGCCTTATCCCAGCGAAGTACCAGATCTGAAATTTGAAATTCTTTAACCTTTGCCATTTTGTCAAACCATCTCTTAACAACTCCTTGGTGTTTAGAAAAATTTTCCAATGCTTCGTCCCTCTTCTCTTCCAAGTGTAATAATTGGGTCAAACGTGTTTGCACTCTATCTTCTCCTTCCATAAAATCTTGCATGAATCGTAGTGTTGGAATCCTCAATTGGATAGGAAAAACTGGATCTTGTCCGTAGACCAAATGATATGGAGATGTCCCCAAAGAACTCTTTATTCTGATCCTATCTGCCCAAAGTGCAAATCTCAGTTGTGTATGCCAATCTCTAGGGTTATTGTCTAATAACTTCTTCATTGCACTCAATAGATTTTTGTTTGTTGATTCTGCCAATCCATTCCCTTGCGGATAGCAGTTTGATAAAAAGTTTAGTGTGATCCCATAGTCAAAAGCCCAGTTTGAGAACTTCAATGATCTAAATGATGGCCCATTATCACATACAAATGCATGGGGATATCCAAACCTAGTAATGATATTTTCTTCAAGAAATTTGATAACAACCTCTGTTGTACAATTTTTTAGTGATTGAGCCTCGGTCCATCTGGTGCAATACTCTATAGCAATCAGGATATACTGGTGGTGTCCTGATGATGGTGGATTGATGGGACCGACGAAATCTAACCCCCATTTTGCGAACGGTTTTACTTCAATAACAGGTTGTAATGGCATAGCAGGATTTCTTTCACATGTCGCAGCTATCTGACATGTGTGACAAGTCTTCACGTGTTCATAAGTGTCTTTAAACAAAGTTGGCCAATAATACGCTGCTCTTGATATTTGATGAGCCATAGCCAGACCACTTCCATGACTAGTTCCATATTTACTATGAAAATGCTCAATGATGTGTCCAGCCTCTTCCTTTCCAACACATCTCAAATAAACACCATCATGATTCTTTCTATATAGCATAGATCCTTGAAGCATAAAATTTTGACTCTTCATTCTTAATGAACGCTTTTGAACAGAGTTCAAGTGTGATGGAGACTTATGGTTTAGCAAATAATGAACAATATCATCATACCATTCATCTGGGGATACTTCTTCTAACACATATACTTGTTGTACTAATCCCGGACCAGTTGTAGACAAGGTTTGAGCTAGAGCTTGTCCTCGTACCAACTTCATTGGTTGTATCTCCATGTCATATTCTTGAATAATTGCCATCCACTTTCCTCTTCTTTCTCCCAGTTCATTCTGCATTAGCAAAGTCTTTACTGTTGCATCAAGAACTATTGCATAAACCTTGCTTCTTAGGATGTAATGTCAAAATTTCTTTATTGCTTTCACCAAAGCATAAGCTTGTTTTTCAACATTCGGATATCTCAATTCTTCATCTTTCATGGGTGAACTCATGAATGCAATAGGATGTTCATCCTGATCATCTGCCTTCTGGGTGAGGATTGCTACACAAGTGTGTTTTGAGGCAAAAGAATATATATAAAAAGGCTTGGTGTAGTCAGGACTCAACAAAACAGGAGCATCCACAATTGCTTGCTTGATTTCTTCGAATGCCTTTTTTGCTATAGGTGTCCAATCTATCCTTGCTCCTTTCTTTAGCATGTCATTTAATGGCCTTACTATCTCTGCAAATCCAGTTATGAACTTCCTTACAAAGTTAATTTTCCCAAAGAATGACTTTAATTCTTTCTGACTAGCTGGCAATCCTATCTTTGATATTGCCTCGATACGCTCAGGATCAATTGAGATTCCTCTTTCTGATATTATATGTCCTAACAATTTTCCTTCAGTGACAGCAAACATGCATTTCTTTGGATTCAAGGAAATCCCATATCTTCTACATCTTTGGAAGATTCTCCTCAAATCATTGATGTGATCTTCCCTATGTCGAGAGAATACTGGGAGATCATCCATGTATATGATGATGCACTTCTTTACCAAGTCCTTGAAAGCATAATCCATGGCCCTTTGAAAAGTGGCTCCTGCATTGATCAAACCGAAAGGCATTCTTCTATAAGAAAATGTACCCCATTTAGTTGTGAATGTCGTCTTTAGTCTATCTTCTTCTTCTACCATCACTTGGTTATATCCATAATAACCATCTAAAAATGACATCATTTGAGAACTGTTAACAACTTGTATCACTTCATCTAATGACAACACTGGATAATTATCCTTCTCTGAAGCTCTATTGAGATTTCTAAAATCCACACACAACCTTATCTCTCCGTTCTTCTTTCTAACAGGTACAAGGTTGGCAACCCACGTTGAGTGTCAAACTGGGAATATAATCCTTGCTGACAATAACTTCTTCACTTCTTGATGTATTAGTGGTTCTAACAATGGATTCATTGGTCTCTGCCTTTGTCTAAATGGTTTACTTTTTGGCTTCAACGGAATAGTATGTGTAATGAGAGATGTATCATATGTCTTCAGATCTTCATATCCCCAAGCAATCACATCAGGGAACTCCTTCATAAGCTTCAATATTTCCTCCTTTTCTATGGGGGTGCAAACTTTCCTGATAAATACATTCTTGACATTTTCTCTCGTTCCCAAGTTCACCTTTTCACATTCCCCTCCTTCAGTACTTTGGTACTTGAGGGAACTTAGTCTGTCGGCATCAAAAATTCTCTCTAGTTCAATCATTCGTTTTGGGATGGTATTTGTCCTTAAATTTATAATCTCATCGATTTCAAATTGAGCTTTTTGTTGTTCTCCTTCATCTATGACTTGTGCTTCAAATACCCTTGAGCTTGTCAAAAAATAAAGAATATGCTTGTCATCTTCAAACACTTGAAAATTTGTGATGTTGTTAGGAACTAATGGTACTGAAGTCAGCTCAACTGTAAATTTCTTCACACAATCCATGGCTAATGGTTCTAATGAACTTGTAGATTGAGCCAAAGAGTTTGCTACTGGATTGCTTGTTCGACTTATCCTTTTAAGATTGAAAGCATCAAAGCTTTTGATTAGGTCCCAAACTCTATTGCGATACCGACCCAATCTTTTATCATGGCATGTATATTTCTTGTGTACCTATATAATGACTATTTCTGAATCTCCACGTACATGTAGGATTTTGGCACCCTTTTGGATAGCGAGGAGCAATCCAATGACCAATGATTCATACTCAGCCACATTATTAGTACAAGGGAACTGCAACCTATGTGCTGCCAAATATGTTTCTCCAGTTGGGTTGATGAGTTCAACACCAGCACCACTACCTTTCTTTGATTTGGATCCATCAAAGGATAGAGTCCATACTTGATCATTTTCATATTCCATGGGTGATTTTATCTTTGAATCCTTGGATTCTTTTTGATGTTCTTCTTGTCCTATTCCACCTTCTTGAATTCTTTCTTGCTGTGGGTCTAAAATTTTCATACAGGATGAGTTCATTTTGACCACATTTTCTGCTATCCATGCTTGTGGAACCATTTTAGAAACTTGTGCAATTGCTTCTTTACACATGGTGCATGATATCTCAGAATGAAAAACATCATGTATTCTACACCAGTTGGGTAACAACAGATTTTGAATGGATGCATCTTTTCCTAGTTCAACTTCCTACTTAATGCTTTTTAGGACAAAATTCCTAAAATTCTCAAACATTCCTTCATTCAGTGATGGTTCTGAATTATCCATAACTAGTACCTTAGCGAAAATTGGAGTCACATTAGGGCATCCCCCTTGATTGTAACCTTGCAACATTAAGACCTCTCCAGTTTTGGGAATATATGATCCCAAAGTGGTTTCCATAAACAAGATCTCATTGTGTTCACCATACTCGGTGATCAACAATCAGAGCCTTGGAGTGCTCTCTATCCTTATCTGATTGGGAATTCCCTTCCATGGGAGCCACATGTGTGGAAAGTCCGTTGCAATATAACCATTCAATTTCCTTGCCCAATCTCTACTAAGAAGCATGCCATACCCTTCAGGAATATCCACAATAGATATGTCAATACAACTTTGAACACGTGGATCAAAGGCTAATTGCATGTGAATATTATTTAACTCTCCCACGACTGGGACTTCAGATTTATCCAATTGTGTGACCTTTTTGTCAGTCTGAAGTGGAATCAATTACAATTTTCTATATATGTCCAATGGCATTACATTACTTGATGCACCAAAGTCAATTAAACAATTATGTAACATTTTTCCAAAAATTCTAATAGATACTAGGAAAGGTGCAGGTTCCTCCTTCCCTTGATAAAAAACCATTGTCTTTTGTCCTTTTGAATCAAATGTCTCATTGTTATGTATAGAATTTCTCCTATTTTGAGTCGTCATGGAACTTTCCACTATAGGAGAATTATCTTTGATCATTTCTAGTGATGGATCTTTTCAAGATATTTGTCCATTTGATGTAACCTTCTGATCATCCTGAGAGTTTTGCACCATTCCAATGAAACTTGAAGGATTCTGAGCAATCTTAGATGCATATGGTTATACATCATCTGCAACATTGGTGTTTTGTGCAAAATTGTATTGTTGGACATTGGATATCCCTCTTGGAGGATGTGATACATTTTGAGAAACAATCTTTGTGGGGGCGCCATTGAATCTTTCCAATAATGTATCTCTAATTTCTGAAATCTTCATCAATTGATATAGTGGAAGACTTACTTTAATTTTCTTGAATTCCTCTAGTACATAAGAACTCAACCTTTTCAATTCCTCTCTAGAAGGACTTCCTTTCTGTGTTTGTCCTGGATTTTCACATTTCCTTTGTTCTCCTTGTTGAGCAGAGGATTGAAGATTATTCTTTCCTTTATCATTTTGTGAAGAATTTGTCATGGGAGATTGGCCTCTATCTCCTTGAGAGCCTGTGAGTTGTCAATATTCAGGGGAGTCTCTAAGAGGCTTAGGATTATTGTTCGCATTTGGATGTGGGGGAGTTGAAAAGTTCTTTGGAGGAACTGATGATGTTAATGGCTCATGGTTTCTATAATTCCTCTGATATGTCTTTATTGGAGTATTACCATATGTTTGTTGATAAGCTTGCACTTCACTTGTCCCTTCCATCAAGACACTCTTATATAGAGGAGGGAATAAAAATCCATCCTTATGTAGTGATTCATTCGGGGATATGGGTGGAGGTTGATTTTCTGGTGGGACTTGATAACGTGGCATTTCTATAGGACCATTTGCTAAAGTTGGTGGGAATTTCTGATTAGCTCGTATTGGCATGTAATCTTGAGAATCAGGAGGAGGAAACTTAAAATCATCAAAAACCAATGCTTGGTCATATCTTGGTGAGGGTACTATATCAAATCTCGTAGGAGGAGGATTCTCAGATGTGGTAGTGTTCCTAACTTCTCCTTTGAAAATATCCGTTGCTTTTTGAAATTCGTGACACTGTAATTCAGAATGTTGACTAGTCTCATGTAATCTACACCATCCAGATAGTGCAGCTTCTACTAAGAAAACTTTATCAGCTGGGCGATTCTCAGATGGAGGATTATCCAATGGTGATGGTACGCCTCCATTATTTGGATTAGTGTTCCATGATCTTCTTTGATGACCTTGGTTATTATTACGATATCCTTGATTACCTTCACTGAATCCTTGGTTGTGTCCTTGATTATTATCATGATGTGGAGGGGTATTCCCTTGATAACCTCGGTTGCTACCTTGATATGACTGATAATTTCTTTGTGCATTTTGCAACTAATTATTTTGATTTCTAAGGTAAGTGACCTCAGTCGACAAATTTTTCACTTTTTCAATCAGATCTCTCATCTCATCTTTTTCCACTTGGGTCCTCGTAGAATTTTTCGTGTTCTGGAGATAAATTGGCTGTGTGGGCATTGCCCGCGACATAGGTGCTCCAAGATGCAACACTAACTAGTTTGGAGGGGTAGGAACTTGATTGATAGTTGGAGCATAATTTAAAGCTCCTTGATTCAATGCATTTGCATTTCCAAAATAGGTAGGTGCTCCATTTGTAGTTTTCGATGATTGTAAACTAACTTTCTCCGCCTCATCATATGCTTGGATTAAACTTGTAGGAGTCAGATGAGTTTTTTGAACAAACATAGATGTGAAACAATCTAGGGCTACATAGTAGATAGGTTGTGCTGCATCATCTCCTATGCAATATGGATCGCGCAATCTTGAATAGGCCCTTTGAAATCAATTATTGAAAGCACCAATTGATTCACACTCTTGTCTCCTTATCTCGATAAACTACCTACACAATTCTGCAGGGGTGATAGGCAATCTGAACTTCTCAAGGAATGCCTCCTTCAACTGTTGCCAAGTCTGTATCAAATTTGAAGGTAGGTTGATATACCAGTAAAATGCTTCCTCACCTAATGAATAAGGGAATAGTCTACATGCAACATCCTCATCTTGCACATTTCTAGTTTGGAGGACATCTTCAAAAATTTTAATGTGTTCATCAGCAGTGTGGTTCACATCATTCACAAAGAATTTAGAACAAAAGTGTTCAGGATTCTTTGGCATATTATTGTATGCAGAAAACATTGCAAGGGGTGATGCATTCTGTAGACGCCATTGTTGGGCCATTGCTGGAACTTGTTGTTGGATAGTTGCAGGTGAAACAACTTGTATAGGTATTTGCACAAATAACTATTGAATTTGTGTAGCTCCTGGTGGAACTCCTCCTTGGATTGATCCTTGTGCTTGATGTTGAGGTGGTGGAGTTTGGAATATCCTTGTGAGATCAACTACACTTGGTGAATTCTGGCTCGTAGATGCTTCTTTATTTCCTCGCCTCGGCTTTGGATCAAAACTCAACTCTTGTAATTCGTGCGCTCCCGGGGTGAATCTCAAGGATCTTTGATGTACCTTGGGTGAGGATGAATTAATATTCTCCAGTATGTGAAATTGCTATGAAATCTTTTAGTCAAGCCCTCCTTCTAGTGCCAGTTTCTGTTGATGTGTGTTTTATGACTCACCAAACAGTAGAACAAAATACCGAAATATCTTATCCTCTCTTGAATAAAGTCTTATGTATGCTAAGGTTGCTAGAAGATCATACAATGACTTCAAGGTTCCTTTAATGTCAGGTCTTGACTATGGATAAGATCGGTGGTTGATGTAATTTGCTGATGATCACAAAGGGGCCTTACATGTTAATTCATATTCATTTCAAGTCATACTGGATGTGGGAACTATCTTAAGGTTTTGCAATGAAGTGCTTTTTCTTTTTTTTTTGGATTTTTCACAAAATATGCAGAAATTAAATAGGATGGGGTTCAAGAATTCTATTCTAATCCTAAGGGTAGTGATAACAACAAATATTATTCTAGTGGACAAATTCCTCAATTTACTGAAATCTGCTTCGCCAAGTTATACTACAACTAAGCATGAACCAGTGCAATCTTCAAGGGTTATGCCAAAGATTTTCATATCACCGCATACACCATCATAAAGAACAATGTATACACATGATAGAAGTTGAGCATATGCATGAAAGAGGTTCAGGCTAACTTTACACAATGAATTAGAATGACTAAAACGTCAAAAGTATGAACCAAAGGAATTCATCAATACACCATCATATTCTCCATTGTAATCACCACACATTGACTATGCTAAACTTAATCTACTTGAAGAAATTTATGAGAACAAGAAAGCACTAAGACACGTCAAGAATTCACCAAAGTCCAATGAAAACTTTATTATCTTAGTAGCTCATAGCAACAATCTCATAAAAATCTCCTCTTCACCTCCTGGACTATCCATCATAACCTCAAGAACTATGGGCTTAGTACTTGGAATATGTATTGCTACTCTTGGAGTTTCTTCCTCTACTGGACCATCTCCATCATTAATCATTTCTCGCTCTAAGATTGTAGCAAGAATTTCTTCCATAGCAATATCTTGATCTCTCCCTCTTTCTCGCATGGACTTTTCATAGGCATTTACACTCAGCCTATCATGAATTGGCCTATCCAAATTCTCTTCTTGCTCAAATCTCCTTATACCTGTTCCTACATCCTGCCTTTCAAAAGTTTCTATCTCTTGGACACTTGGAGTTTGACTCAGAGAAGAGGGAGCATCTCCATGTTTTTGCTTCTTATTTTGAGGTTCTCGGATGACTTCCTCAATCCTAGGGCGCTTTTCTCAATGTACCTCCTTGCCTTTCTTGGTTCCTACATCTTTCGATGGAGTTCCCGTTTCTTTAGTAGTCCCTTCAGATATATGTCTTGATCTTTCATCCCTAAGTGGTCTATGGCCAAGCAACCTATATGTGAATCCATTTGCTGTTGCAACTAGTTTTTCAAGCTTACGCTCAATCCACCACTTTGTAAAATCTAAGACTGGTTTTGAAAGGGCTTTGAGATCTGTAATTTCTTTCTTCTTCCAATCAAATGGTTGAGCTATCATTTCTGGATTGAATCCTTTTCGCATCACATTTGGATCCTCCTCCATTTGATCAGGAACCTTGAATATGTTGCATGTTCTAATAATGTTCAATGGTAGTCTTGAATGCAATCTTTTTCTAATCTCGTTCTCATCTACTGCATTTTCCCAAAAGTCTTCAAGGTGAACCTTGTGTTGGTACTTTGACCCTCCTACTAATGAGATCTTGTTGAAAGGATCAAAATCATTCCTCTTTGGATAAAGCAGAAGGCGAAAGAAGTGGAGCTCATCTGATGATTTCTCTACAGCTTTTAGACATGGGCATACCTCAGTTTTTCCTTCTCTTATGGAAATTGGAAACTGCAATCCCAACTTCTTCTTCCCTTTCTGAATCTTGTCATAGGCAGTAAGTTGTTGAGTAAGCTCTAACAAGACCATCTTATCTATTGGATACCTAGGAAGTTTGTATGGCTCCATGGAGAATCCTTTAACTTGGATGTATGAAAAGGTATGAAACTGAATGAACCGGGTGCCATATTCTTCAACCAACTTCATTGCACCTATTGACATTCTTACATGTGGCCTCTTTTGTAGTGTTCTTACTATGCGTATGGCAAATATATCATTAACCCTTATGTAATCATCCTTTGAATACAAATGCAATTACGGGTAACATTCGTGGACTTTGAGGTGTTGGCTTCCGCTTCCAATTGGTCCTTTGCATCGTAGTCCATCATAACTTGTCCTCCATGCTAGCATGTAGATGATGTAGGAGCTCATGTAAAATTTCTTTGTATGCTCTAGATTCATCAACTACTCATTTAGGTTATCACTTATGAGCCCAGCCCAATCTATTATGTCACCTTCCTCCATTACCTGCTCAACAAAATACCACATCTAAGATTCAAACCTATAAGAATAAGGCATGCCAAATATGCGACTCAAAATCATGACCATATAACTATATTCCCTCTACAAGTCAAGCGATACTATTTCTTTAGGAATCTTGGAATGATGCGGTCTATTCTTTTTCAGCCATTTTTTGTTGATTATTTCTTCACAAAAATTGATTCCAGATGTATAGATTCTGAGTGCTTGCTCTTGTGTTTTTGTGACCATCCTTGGATTTGAAGGAATTCCAAATGCTTCAGAAATGGATGCCGGAGAAAAATTTGCCAGAATATTTTGTTCAGAATCCCGGACGGTTCTGTCTCTAGGACTGTAGTGCTTGGTACATTCCACGATTAACTCTGGATGCTGAAAAGAAGGAGGGAAACCAGTTGCAGCAAAAATTCCACTTTTCACAATTTTTGTAGCCAGGTGTGTCGGTTGATGGTCATTGTATCCGAGCATTCTCCGGTTGAAATCTTTCAAATCAAGGCTGCCGAGGCTTGTATCTCCGATATCTGCCCAGTTTGACACAATTTTGGATTCAGGATAGAATCCTTTCCTTTCATTCTTTATCAATTTTCCTCGTCTTTCTCCTGTTCCCTTGGGCTCTGCCATTTTCCTTTCTGCAAAGAAAATTCCTTTCTGATGGGATTCAAAATCTTCTGTCGTGAATTCCCAAAAAGCTCCTCAACAATTTCAGAAAATTTCTCAAAAAATCTGCTCCCTTAAACTCCTTACTCCTATTCTCGATCTGCTCTTCAAATTTTTGTGTGAGCCTGAATGAATGAGAGGGTATCTTATATAAATCATTTTTCAGAAAGATGCCTTTAAAGCTGAAGACTAAAATCAGGCAGCTGCTTTACTTAACCATTAAAGTTTCCATTTTTTGTGCCACTTGTCACCTTTCTGCTACTTGATTCAAAAAATTTCTATCTTTGATGCTCTTAGCTTCATGATGAAGCTAAGTACTCTTCTATTTTGATTTTTTTTTTTTAAAGTTTTATTAATTAAATATCAAATTTTTTTTAAAAAACAAATCAATATTTAATTAACTTTCATTTTTAAATTAAAAAAATCAAATTCTTTTGCAACTTTTTCTCCATTTTCACTTTTTCCTCTGAATTTGTGTGAAGAGCAACTCTCCTTGACTATTTTAGATAAATATAAAATTTTGATCATGCCCTGGAGAACTTTGGGATTTCTCATCTGTCTTTGTGCCTGTAAAAAAAACACCATATCCTTACAATTTTCTCTTGGCAAAGATAGTTATAATATAATACTCATCTTTATAAGAAGGAACTTGTCTCCTTATACTTCCTCACCATTTCACAACCTGTCAAGCACATCCTCTTCAATGTAGTTGACTGCACATCTATCTCTGTTAGACACTTATTTCTTTTAAGGTTGAGAAATCGAAGGCCTAGATAATAGTCTCTGGAGGTGGAAGCATTTCTCGTTACAACTGATAAGGATCTTTCTCCTGAATTTACTATAGATAACTTCTCCAACTGATTAAGATGCCCCAAAGATTCAAACAGACACTCCAGTTTAGGACACCCATAAATCCAAAGAGAAGTCAAAGAAGACTTACAGACAACAATATTTTTGCCCAATGAAAGATTTTGATTTTTACAAACAATCCTCCATTCCCTTAGTGATAGAAAATTACGCTCTACGTTTTAAGGAAAGCAAAATTTTAGGGAGCGGGATTTTCATGGAGTGAGGGATTTCACTTTTTTCGTGACTTCTTCAAAACTGCGCTCCGTGCCTTAATGGGAAGTGGGATTCTTAAGGATTGGAGGAATTCAGTTTTTTCATGACTTCTTCAAAACTGCGCTCTGTGATTTCTGGTGTAGCTGTCATATTTCCAAAATGAGTGGATTTTTCTCGTCACAAGTTTCCTCTATTCCCTGAAAACTGCGACCCATGAAAAGCGGGATTTTTCAGAATTGGCAGATTTTATTCTTTCCCTGTCTTCACTGCATGCGTTCTCAGAATAAGAAAATAGCTAGCGAAAATAGAAAGTGGCCCTAGGCTTGGGTGATGACGTGACTATTGGTCACAACAAGGTTGGTATGTTGAAGACTAATATGATTGAAGATTCTTATCAATATGTCTTGAAGGTGGAAGATAAGTTCAAGAAGAAAAATCAAGGCAAGTCTAGATGGAAGGAGAGGTAGGATAGCTCAAAAAAAGCTAAATTGAGTGCACAAGTCTGAAGGTTAACCAAAACCTATTGATCAAAAAAGGAGGAAATGTGGAGATGAGCTCAGGATAAATGATTCAGATGTGATGAAGAGTGGCATAGATCTTTTGAATGTCCTCATGGAAGGAGAGCTTTTGTTGTGAATGAAGTTGAAAACCATGAGAGTCAACCTGAGAAAGGAGAGAATTTACTAACTCAGAAAGTAATAGTTGGGTAGAGGACGTTGGATTCTTGTAAGATTACTAATTTTTTCACAACTTGTATGTTTGGTTTTAAAGTCTTGTTGCCATGATTTTAGTCTCGCTATATTTTTCAAAATTTTGTTATTAGGGTTGGGTCAATGTGATGCCATGTAGACTAGCCTTAAGGAACTTCTCCTCTCATCTATCCCTTTTTGTATACTTCGGTGGGCACTCAAAAGAAATATAATTCAGTTGTTCATATGAGGTGATTAGGAAAGGGAGGGTAGGTTTATGCATTTCCTAGATGAGAGGGAAGTTGTTTAGAAACCATAACAATATGGTCAAGTATTCTATTGAAAGCATTATACATATAGAGGAGGAGATCACATTACATTCAGAATAAATTGTGACTAAAATCCTTTGGATTAAAACTCAAGACCAAGGTCTAGATCACAAGAACATCGTGAAAACTAGAGAAGTCAAATTGACTGTAGGAGAAGTAGATAAATCCTCAAAAATGATGAAAGAATGACTGATATTTAATCCATGCATCTACATTATAAAGTTGACAAGTCAAATGGCTTGGAGATTAAATCTAGATCATTAGATAAAAACCAAATCAATGGATGATATTTTAAGATGGAATTATACATGCAATAAGTGGAGATATCATTCAACTATTAGATCAAAATCAGATCCATGTCTCTCACTTTCTCATTTTTTAAATATGTGCACGAAATAAACAAAGTGAGAAGGTGATGATAGGAATTGTGTCTTTGTGGGCCATTTCATTTAGCAGCTAGTATGGTTGTCAAACAAGGCGATAAGTGTCTTCATTTGATTGGTTTTTGGGCCCTCATATTCTATGAGGTATACTTAGAACTTAGCCATGAATTTCCATGAAGAAAGGTAGGGCAACATCAAATTCTACAATCAATGGAATAGTGCCACATGTTTGTTATGATTTACATAGCTGGAAGGTGGAATGGACTGTAAATAAAAGAAGAGAGTTGTCACAACTTTCAGATCTTTAGGAAATCAATGATTGTGGTTATCCCACTTTATGAAGTTTCATGAGAAATATCTAAAGAGACATAATGAAAATTTGAAATGTATACACAAAGTAGACCCACATTGCAAAGTGAATGAGACAGTTAAGATCTCCTAATCTCCACCATCATATTTTAAAGATCAACACCCACCACATCATTGCAATGGTTAAAAAGAAACCTTGAGTCAACATAGTGAAGCCACGAGAGTTAGTGAGTCCCATCATCACATTGAGTGAGTATATCGAATGAATCATAGTTGAGAATATGCGATAGGAAAGAGAGTTTAGGTCTTTCAATCTCAGCCATAAGATTTGAAAGGATCTACAATTATCATTTTTTATCTTTATGATGTTTCACATGAAATAAAAAAATCAAGAGAGTGACAATTTGAGATGTCTATGCAAAGGGAGACATGAAAGAAGTTATAAAAGAAAATTGCTATGTTTTAATCATGGTCATTCACTTTAGATCGATGGTCATAATTCAAACCTACTATGACCATTGAGATACACATTATATGGATTTGGTGCCAAGTTGATTACTATAGATCAAAGAAGGTAATGAACCATTTTAAGGGTTTCTAACCTTCTCTCTCTCTCTCTCTCTCTCTCTCTGTCTCTCTCTCTCTCACCCCCCCCCCCAATTTATTGAATTCCAATTCATGATTGTTAGATTCAAATCCTTTGTTAATGTAACTAATGAATTTGTAATTGGCCGAGAACCCTAAGAGGGGGTTTATAAATGTAAATTTCTAAGTTAATAGAAAGGATCGACAATTCAGTCCAACTTTTCTCCAAGCATTTCCATATGTTGAGTGAGAATCAAATAGTTAGATGGAATGAAGAATTTGTATGATGCTTGCAATTAGGTAATGTGATGTTATGATTCCATTTTGGACTAGCATGCCTAGGTTTCTTTAATTGTTTCCTTCAGCCAACGGGTGAATGCATAAAGTTGGGTCACAATTTTGCAGAAGTCAAATTCGCAAAATGAAACTTCTCAGAAACGAGTACCCGATTTTAAAAAATAGGCACCCATTTTTGGTTCGGGTGCCCAACCCTAAATTTAAAAAATGGGCACCCATTATTGGTTTGGGTGCTCGACCCTAAATTTATAAAACGGGCACCCGTTATTTTTAAAAATCGGGTACCCATTTTTTATTTTCAAAAAATGGGTACCTGTTTCTAAAAAAAATAAAATTTTAAATTTTTAAGAAACGCACCCATTTTTTAAAAATTGGGTACCCATTTTTTAAACGTAAAAAACGGGTACCCGTTTCATAAAAATTCAAATTTTTAAGTTTTCGGCGGATTTTACATGCCACTTTTAGCTTTTCAAAATGGGTACCCATTTTTAAAAATTCAAATAACGAGTGCCCGTTTCTTACAACATGAGGTGGGATTTTTTTCCCTGGCTCGGATTTTGGTTTGGGACAGACTTGGTGAGACCAAGCCTATGCCTTGGCCTCTTAAGATTTGGCTAAGGCATTGAACTGACAAATTCATGCCTTGCCATAATTTTTAGAGGGTCTTCCTGATCAAATTTTTTTACGAAACAAAAACCCATGAGAGCTCTCACTGTCTTGATTCCAAAAATATAAATTTTATAAAGTTATGTTTTTATTTACTATTTTTTAAAAATTTTAAAATTGGAGGTAGTACCTAAATGTAAAATAGCAACATTCACTAAAACTTTAATAACTTTTTTATTTTATATTTTTTCTTAAATTAATTTATATGTCATCAATCTACATTCAATTCTTTTGAAGTTAAACAAAAAAAATTGAAAAAAGTGAAATTTTGATAAAATTATGGTGTCCGTACACGAGAGGTTTTAAAATTTTCTTTTATAGCCAATTAAAAATTAATAATAATAAAAAATTTGTTAAAAAATTCAAGAAAAATATTCTCATCAAACTTTGGTGTGTCAAGTAACTCCATTTAAAAGGATTCACAAAAAATCATTCATTTGTGTCAAATTATGGTGTCCGTACACGAGCGTGGTATGGTCCTGAAATAGGCATTTTGAAAAAGTGGTTTTTAAAAATCCATACCAAAAAAAAATCTATCATATGGGTATACAAATAAATTACATATTCAAAAAGAAGATTCCAGACACTACAATTTTTATTTTTGAAGTTTTTTTATATTTAATCTCTAAATGGCTCAAATTTTGGCATCAATTGACAAAATATTTCAAAAATAGGAAAAACACTTCCACTTTTTGGCTAAAAGTGAGACCCAACTTCTTGCACTGACCCCAACCTAACCTTGCATTTCAAAATAGTTTTCGATGGGATTGAAGAATAGATTTATTTCAAGCTGGCAATATCTTACTAGATTCCATTTTAGTGGAGAATTATCAGTCAAGATGGATTCCATTTTATCTTTCATATGCACGTCTACTCTATCTCTACATTGCATTTTAGTTGGAGAAATGTTAACTTAGAAGTAGGAGTAGACATTAGAAGAACTTTAAGGTAGCTTGTGATATCCATTCCACTGGGTGTTATAGGTTACCCAAATCTATTTCTTCCTAGGGTGTTTGTAGTTATGTGAATCCTAGTTTATCCTTTTCTTCTCTTAACTTAAGAGCATATCCTCCATCTGAATCATCTATTTAAAAAACAATTCATTGTTTATATTTCATATAAGAGAGCTATACCTTATAATTTAGAGGGAAGTGATAGAATACATACACTAACCCATTTGTTCATAACATCCTTTTGTTTCCTCATATTTGAGCATCTATAGTCAAGGTAAAGCCAAGTTAGCAATCATAGAATAGTGCTTAGTTTCTCATTCTCAAAAATATAAAGGTATCTTCCCTAGGATGAAGACTAGTGACTCTATATGAAGGACCCATTTCCTTTGGTGTAAAAAGGTCCAGTGTAACTCAATGGCCATGCTAGATTCAAAGACTGGGAGAAGGCCAATGCCTAAAGCCACTCTCCAAGAACTCAGTTAGATTATTAACAAGCTATTGGAAGAGTGTGTGCTTGTATATAAAGAAGGAATCTCCCATGCTATCCAAAAGAATATTAGCAATGAAGATGATCATATCTATGCATTGCTATTGAAATGTCTGTGCTCCAGATTCTACCAGCTAAAAGACATGGAAAGAGAGGAATAAAGGTTGAAGCAAACAAGGCTAAAGCTCATTCCTACTCTTGAACAACTCCATTTCAAAAATGAGAAGGTGTTTCATGATAATTTTGACCAGTATAGAGAGAGCATCTCCTATGCAGCCCAAGAAAACATCAGCATAGAAGAAGATCATATGTCAAAAATGTTTTGGAACCATGTCTGGGCCTATTTCAAAAGACTTAGGAATGTAAAATCATTGCTAAGGTCACCTAACTCTATTCTTTATGGTTTTTAGATGTTTAAAGAGAGGGTCAATATTCCTAATGTGATCACCAAGGAAAGGCTAAGACTTGAACCTACTCTTGAAGAGCACCATATAACTAAGGACAAAGTCTTTCAAAAGATCTTGTTAAATATTTCAGAGAGTCTCAACAAAGGTGATGATCACAAAGCAAGGAAGATATGGGATCACCTTTGCAACCAATTCCACCATTTGAAAGATTAGCAAAATGACAAGAGAAAGGAGCTAAAGCTAAAGATAGCACCCACACCTAATTATGAAGCTCCCATGGTAATGTCACCAAATTCTAGTTCGTATAGTAATGTAGACTTTGGTAGACAAGAGGCTATTCATGATGTTACAAATCAACATGACAATACTCCATCAGAATCCTCTAAAGAAGAATCTTATGATGATTATCTATCTACACTAGAACATTCCACTTATGATTTGCCAATAACTACAAATCTCACTCCAACTAAAGAAAGAAGCAATGAAGTTTAGATTGAAGAATGGTTGTGTCAGCATGACAAGAAACTTCATCAACCCACTAGTAAAACTCTCATTCATGAAAAAAATGTGATTGAATAAAAGAGCCCTAAGATCAACTCTCAGTCTGAAGAAGAATCAATTTCATTGGTAGACATAACTTTTCTTATAGTGAGAAAGAGGAGATTATCTATGGGTTCCTGTTACCCAACAAAATGGATAAACCCTTTGAAGATAACCCAACTATGAAACTAAAACTTGAAGAAAGGTGATTGTCTTGAGATTCTCTTTCCGTGCATTCAAATTGTGAAGGCAGTGATCATACATTGAAAGATGGAAGGAATGAAATTGACTTGGTTCTTCAAAGCAATGAGGTGATTGATCATCAACTAGTGGATTTCATGGTGAAGGTTACATCATCCTACACTCAAGCTCATAAAGAAATTTCAAACCACTACAAAAATGATCTCACTTTCTTAAAAGAAGTGTTTTTCTTTCCCTCTCTGCTTGGCACAACAGAAGACCATTAGAAGAATAACATGAAAGGTGCAAATGAAGAGGATGAAGTATATGATGAAGTATGGTTGTTTGGATCTAAGTGGGCATCTAGTCAAGTTCTCCATACTACTTGGAGAGTTTAAGTTACCATTTTTTTGTTGTTGTGACAAGTAGGAATCTTGCTTAGAGAGAAAAATCAAATGTGAAGGAAGGGATCCTTCTTGAGTCAATCAATAAATTGATTCACTTGTGTATATTTTTCTACTATTTTCATAAGGTGGGATTCATATCATCTCTATAAATATGTTAGGTTAGTTGTCTATTAAAGTGTAGTTGTCTTTGCTTTCTTTCCTATTTTCTGTGCTTCTTCTTTTCTTTTGTGTTGGCTACCCTATTTCCCCACCACCTAAATGCATAGCACCTCTATGTTCTATTTAAGAGTCTATAACCCAATGGACTAGGCACTTATTTTTTTTATTTGGTGTTTTCTATAATAAATGAAGTAGGTAGTCTGTTGTTGTGTGTGTGTTTTTATCATGCTCTTTTCAAAACCCAGAGATTCTAGGTTCCTTCCTAGGAACTAACATGCCTAGTTCCCTATTTACTACTATTTGTTTCCATGATTTTACTCCCCTTATATTTTTTGAACCTCTAGAATTAGGGGTGGGTCATTGTGATGCCATGTTTGTGTCTAGAATACCCTTAAGGAACTTCTCCTCTCATCTATCTCTTTGTGTGTACTTAGGTGGGCATTCAAAAGAAATATAATGCATTTTTTGTATGAGGTTATTAGGAAAGGAAGGGTAAGTTTACATGTTTCCCCAATGACATGGAAGTGTTCAAAAACCCTAACTCAATGGTTAAGTATTTTATTTAAAGCTTGATACATCTGATGGAGGAGATCACATTGCATTTAGAATAGATGGCGACTAAAAGCCTTTGGATTGAAACTCAAGAGCAAGGTACAAATAATAGGAACATCATGAAAACCAAAGAAGTTGAATAAATAGTAGGTGGAGTAGATAAATCCTCAAAAATGATGAAAGAATTTAGTCAAAGGTGGTCTGACTTTCTTTGAAATCTAATTGATGGATGATATTTAATCTGCTCGTCTATGTTACAAAGTTGACAAGTCAAACGGCTTAGAGATTAAATCTAGATTGGAAAATAAAAATCAGATATAAGTGCAATAAGAAGAGATATCATTCAACTATTAGATAAAAATAAGATCCACATCTCTTGCATTATCACATTTTAAAGATGCACATGAAATAACCAAAGTGAGAAAGTGACGATACAACACATTTCCTTGTAGGCCATTTCCTATTGCGGTTGGTAACGTTGTTAGATGAGGTTACAAGTATCTTCATTTGATTGGTTTTATACAAAATAGAGCTAAGTTCTTAAGAAATTATTTTCACCATTGATATCTAGATTAATCAATGGTTTTGATATTCTCTTTTCTTAGATATGCATGAAAGATAACCAAAGTGACATTACAATAGAACAACACATGTCCCAATGCATCCATCGTACTCCATGAGATGAAGTTGAAATATAGGCACAAAGTGCCATGAAGAAAGGTAGGCCAATGCCAATTTCTCTAGGAAATGGAATAGTGCTACATGTCTATCACAATGTACACAACTAGAAGGTGGACCTACACTACAAATCAGACAATAGAGATGTCACAACTATTAGAGCTTGAGAAAATCAACTATTGTCACAAGGTCTCTTTATGAATTTTCACGATAAATAGCTAAAGTGACATAATGATTATTTGACACATATACACAAAGTGGACCTACATTGAAAAGTCAATGAGAGGGCTAAGACCTCCTAATTTCCACTTTCAGATTTAAAAGTGAATGCCCACTACATCATTGCAAGGGTTTAAAGGCAACCTTTAGTCAGCATAGTGAAGCCACTAGAGTTAGTGAATCACATCATCACATCGTGTGAAGATATCAAATGAATTATAGTTGTGAAGATGTGACATGAAAGAGAGTTTAGGGCTTTCAATCTTAGCTATTGGATTTTAAAGCATGTACAATTGTAGCTTTCTTTCTTGATGAAGTTGCACAAGAAATAACCAAAGTGAAAAGTGATGATTTGACATGTTTATGTAGAGGGACCCATGAAATAAGTTAAAAAAGAAAATTTGTGTGTTTTAATCATGATCGTTGGCTTAAGATCGATGGTTATAATTCAAACATACTCTGACTATTGTTATACAAATTATATGGATTTGGTGCTAGGTTGATTATTACAGATCATATAAGAATATGAACCATTTTAAGGGTTTCTAACCATTTCTTTTTTCTTTCTTTGATGTAGTGAATTCCAATCAATGACTGTAGGATTTCCAAGTGATTCAAGTGTTGTGTTAATGTAACTTATGAATTTTCAAATAGCCAAGAACCCATAGAGGGGGCCTATATGTTTAAATTTCTAAGTTAATAGAAATGATTGATAAATTTTTCCAACTTTTGCCCCTATATTTCTAGATGTTGAGTGAGAATTGAAGGGTTATATGGAATAAAGGATTTGTATGATGTTTGCAGTTAGGTAATGTGATGTTTTGATTCCATTTTGGACTTGCATGCCTAGGTTTCTTTCATTTTCTCCTTCAGTTGAGCTAACCTTGTATTTCAGAATAGTTTTCTATGAGATTGTAGAACATATGTATTTGAAGCTGGTGATATCTTGCTAGATTCTATTTTATTGGAGAGTGATCAATCATGATGGATTTCATTTCATCTTTCATATGCATCTTTCCTCTATCTCTAGTTTGCATTTTAGTAGGACTAATCTGCACTTAGAAGTAGGAGTAGATGTTAGAAGAATTTCAAGGTAGCTTGTGCTATCCATTCCATGCGGTGTTATAGGTTGCCCAAATGTATTTCTGCCTAGGGTATTAGTAGTTATGATCATCCTTATTTATCCTCTTCTCCTCTCAAGTTAAGAGCATACACTAGATCCCAATGATCTATTAAAACCACAATTCATTGCATATAAGGGAGTTGTTATTTACAATCCTTAAGGTAGTCGTATAGTATATACACTGACCCATTTGTTGGTACCATCCTTTTTTTTCCTCACATTTTGGGCATCTAGAGTCAAGGTAAAACCAAATTAGCAAGAGGTAAGAACTAATAAACAACAATTTTGTAATGTGAGTATAGATGGTGGCAGTACTAATAACCTTGTTGCTAAAGAGATGGTTCAAGAACTTGGTTTGAAGAGAGTGAGACACCCTTATCCTTATAGGACTAGCTGGTCACAAGGTTAGCATGCTTTGGGAGTATGAGAGAAGTGCCTTGTATATTTCCACATTGGGTAGAATAAGGATCAAGTGTTGTGTGATATTTTGGACATGAATAGTTGTCATGTGTTGCTAGATAGACCTTAGTAGTATGATTGCAGGGTTGCACGTTATTGTTTCAAGAATGTGCTTATAATTGTGAAAGGTGGTATAAATTATTCCCTAATTAATTTATAGAGTGAAGACCTTGGTAGGAGGAACCTAAGTACTTGTAGCCAACTTGAGTTGAAGGATTCTAAAAGAGTTTGAGACTAGTATGGGAAATAGACCCGTGCAACACCAATGATGGATGTGAAGAAGTAGAAGAACAAAAAGGGAAAGAATATATAGGTTGAGGACTTGGAGGATATGTATATGAAGAACCATTTTGGGATTAATGTGTTGAATCCTAGAAGATGTTCTTCTAGCTACTAGGAACATATTTTCAAACCTAGGGTGTTTGATGCAAGAGCGTCGTGGGCTACTGAGAATCCTACATGGTGGTTTAGTTTGACCTTGGAGTTAGAGGACTTCATCAAAGAAGGAGTTGTGGTTGATCATTATTGGGTATAGTTTTAGCCAAGGAGCTTGGTCATTGAAGGGGGCTCACTTGCTAAAGCTGCTTGGCAGATACTATTGCTTGACATTCACTGTAGTGTTCTGAATGCACTAGGAGCTTGATATGTACTTGGAGATCGATTATACTTTGAGTGGAAGGCTGATGCTCAGCTTGATTCCTCTAACACTCACCATGGTCTTCATTCCTATGGTGTCAACTTTTCAGTAAGACAACTTTTGGCATTTAATTTATGTACGGGTATTTAGTTTGTGTTGTAGTCAACTTGTGGCTCAACATATATTTAATGTAAGGGTTTAAATTTAATTTGTAATGAATTGAGCTAAACTATTGCTTAGTTGGGTATAAGTAGGGGATCTTGTGGAGTCTTCTAACATTATTCATCCAGCTTGGTGAAGAGAATGGATTGTAGGAGCAAGATTTGAGAGGGGCTAGTAGCTTTGGATTGGAAATCTACAAGATTTCTTGCTAGGCTTTGGAGCACATGTTGAGATTTCCTTAGGTTTTTCTTCCAGAGTGTGGATCTTGACTAAATGTGATTAGGTTTGTGAGTTGGATCTTATGGTATCTTCCTGAACTATTTTGTAATTGTTTTTGTATTTGGCCTTAACTTGGAAGGTGTTACAAATGGGCATACTGCATTTAAATAGTTATATCTATGAATAAAGTATATTTATTTGGTATCATATCTTTCTTTGTTCTTGTGTTTCCAATGTGTGGTTATTTGCAAGGATCTAGATTACCTCTAGTGGGGCATGCTTGGATTCTTGCTACATCAACATATGATACCTATATCATAAACACATATATAGGCTAATATAATTTGCACCATATATATGAACTATATACAAATTAAAATTAAAATAAAATGATAAAAGAGAGCACAACAAGTACACACACACACACACACACACACACACACACACCTGTATACATATGTAGATATGCATATATGTATACAGGTGTGTGTGTGTGTGTGTGTGTGTGTGTGTGTGTGTGTGTGTGTGTGTGTGTGTGTCTAAAAGGGTGACATGAAAAAATAGTAGGGAAGGAAAATAATCAAGACAAAAACCACTAAAGATCTCTAAAAGGAAAAAAAAACAAGAAAATAAAAAACTAAGATGTGGATGCATTGCTCAAGTGTGAGCACTTCTCAAGTGTGTGTACATATATATCTATGCACACATATACCCACATGCCTACATACACAAAAAAATAAATACAAAGCAAGACTATAGACATACAAAAACTAAAAAAGAAAATAAACAAATAAATACAAGATAATGATAAACCTTTGAAAAAAAATAAAAAAGAAACCCTAACCAAATACAAGAAAAAATAAACAAAAAGTAAAAATAATAGACAAAATCACAAAAAGCCTCTAAAATCAACATGAAATTGTACAAACAATTGACAAGAAAAAATGATCAATGCTAGACAACCTAATACAATAACAAAAAGGGAAATACAACAATAAAAATATAACAACAAAATAAACAACCACATAGACACACAAACCAAAATAATTTTTTTTTAGTACCTTCTATTGTATGTATGTATGCATGTATAGCTACACACACACACACAGACACACACAGACACACACACACACACACACACACACACACACACACACACACACACACTAACACACACACACACACACACACATTGTTGGTGATAGAAATTTTTATGTTTAAAGTGAATTATTTTATTATTAATTTGGTTGTTGTGCCTAATTTGAACCATAAACTGATTTAAACCTAAAATAAAACCTATACTAAACAAGGCTGGGGATAAAACTAAAGAGCACATAATATCAAAATAAAACAAAGGAAAAAAAACTATCTAAAAAAGATACAGAGAGTCAGCAATATCTGAAATACCTAACCCATAGATCTTGATAATTCGATCTAAATTATGATTCATTACCAAGGACTCATAGCTTTAGATTTCGAATTACCCCACCAATAAAAAAGATTCCAACATATTAACCTGAGAGAGAACTGACAACAAATCCCTTGATTTGTGAAATTAGGATTAATCATAGAAAGACCCGAAAAATCAATTCAGACAGAGAAAGAAGCCAAAGAATTCATTACAATTAAGATTAAAATAGTAAAACAATCAAAAGACTATGAACTTTAGACCAGGTATGGATGGGGAAAACAACTAACTCTAGACAGAGGAGGCATAGAAATTCTGAAGATTCAAAAACACCCCTTAGATTTCAGTCAAACAATTAATCCCGTTTGCAAATTCATAAAAGGAGACGATACCAACATTTGACAAAAAAAATCTCCAACATAGCCAAAATTAAGACACAAATATCTAAAATCATAACCTAAATCAAACAAGGCATATGTAAAATGTCTATCCCATAGATATGTTCATCCAATCTAAATTGTGAATCATAATCAAGAAATCATGGATACTACATACTGAATTTCCAACTGATAAAAGATTCAATATCCAAACCTAAAAGAGATCTATGCAATAAGGATAAACCATTTAAAGATTCGGATTATCTATACAGACTAAGAAAGAAGCTCAAGAATTCATAATATTAAGACTAATATTGCAAACCAACCGAATGACTATGTGCTTTATTTCCAACATGAATTGGAAAAACCAGATAAATCTTAACAGAGTAAGCATAGATCTTCTAGAAAAAACCAAAAACACACCCTCAAGTTTTAGTATAATCAATTCAACCCAATCACGTGATAAATTTAAAGGAAACAATACCATCATATGACAAAATAGTCACCAATAATGCCACATTTTATTCGACGGCCATAAAATTCTAAAATTGCTACCTTAATAAACAAAAGCATGGCACAAATATTGAATTCATCCTAACATCGACCACTTGGAAGTATGTTCTATTACCCAATATACCCTTTAAAAATATATATAGTCAGAGATATACAAAGCTATACTATGTATAACTATAACTAGTATCGATGCAACATCCTATTTAATACTGATGAGAAACCCAAAAGATTACCAGAAGACTTCTAATACTAGTTCAGTCTAATTGAGTACATAACCACGATCTATTACTAGATATAAAAAACTTAAAACCATATACTATTATTTCCATGAGACCATAATCACCTTTGGAACAGAGTCTAGATCATCCATGACTACGTTTGGCGGGAGTACGTAATCAACTCTAAGTTTGTTCAATTTTTTTGAATTAAGAATGCAGAATTCCAAGTCATTGAGATCATTAAAGACTACACCCGGACTCACATAGGATTTAAACATGTTGATATATCTGACCACCCAGTCTAGATTATCTTTTGCTCTAATCCCACGCCAACATAGGAGGAAATTAACACTTGCTTCCATTTGAGGCCAAGCCCTTAAAAAGGCTAGATTTTCCCTAACCATAAGGCATTGTCGACGTGGGGCAGTCTTCAACTCTTTCACACCCAGGGGAAGACCCATATATTTTTCAGGGTAAGGGATTCTTCCCTTATCATCAATGCTGTGAACCGCCTTCTCTAACCCTCGCCTCCAGACAGGATTAAAAATATCTTCACAAAGCCTAACAATCTCTTCTTTTCCACACTTTTCCCTTACCATCACTCCAATGAAAGTCTCAATTATTGAGTTGTTGGTTCTCCAGGTTGCCCTATAATCAAAGATATCTTCCCCTAACACCCTATTCACGGAAAAACATGACATATCATCTACATTTCTCAGAAGACAGTTCCATCTTTCTGGCGTCACCTTTCCGAGAAAGGCCATTGTTCTATTTTCTGTCATATGATAGACACTCACATTGGTTTCCATCTTAGCAAAAAACTAACACTCAGGAGTAGTAGAAGTCTGCCTCTTTAATTCTATGTGTTCTACTTAAAAATTCAATCCCATAAAACAGAAAAAACCATCATCGCCGATCTATCCTGCGTACCCTTTAAACAAAAAAAGAATCTATGGTATGCAGTGACCTCATCTACTCATGTTAAATATTGAGTATTAGATCATATTTGTAGAGCCTTTATCAGATGAGCCAAGCGGCAAGTCCTAAACTTGCTCTCCCCTATTCCAACTCAAATTTACTAATGATAACTTTTTGGACCCTTAATTAGTAATGATATCTCATGACATGATCTACAACTAGGGGACAACTGGAAAACATGCAAAGCAAGATGGAAATGATTGGAAATCGAGGCTCAAGACAATTGCTAGGAATTCATATCTCTTAATCATTGTAGCTATGTCCAGATGTATTGCTTATAGAGTAAAGTCCCTATATAAATAATCTTAGCGATAGTAAATCGAGAAAATACCTAAGGAGAACTAAAATAAAGGATAAAAAATTAACACCTAAAAAATAAAAATGCGAAAATAATAAAAAATAGAGAAAAGGAAATTTCTCAAGAGATAACAATAAAGCTATAAACAGTAAATATTTAAAAAAAATTAAAACCCTCATAATGACAGACAGTAAGGATACAATTGCGAAAATATAAAAAAAGGTTCAATAATATTATAATATAATCTCTTTCTTCCTATAATTGAATATAGAATTTTAAGGTATTTTATTACAGAACATTAATAGGAATTAGTATCGGTATGCATCTAATAAGCTATAAATTATATACATATGTTTATGATTATGTTAGCATATGAATATATATATACCTTTATATAAGAGTATGTATATTAATATAAAAGGAATAATTGTGAAATACTATCTAATTCTTCAAAGGAGGAGAAGACTCTGAGTTATATATCAGGAGCGATTCTCCACCAGCACCCCTGTTGGCGAGTCTATCAGCCATAGTATTACCTTCTTGGTAAATGTGGTTAATTAATACGTCTTAAATTTTTTTCATTAAAATCAACACTTTTGAAGTTTAGAGTTTAAGATCCAATTAAGAGTCTTTTTAACCCTAATGCCATTAAGAAAAACTTGAGAGTCACCTTCAATGATGATTTTAGATAGACCTAGATTATGGCATAATTTTAAACCTTTCTCCAGTGCTTTAAATTCTACCATTATTAGAAACCGAAGGGAGAGGAGAGACAAGCTTAGCAATCCACTACCTCTCTTCATTATTGATGATACAACCTACACCAGCTATACCAGGGTTCCCTCTTACTGCACCATCGAAGTTCAGTTTATACCATCCTGGGGGAGGAGGAACCCATTTACAATTAGCCCTTGCAACCTTATTACTGGTTGCATATACCATAGGGGGGTTGATCAGATTTGCCCACTATTTCTTCATTGTACCATCCCAAAAAGAGAGAGAGCCTTCTTCATGGGAGGATTTCCTTAGATAGGCATTGATAACTTCTATTATAGCCACTTCCAATTTTAACAAAAAACTGACTAAGTTCCGGTCTTCATTTTTGAAAATCCGATGATTTCTTTCTTTCCAAAGTTCCCATATTACTAGGGATGGACAAATATTCTGAAGTTTTTCGTAGACCCCTCGAACCATATATGTGGGCTAGGAATTGAGGAACCCCTTAAGTGTATTCTGAAAGGGGGTTGACCACTTAAGTTGAGATTCAATCCATTCCTAACAATTTTAAGCAAAAGGGCAATTGAGGAAGAGGTGGTCTACATCTTCATTGCTTTGTTTACACATAACACACTAGTTTGGGCCCATAATATCGAATCTAGATAGTCTATCCACCATCAGAGCTCTATTCTGAAGGACAATCCATAAAAAGAAACCCACCTTATGTAGACAGGCTACATCCCAAGACAATTTTAAAGGGATTTCTACATAATTCCACTTTTGCGAATGAATAATAGATTGGTACCCAAGCTTCACATTGTAGATTCCATCCTTTGATCCTGCCTAAATAAGACTATCTAGCCTTTTAGATTGTTTAATTTTCCTATTCGATACAATCTTTTTATAAGCAGTGACTAAATCTGGCACCAGTTCTAATTCATCAACGGATCGCCATTTCCAACGTAGTTCCCCCTCCGACATCTCTTTAACTTTATAATCTTTGACCCTGCAACCCCACATTGATTTCAACTTAGTTATAAGGTTCTCTAAATTAGGGGAGGAATAGATGGGAGGAAGTCCATCCCATGAGTCTTCCTAGAAAAAAGCTTTGTTCCTGACCCCAACATCCCAAGAAAGAAATTTACTAATAATACCTCGGCAATTTGACATGAAATTCCAACATTCCGACCCTTTTGGTAGCTTTTACATCTTGAACAATGATTTCGGATCTGATGGATCGAGGTATTTATGATATAGAATTTTGGCCCATTTGTGTTCATTTTCTTGGTATAATCTCCACACAAGTTTAGCTCCCAAAGCCTCATTCTGCCATTGTGGCTTCTTTATTCCTAAACCCCCACATTCCTTGGGTTTGCATAAGCTATCCCATTTAATAAGAGCAAGTTTCTTGTCATGTTCCTTATCCTTCCACAAGAAGTTTCTAAGTTTGGTCTCAAATTTCTTGGACATCCAGTTAGTAAGGGGAAGACATGCCATGGGAAAAATTGGAGTAGCTGAAAGGACTGCTCGGATCTTGGTGATCTTCCCAGCCTTAGAGAGCCGCTTATTTTTCCAACTCTCAATCCTCATATCCACTTTTTCGATTGTGTCCATGCAAATTTTGGTGAACCTCGATTTCTTTTCTAGGGAAATGCCTAGATATTTATAGGGGAACTTTTCTTTTTTGTATCCCATAATTCCATATATCCTATTTTCCATTTCAAGAGATGTGTTTAAGAAGAAAATATCCAATTTTTCTTTATTAACCTTCTGACCTGAGGCATCCATATATTGCTGAATTATGCCTTTGAACCCCTTGGCCTCTTGAATGGAACTTTTACCAGATAGAATGGTATCATCTGTATGCTATTGATGTGTAATATTAGGAAAATTCTTGGTGATAGCAATAGCAGATATCTTTCTTTCTTGATAAGCGCAGGAGACTGCTCTCCCAAAGGCTTCAGCCATTAGAATAAAGAGGGAGGGGGATAATGGGTCTCCCTACCTGATACCCCTGGATATTTCAAAAAATCCCTCAGGCGTCCTATTTATGAATATTGAAATCTTCAGAGTAGAAATGAACTTAAATATTAGATTTATCCATTGATCAAAAAAACCAAATGCTTCTAAAACTTTACAGAGAAAATGCCAATCAAGCATATCATAAGCCTTCTATATGTCTAACTTCATAAACATACATGCTTCTTTATCTATGGTAGCAGAGTGAATGACTTCCTGAATTATGAGTATACCATCCAAAATCGATCTTCCTGAAACAAAACCTGTTTGCTCTTCTGAGATTAATTTTTGCATAATTACCTTGAGTCTATTAGCTATGAATTTTGAGAATATTTTGTAAATGGTGTTGCATAGAACAATAGGGCAAAAGTCTCCAGGATGTTCTGGACAATCCTTTTTAGGGATAAGTGTAAAGAAAGAATAGTTGATTTCAGCTAACAGATATCCACCATTCCTTGAGGCTTCAATTGCTTTCCATAAGTCTTCCCCAAGTATATCCCAACATTTTTGAAAAAAGAAAGGTTGAAACCCATTAGGGCCTAGAGATTTATCTGGGCTCATATTAAAGACTACTGATCTAACCTCTTCCAAAGATATTGGTCTATTTAGATTTTTATTGTCATCTGTAGAGACCAGTTTTGGGATAAATTTGAGCATTCGGTACTGTGCCTCCCTATTAGACCCTTCATAATTATTCAAAAGATTATTAAAATGAGAAACTATTGTGTCTGCTATTTTTGGTGGACTTTCTGTATGTGTACCCTGCGACGACAAGATGCGGGTAATTTTTGTGAAAGTTCGGTTCTGGATTGAAGAATTGTGAAAAAACTTAGTATTCCTATCTCCCTCATCCAACCATTTCTCTCTAGATTTTACTCTCTAGTAGGTTTCTTCTTTGGATAAAATATCTTCCTGTTTCATAAGGAGTTCCTTTTCTAAGATATATTTCTCGTAATTCATACCAAATTTTATGATTTCCTAATTTAGGTTTTCCATTTTTTCTTCAATTTCTATTTTTTCTTTGAAAATATTTTTGAAGTGTTCTCTGTTCCACCTCAGAATATTTTCTTTCAGCAATTTGAGTTTGGAAATGAAAATGAACATTTTTGACTCAACAAAATTTGCTTGAGTCCACCATGTTTTAATCAATTCAAGAAATCTCGGATCTTGGAACCACATCTTTTCACACTTAAAAGGATTTTTGGGAGGTTTAGATGGTTCAAAAATCTCCAAACGAATAGGGAAATGATCTGATCCTACAAAGGGCGGAATGGAGGATTGAAAATCGTTATTATTGGAAACAAGATTACCTCCCATGAAGAATCTATCTAATTTCTCCGCAATATAATCATTATCCTTTCTTCTATTTTTCCATGTAAATATGTTGTTACTTGATGGAATTTCTAGTAAACTAAGTTTGTCTATCCATAATTTGAGTTCTATAGATGAAAGCGGAAGATGTTGAATTCCTCCTACTTTCTCATCTAAGCTTAGAATCGAGTTAAAATCTCCTCCTAATACAATCAAACATTCTTTGTGTTTAATAATGATCGAGCTTAATTCATCCCAAATAGTTTTTTTCCCTATAATGCTGTTAGGACCATACACATTTATGAGAATGAATTTTATAACTGATTTTATACCCTGTATATTCACACACAACCAGTTTTTATTATTTGATAGATAAGTTAGATTTACTTTCCTAGGGTTCCAAATAATTCCTAACCCTCCCGAGGCACCTATTGCCTCAATCAAGATTGAATCCCATAGCCCTAACATCTTACTAAGTTTAATGCCTTCTCCTTTATTAAGTTTGGTTTCTTGAATTAATATTATATCTGATTTAAATTTTTTTATATATTGTTTAAATAGCCCTTTTTTGCTAGGGGCATTAAGACCCCTAGCATTCCAAGATGTTATTCTCATTTTTCCTTAGGAAGGCACTTCCCCTTCCTCATGATAAGCAACTCATCAATTTTCCTCTGTTCTCTAGCTAGACCTTCATTTTCACATAATTCCTTCAATGATCTCCTACCTCTTTTTCCTTTTGTCTTGCCATAATTTGGAGAAATTAAACCTTCCTGATTCGTTTGTATACCAAGCTCTTGCTGAAATGTATCCAGTTCTTGATCTGCTGATGCAAATCCTTTCTCTAATCTTACAAACTCCTCCATTTCCAATTCCTTGCAGATCTGCTGCCCAAGATTGTCCTCCTCAAGTTTTTTATTATCTATTTCTATCAATTCTTCAATATTCGTCCTATTATTTTCGTGATAACCTTTTGGTGAACTTACACTTTGTTTGTCATGTTTCTTTACACTATCCTCCATCTAGATCCCTATGATATCCCTTTGCAGATCCTTAGCTATATAGTCTTTTCCTCCCAATTTGGTTATTATTTTCTGTACCAACTCCTCTTTTTGAGATATAGTACTCTTATCTAGGTTCTCAAAGTTAAAAACCTGAATGAGCTCCTCTATTAATTGTTCCAAACCGTTATCTTCAATCTCTAATAGATCAGTATCTTATGTAAATTCTAGATCCTCATTTAAAAAATTTTGAAGGACTTTTACAATTGGGACTTCTGGGCTCTTGCCCTCAGTCCAAATTTGTGCCTCTACTGGGCTGAAAGGCAAGAGAGGATGTCCATCCAGAGTTTGCCAAAATTTTGAAGCTCAACTAGTTCCATCAAATATCAGAGTTGTTAATTCTACTTTAGGAAGTATATCCATATTCAAATGTTGATGTTCCTGTAGTTCTGATCTTGAAACTGCTATTTCCAATCTATCCTTGGGTGAAGAAAAAAGCATGTTATTTTTTGCTTCATCTATGTCTAGATGATTTGTTGAATCTATAGTTCTATTTTGTAACTCTCCTTGTCGAGCCTTTTCCTTATTCTCTTGATGCTCCTTCTGATACTTGTGTGCCGAGGACCCCTCTAGAGTTTTTGTTACCCAATGACTCTCTACTTTTTCATCTATCATAAAACTCCTTCATTTATGCTCTGCAGGAACCTCATGTGTTTCAGTATCTTGTTCTGGATCTTGATTTATGACTATTATTGGCAATTTTACATTCCTTTTAAGGTCATCTTTGTCTCTATTAACAAACTGTTCTAATAAGGGACTAGATTTGCAATTCTCATTGACGTGTTTCACTGCAATTTTTTTCTTTTTTCTACTCTAACTTTTAGAACGTCTATCATCCAATCCCAAGTCTATGTCCTTTTAAGGAATAGAAACTATAACTGATTTGAGTCTTCTTCTTTTAGGTAGAACCTTGTCTGATGCTTCATCAACTGTTCTTTCTTTCTGATTGACTTGACTTTGGAATCCTGTTGGAGAGATCTGATCTTCCCGCCTTTTGCTCTTCATTACCTTTAGCCAAGAAAATTGACTGCTAATATTTGAGGTAAGGGGGAGAATCTTGGGCATGATTTTATGAAATTCATCAAATATTAAAATATCTACTATTCTCTTTTTATAAGTTCGATACTTGATATCATAAGATGCTTTATTGGTTAAATTTTTTTGATTAAATTCTAGTGGGTGATTGATCTTCACATTGATTAACACCTTGACATTGCTACAGCAGTAGAAAGAAGCATAAATACCTCTGACCTCTCCTACCTCCGACCCTATGGCTTTAATAATATCTTCATGAGAAAGCTCCGGAGGGAGGGATGGTAGAACAAACCAAGAAGGCAACATGCAGTCTAAATTTTCTATTCTAAAATTGTGTGACCAATCTATGAATTTAACACAATGACCATTAAAAAAACATTTAGACAATAATAAAAATTCTTTTTTGATGGACGCATCTAAACATTGTAAAAAAAGTACATTGTCTGAGAAAGTGAATATACTTACCTGGTTCTCGCAGGACTCCTCCAACCAATCGAGTAACAAAGGGAAATGATCCTATGGTGAATTCCAAATAGCAAAGATACCTCTTTTTATCCATTTGTCCCATGAAGATTCGATAGCTTCGTTTGAAATTCTGATCGGTTCATCTTTCGCATAGTGCGGAGATGACCTAGGAGATGGGCTAGGGTTCACAAAGTGATGTGAATTATGGATTCTCCAATGGGGCAGGATGTATAACCTTGGGGAAACAAGATTGGATGCTAAAATTCCTGTCAGTGGAAAAATCGATTGATATGGATTCGGAACCCTAGCCTTGCATTTTTCTGTGTGAGCATATTTCATTAAATTGAAAGTTCGGATCTAATTATCTAGTTGATCTACCATAAAAATTTGGAATTTCAAATTTTGGTGTACCTCAAAACAGATTTGAGAGTTCTGCGGAGGGGGATTTTGAACATACAACTCACGATCTATATTTCCCTTGCTACATCGCTACTGCGAGGTTCCTTTGCATCGTAAAAAATGTCAAATCTATTTGATGTATTTACTGAATATCTTTTGTCATATGTTCTTTGTGGTTTCCTTTGTTGCCACATCGGCCTAAGGCCACTTGTCGCTATATGTTTTTGCAAGGTTTTTCTTCGACATTTCGCAGGTCAGGAAAGGTTTGATTTTTTCGCAAGTGCAGAGTAGAGCGCCCTTTTTTTAAAATTTTATATAGTCTATTTTACTTGAAATAGATAATTAAAATTTTATAATTTATTCATTGTATATTGATAAAAATTATCATTTTCTTTATGGGATATAAGAATAATCTTCATCCTTTACATCATTATAGATTAAATTTTAAATTTGCCTCAATAATATTAGAGGGGTTGGGAAAATCATATGTTATTCACTTGCAATCCTCAATTCTCTCACTATAGTCATTGCAAGGATATGGATCATAGTCCAGATTTAACTTCTTCTTCTTCTTTTTTCAGTAAGCATTCACAAGCATCTAACAAATATAAACATTCCCAAGATTGAAATATATTTAACCAATTTTTTACTAAAAACAAGGACAATTTATTCATTTCCTTTAGAATTGTTGTGTGTTATTGGAAATAGAAATACTCTAAAAAACCTTATGAATGATTTCAATTTGGAAGGCCACTAATTTAAGATCTCAAATCAAGAGGAAGTGTGTCTTAAGAACCATTTATGTGATGAATTAGTATTTTTAAGATTTTAGTAAAGATTCTCAAAACATTTAGGGATACTCTTGCCTTTTCCTTGGTTCTTTATTTTTTGGATAATTCTCATTTCATTTTGCTTACTTTTCCTTATCTCTCATTCTTTGTTGTTTATATCTCTGTTATGAATTTGATCACACTTCTTTTGGGAAAAAACATTAAAGCAATTATCATATTTTACTACAATAATTGAAAACCACCTTTTAATAATAAAATTTCTTTATACAATAATTTATATTTTATTTGCAACATTCAATTTAATAGCTTTTAATAAATAAATTCAACAAAAAATTAACTATAATTTAAACTATAAACAATTGATAAGCATGTAAAGATTCAATCCTAGAAAAAATCTTTAAAAACATAAACTATTATAGTGTCAACGATTTGGCCAACATACTGAACAATCATCTTGACCTTTTACAATATGATACATGTTCAAGATATAATTCATCTAATTCATTATTTTAATTCTAATAGTTTAGAAGTAGTAGATAATTGTAGGTCTGAATGGAACACGTTTCTATTGATATGGTGACGGTGATTTAATCACAGAGGTAAGAAAAAGACGCTGATTACATTTTTAACACACTGAATAGGGCATGTTTCCCATAAACTTGTCAAATATCAGTGTGGTTTGCTTTCCAAATCAGCGAACTTAACTTAATTATGAAATTAGGTACGAATTATATTAATGTTGTTCTTTTCCAACATAAATGAAATCTTAATCCTAATTCAACCAGCTATACAATTGTCAAGAATCTGATACAGTTGGGTGGGTTATCCTGATTCCATAGTGATTGCAATTGGTATAGTAGTTATTGACAGCTGAGTTAATGCTTCGACATAGGCATTGACATAATCCTGATTCCCTCAAGATAGCCACTGACGTCATGGCATTTTCTTTTTCAGCTGCGTACTTTTATGCTATGCTAGTGGTGATGAATTGGTTTTTCATTCATTTTGGGGCTCTAGTGACAAATATTTATGTATTCTGATGCTCTTGTAATAAGAAAGCTGTCTATATTCTGATTCAGTCATATTGAAGACTGTCACATTTTTTAATATCCACTTTATATCATCACTATAAATCTGATTCGATCAAAACAGCCGCTGACGTCATAGCATGGTTTTTTTTCCTGTGGTAGTGGCGATAAATGAGTTAGTCACTTTTTTCTTTGGTTCGCTGCTGACCATTTTTTCCGTAATGTGATGCTCCCGAAGTGACAACTCGGTCCAATTATCTTGCTCATTCTAATGAAACGACTATTTTACTCCTGACGAAATGATTATCTTATATCTTATCAATAATCTAATAGTTATCTCAGGACTTAACAATAATAAAATTACAGTAACAAATTGACTATCAAATTGACTATCTTATAAATTGTGAGAATTTACTTACTCTAATAATTGAGATCTCTAATGGGGTATCATTGTGGTTCAAATTGAAATAGATGGAGATTTAAAGGATTGTCCTTCTTCTCTGTAATTCGTATGATAGATTGTGGAGTGTAATATTATATGTTGATGCAACTAGAATCCGTACAACTGAATCCACAAACAACATATTAATAGAAGGTTAATAGAATAAGGTATTAAGGAAGAAACAAGACAAATAGATGTAAGATACGATATTGGGATGCAATAAATGAAAATGTGGAAATGTGCAAGAAGAAAGTGGATCATATTCAGTGAAGGATAGGTGGATAAACTAAGAATAAATAATTCATAAATTGTGGAGTCTACAAACACATTGTAGTTGATTTACCAGAATTATTATCTATGCTTGCAATCATTGATCATCTTTTATGAAATTGTTGTTATCATTTTTTTTTGTAAAGAATTGAAATACATTTCTTTGAGGCTATCTTTTCCCAAAAAAGTCCTTTTATAGTAAGTGAAAATGAATCAAAACAGAAAATATTTCATCTACTTTATTGGAATCAATATGTTTGAAGGAACCACCCTCTACCTCCCAAAGATATATATTTATTATTCTTTTAATTTTTTGGTTTACATATAATAATATGAGATTTGGCCTATTATTAGATGCATATGGATTTATGTAGAATCAATCATATTTCATCTAATGAAATTTATTTTAACATGTCTAATGACTATATTGAGTCAATTCAAAAATATTACCTGTTTGATAAGGATATAAGCAAGTTTACATTTATTCCTAATTTTTTTTTTGTTTTCATTCAAGATTTTATGGTGTATAGTTGTTTTCACTTAAACCATGTTTTGACATTAATAGTTTCTATATCTAATTTTACAAGCTGTATGTTTGATTAGTGTTGTCAAAGAGCTTCCATCTAGTAGACAAGTAGTCAATTAATGAGTCATTTTTTACCTCATATTCAATGCATTTCATACCCATCATTTGGATGGAGTATGTACATGAACCATGTATTATAGATCCCTTCCATATTCCTAATGCAATGAAATAGAAACATAATTGGTAATGACAATCATTAAATTTTCTTGTTTTGAGTTTTTTCTCATAGTATTATAACAAGAGTTGCATCTCTTTGAAAATTTCTCTCTTATAAATCTAATATATGATATATTATTCTCTCTTTCAACAAACTAAAAAATATATTGCATCAAAATAAATCAACCATTCCTTGACATAGTTCTATGCTAAATAGTTCTTATCCATTATCTCTTTTTCATGATGAACTAGATCCATTAAAAAAATTTAAGTTCCATATTTTAGAAATTTGTAGCTAGATCTAGTCTTGCAAAGCTGGTAGTTTAAGGAATTTAGAACGAAAGTATTATTGTTTCCATCTTATTTATAGGTGCATTGATGTAGTTTTTATTTTACTTACTATATTAGATTAGATTTGTTATCTAATTTTCAAAGCATGCAAACAAAAGAAAATATATTAACCATATATTCCTTAGATCTTGTACTGTGATGAGGAGTAACTAGAAGAAGATTTGGAACAACCTCACTATGAGATGGAGAAAAGAATAAACTGGAGAAATCTATAGCAATTTAAAGAGATGAATGATAGAAACTTCAAATGTGAACAACACTGTATAGTTTGAATCTATTCATTCATGAACAGTACATAGAGATGTTGCCTTACCAAACATGTGTTTATTCAACTCACAACCCATTTCTACAAATGGCCATGGATAAAATATTGTCCATTCATCCTACCCACTCTCTACCATGGTCAGGCCACTTCACATGTTCTTTAAGTGAGCAAGAGGCATTTCTACCAAAATTGACTTCGAGAGGTTTGTGTGTGAGTTTTTCTTCCTGTAGCAATTATTTCTACACACAAGATAAATGCCTCTACTATTTTATTCAAAAGAAACCAATAAATGTGATATTCATCTCTAATCAATTTGTAGTTTTAAAATTTTGAGGCATGCTAGAACTCAATATAAAATAACCAAAAGTAATAGGAAACCACCACAATGTTATTTATTTTATCTATTCAGGGCAGAGTACAAACAACTTCACAATATCACTCAATATTCTTTGTGTTCTCTCCACGGAAATGTTAAAAATCATACCTCCAAAAATTAATTTTGGAGAGAATATATAAGCAATGTCAAAGAATTAAAAACTATTTTTGGTAACCACCAGACCCATAAAGGTTTTTTTAATCCAATACTAAAGTGAGATTTAAGTATACTCAACATAAACTTATAGAACCAAAATATGCCATTATTATATATCTAATAATATCAAAATATTAAAATGCCCTCCAAAAATAATAAGTAAACATTATTCCTATAAAAAACTAGAAAATTCCCTCTAGCAAACTGGTAGTATTCCTCTATAGCTACGCCTACAACATACTCATGGTAAATTTTGTCTCAAGTCCTCTTGGAGACCAACTATTGCAGATCCCACCTTGCCAAAAAATTTCCATTTTTGATAACCAAGTGGCTTCAGAATCAAGAAGGCCCTTCCACTTGACCAAATGCTCCATGTGCACTTTGTGTTTTGTCCTCATTGCTTCCCTACCATTGATGATACTTTCCATCTATTATATCTCCTTAGAAGGCAATTGTTGAATGTACTCATCATATTCAAGTGTTGCTTCTTCTGCACCAACTTCTTTGTTTGAACCCTTATACTATGTGAGATCTAAGACATTAAATATAGGTGAAATAGCTACATCTCCAGGTAATGCTACCTTATATGTATTTTTCCTATACTTTTGTATAATTTTACATGGCCCAATCTTCTTCATCATCAACTTTGTATGACTACCTGGAGGTAGTCAATCTTTGTTCAAGTGTACCATTACCAAGTTCCCAATTTGGAAATGTACATTTCTTCTTTTCAAATTTGTTTTAGCGTTCACCTTAAGGCTATTTTTCTGCAACATTTTCCTCACAAGCTCATGTGCACTTCCATCATTGCTTCAAAAAACTCTTCTGCATGTCCACTCCTCTTCTCCAAACCATCCATATTCATGAGTTCAAAAGATACCCTTGGATGTCTCCCATAAAAAACTTCAAAAGGACTCATGCCTGTGCTATGATTCATCGAGTGATTGTATGCAAACTCTGCTCGAGGTATGATGGCATCCCAACTACCTCCATGTTCCCATGTCAAACATCTCAAAAGGTTTCCCATGAATCTATTAACCACCTTAGTTTTCCCATTCATTTAAGGATGATAGGATCAATTGAAAGAAAAATTCATTGCCAACTTCTTCCATAAGGTCCTCCAAAAGTTACCCAAAAAATTCTTATCCCTGTCAAATACAATGCTCAATGGTAAACCATGAATATGAACTATTTCTTTAAAGAGGAACACTACAATATAACTAGCATCATTAGGGGTTTTACATGGAATAAATTGAGCCATTTTGTTGAATCTATCAAGAACCAAAAATACATTGTCATAACCTATCTTTATCCTTGACAACTCCATCACAAAATCCATAATCAAACACTCCCAAGGTCTATTTGGTATGGGTGATGGTTTTTTCTTTTGAATAAAATAGTAAAGACATTTATTTTGTGTTTAGAAGTCATTTCCACAGGAAGCCAAACTCACACAAAAACCTTTGGGAGTCAATTTTGGTAGAAATGCCTCTTGCTTGCCTAAACATCATGTGAAGTGTGATATGCATCTCTATTCAATTTACAATGTTAAAATATTGAGGCATGTTGGAACTGAATAGAAATTAACCTAAACTAATAGTAAATCACCACAATTTTATTTATTTCATCTATTTAGGGATGAGTACATATAACTTCACAATATCACTCAATATTATTGGTCTTCTTTCCACAAAAAAGAAAAAAATCATACCTCCAACCATTGATTTTTGAGAGAATATATAAACAACATCAAATAGTTAAAAACTATTTTTGGCAACCACCAAACTCGTAAAGGTTTTTTTTTATCCTTTACTAAAGTGAGATTAAACTATACTCAACAAAAACTTGTGGGCCCAAAATATGCCCTTATTATATCTAACAATATCAAAACATTAATATGTCCCCTAAAAACAATATGTAAACATTATTTCTATCAAAAACTAGAAAACTGCTTGTACCAAACTAGAAGTCTTCCTTTGTAGCTTCTCCTATAGTATATTGGCACCCTTACTCCCATGGTTGTATTAAACAAAGTTTGTTTGTAATACCACAATAAAATTCCTTCCCATTTCTTGTTACATTATACCAATACAATATGTGTAAATTTCAATAAATTTCAAATGATGTAACATTTTTAAAATCCTATAAATGATTTATATTAAATTCTTTGCATCTTGTAGGTAATTTAAAAAAATAAAAATTAACCATGGCATGCTGATCAAACACACAAGTTATGATATTCTAAAGATATTGTAAAAAAATCATAACTAATTATTAGTCCAAAAGTAAAAACAAAAATCATTTGTCACATATAGACATGATCCTTATACTAATATTAAAAATATTAGAAAAAACACCATCATTTGATTATGGCTCATGTAGTCCTACATACACTTAATGTTTTCTTTCTAAATTTCTCATACTACTAAACTTAACTTTCAATTTCTCATAGAATAGATTAAATGTTTTAGATAAATAATTATATATTTACTTACAAACTCAAATCAATATCTTATGTGTAGTGGACACCCTAGAAAACTAATTTATTATGTACTAGATTTATATTTCATGCTAAAGCTAGGAGACGTGATGGAACCTTACATGAGATGATAGAGATATTGTGTGTGTGTGTGTGTGTGTGTGTGTGTGTGTGTGTGAGTGAGTGACACACATCTTATGTATCTGTCAGGTTTATGGATTTCTATCCCTACTAACCCACCTAATGCTTATAGAACTCTATGATATATATCATGAGATTAGGTAGATGTGTATTTACATTGGTTAGTGATGAGGTTTGTGAATCTATATGTACAAAATCCTCTATAATAAGTATTGATCTAGAGATGGATGCGTGATCCATATGGGCACTATAATACTAGAGATTTTCCATAGGAGTGTTCAACAATATTCAACTCATATTTTAGAATCTCATTATCCTTCTTTAATGTTGATATCTCATGGCTATCTTTTATCTACACTTTATGTTCCTTTCTAGAGTTAAGATGACCACTCTTATCTTTCAATTTCCCAACATAGTCATTTGTATCCTCATACCTTTCTTTTAGGTTGTCTCTTTCTTTAGTAAAAAGATCAATCTTTCCAAGGGATTCTTAAATATTTTCTTGCAAATTTTCCATATTGATAAGGATCTTACTCGATTTTTTAAGGCTCTTAGGAGTAACTATTCTCTAATACCAAATGTTAAAAATAGAGAATACTAGGGGAGGGGGGGTGTGAGGGGGTGAATCAATATTCTACAAACTTTAACCCAAAACTGAATATTGTTAATTACTTTATAACATGGATATAAAAGTAAACTAATAATGCTAAATAGTAGTAATACCATACACAAAGAAAAATCATAAAATCATATTTTGTTAACTAGGGGAATGCTAACCAAGGGAAATCCCTAGTGAGGATGGTACCCCGAAAATGATCTAGTAGAAAAATTTATCATGTTAAGGATGTTAAGCCTCTTATGATTCTATTACTTACATATAGTGTATCCATCAATGTTAGAGGACTAGGCACCATTAAAATCCTCAACCTTGTAAGGATTTTCTTCAACCCTATTAGGAGTTGGTATATATAATAAAAAATGTATGCAAGATGACCCAACTTCCAAAACACACAATTATACAATATAATTCTTTTACATGAAAGAGATAGATACGAAAACCTCTCACTACTAATATCTTCAATATTTGATCTTTCCTTTGTTTTTGGTTTTTTAAATCAATAAATAGCTAAAGCTTTGATTATATTATAACTTAATAATAAAACAATAGTGTATCTCCATTCAAACAGGCACTAGTAGGAAAAAACAGATAAGAAAACCTCCAGCCTTTCCCAAGACTATAGTCCTTTATTATTGCATTATTAAAAGGGGCATACCCTAGTTGTCATTTACCAATATTTTATTATCATTACAAGGAGAAGGACATGAGTCCTCTTTTGAATTTTGTAATCTTGATGATTCCTCTATCAATCAGTCATAGCCCTCTATTTGAGATGAATGGTTTGAATAGATCCTTAAAATCCTAGTAGATACCTCTTCTATGTTATTTTCACAAGATTTTTTCTCCTTACTACACTGCTACTCAGTAAATACAACTAGAAGCAAATGTTAGAACTGTTAGTTAAAAATAGTTGATATCTTGAATTCCTATTAGGATATTACTGAATTACTTTGGTTATCCATCTAGGAAAATAATGCAATAGTTAATCCTGATTGGAAGTTATACTCTCTCAATTTGATCTCATATTCATTTGTAATGAGAATTTGATCCTAACATTCTTTAATAAAAAACAAAAAAAAAATTTACTTACTTCGAATTCTACTAAAACAAATTCTAGTATATTGAATTAGGAGTCATTACATACTTTATTGGTTAAAACTTTCCTTCTATGCAATGAGATTCCTACCCTTACTTATTTAAGTAATGCCATTATAAACATCAAATTGAGAATTTATTTTTATTAGAATTTCCTTTGCATATTACTCTTTATACCATCCTAATTTCCCTTCCAAGGTGCTTTAGATCATTCCAAACTCCTCAGTCTACCTATCACAATTAGAGTTTTATCCTTTTGAGTTCACCATACATTTCTATTGTCCTAGCTAAACAAACCCTAATAATGTTAAGTAGATAAAGATACATCTTAAGCAATATCATGGCAGATAATATAGTACCATTAAAAGAAAGTAGAGGGCAAAATAAAACTCATCACTAACATAAACTTTATATATATATATATATATATATATATATATATTAGTATCATTTTGAATTTACAAAGATTAGGATTTAGGAATCTTTGAGCTACTACACATTATAACCTAGCTTCCAAACCAACCTCTGACTAAAGCTACCAACATTTGTTGATACAAGCTATGACTGATGTAAACCTTAATACAATTCATAGACAATATAAATATCATGCTATCCTTACTACTCTTCCCAAGGAAGAAACTTTAGATACATTCCTTACTGGCCCTAATCAAGAACATCTAGAAAACATATGAAAAAAAAGCCTACATACCAAATGTAGAGATGAAAAGGACCAAACAAAGAGCAAACCAAAAGACATGGCCGAAGCCAAAATAGGGAAAAACCCTTAGCCTGTCTGTTAGAGTTCAAAACCTAGTATGCCATGCTCAATATGAATCTCATACTTATATTTCCACAAGACCATAATGATCTCAATGATATCCTTGGGTTTTTTTAGATTAGAAGTGTTTCAAGAATTTGAAGGTACTCTTTTCCTTGCTCGATATTTTAATGTTGGGTGTACAAAAAACCAATGCCTCTAGATTCTCCAACTCCACACCTAGGTGAATATAAGATTTGAAAATTCCTAGGTAGTTTTTGAGCCACACCTTGCCTTCATCCTCAACTATCCCTCTCCATCTAAGGAGAAATTGGATGCTAGATTCCATCTTCGACCATACTAGATTAAAAGTCGCATGCTCACAAATAACTAGTGAAGGTCATACATCAAATAAATGTTGGAGTAATGGTAAAGAAAAATTCAATGGTAAATGTTACAATTTAAATTAGCATGGTCACAAGGCTAATGAATGTAAAGAGAAACCAAAATTTGAAGGAAAATGTCATAAATGCAAGAAACAAGGTCAGAAGGCATCAAGATACAGAACCAAGACATTCAATCCAATAGAGAAAATTGTGAAAGCAATATTTGGTTGGAACTACAACACCTGTTGTAGATGTCATTACTGTGGAGAGCATGGACACATTGGCATGAATTATGTTAAACATCACACAAGAAAAATAGATACCACCATAAGATGTTACACTTGTATAGAACTTGGTCATCTAGCCAAGAATTGCATGAATACAAGTAGAATTGAAGATGAAAAGAAAGCTAAGGAAAACAACATTAGAAAGAAAATGAGGCAGCTATGGATTCCTAAATCCATTGAAGAAGTTAGTCCAGGCAATGATGGTCATGTCACTCAAGAAGTGGGTGACTCCACTATTTCCAACTAAGTTTTAAAGTGGGACATGGAACTGCGTTATCATGATCACATTTAAACAGTTCCAAAAACTGAAAGGAAGCAAAGATCCAAATCAATATTCAAGATACAAAGGGATCACAAAAGATCAGCATCAGTTATCATTAAGTTACTTCATCTACTTAGTAAGGTTGGGTCATGAACTCTACCGACCAAGGTTGGGAGTAACTAATCAAACATGTTTGATTACCAAGTTATGAAGCATTCAACAAATGATTTGAGTAGATAGTGGATGATAGGTTGTCGTAAACTAATGGATACTATCCTAGATAATGATACTTTCATACCAAGCATTAATAGAAAAATTTTATAAAAAAGGTAGGAGATAGAATTCATTTTTCACAAAAAAATTTAAAGTGATATTGTGATCAAGTGAATTGCAAAGTGACTAAGTGATTTCGAGCGGAATTTGGAATAAAATTATTCAAAATTTTCCATCACCTATTGAGTAGCCATGGTAGCATCAAGTAGTAGTATCAAGGTAAAGAAAGGGTCAGAAATGTTGGTCCGAGGAGTTGAATGAAAACCACTAGATTTTGAACTTGTGCCAGCAATTATGGAAACCCTCAATCCAAATGGAGTGCAATTGCAAATCCCTCATAAGATACTTCTCATTAACAATATTTGAACTCATTTTAAGTGTGCAATTAAAGAAATTAGAACCCTAGAGATAGATGAGGTTGTAGGTGAATTATGTGTGAATGGAGTTCTTAACCCTGATCCCACCTACCCCAGAGTTTCCAAATCAAATGGATTAGATACATCCTAAGATAAGTTTACAACTTCATCATATGACCGGTCTTACCATGTTTTTCAAAGTCAAAGCTACTAAATCCCTAGGTCGGGGAGAGTTACAAAAGAAAACCCTAGCTAAGTGGGATAGTAAAGGTATGAAGATTAGTTGTGTAATAGATGTAGAATTGAAATTTGGCATACATGTGATAACACACAAGATCTACAGTTCTAGTCATCTAAATAGTGTGTCATGTGAAGCACTAGACCTGGCATTCAAAGTCATGAAGAACAATCTATCATTTGATGTTACAAACTTGTTGTTAAAACAATTTAACAAAAACATGGAAAGTATAAGGACATCCAAGAATAACCCTGCAAATTAGGTTCATTGTTGACATGCTTATTCTTCTATGTTCAAAAGTTTTCCCCTTCTAAAGCTACAATTGTATGGAGAAAGGATGTGCCATTTTTGTATCAGATTAATGAATATATTGCAAAAATGGGTATGAATTTTGTCAACATAATGGATAACTACTTTGATGTCTTCAAGGAAAAAATGAATAACAGATTTAGGATTCCAAAGAAATTGGTCGAAGATTACAAAGATGATGTTTGTTTCATGGTAGATAGTGACAAAGTCTACATTCAGAAGTAAAACCAAGAGTTGTATGGGTAAAATCTCTTCCCTATGAGGCAAACATTGATGAAGCAAAATACATAATTAAGGCCTTGATAAATTAACTTTTTCATCCAAAGGCACCATACTTTGGAACATATGATGAGGCTAAGGTAAGGATAGAACTTGAAATCAATCTTTCACACGAAGTTAAAAAAGGTAAGAGGAGAATAGAAAAACTCAAATCCAGCACACCTCTTCTATTTATCAAGGGTAAAGGAAAAGATGATGAGGGTGAAGAGGATGAAGAAGTGTCAAAAAAGGAAGAAGAGCCTATAAAGAAAAAAGTCAAGGTGATCATCACCAAGCCACCCAAGACATCCACTACAGTGTTTACCAAGAGAACTAGGAAGAAAGGTAGTGAAGTTGTATTTAGCAAGCATCTTCTCACCTTCCAAGAAAATCTCAAAAAATTGGAAGAAGGTGCAGGCATAACCAACTTCAAATCATTGAAGTATAAAACTAGGATCGAGGCTAAGAAGAAGCAGATTGAAGAATTGGTGCTAACTAAGATGGGTAAATGGAAGTATTCCCCTGATCAGATAGCCTCCTAGACTTCTAATGAACTATTAAAAAGATTAAATCCAAGATGGGACTTAGCTACATAGACAGAAAAAGATATCTATGAACAAACCCTGAGAAAATTTTTACCAAGCATTACCAATGCTGAGGTAAAAGAGTCTATGAAGAAAAATGAAGACAAGATGACTCCTAGATTCAATACTTGTTTAATTTTGTCAAAAGATATAGAGCATGTGGTCAAGAATGCTACAGACATGTGGAAAAATATTTATCACTTGTATAAATAGAGTGACTCTCCAATAGAAGTCAAGGATGATGATAGTGATGATGAGGAAGAAGGAATAGACTTTGAGACAATATAGTTTGACAATGAAGAAGTTGAAGAAGATAAAGAGGAAGAAGCTACCAACAAAGAAAAAGAAGATGATGAGGAGATTGATCTTATGAAGATAGTAGCAGCAATCATTGCCTCATTTCCTCATTGTCCAACCAAATCAACAACTACATCAAGTTCAGAGACAACTTCAACAAGTTTGATTATGACCACAAAAGATACATCAAATGTCCAATCACTCATTTCTCCCTCACAACTCAACACATGACTAATGGAAGTGTCTACCACTTCATCTACTAAGCTAGAACCTCCCTCTTCTTTAGTTCCCAAGTCAACTTCAACAACAGTGAGTACAACATGTTCTACCATTTTGTGTTCTTCAGTAGTAAGTATAGTTTCGAGTTCAACAATTCTGGATTCTACATTTATTTTTTCTATAGCTTTGGATACTTCTATAAGTATATCAGTTTTGGATTCAGTAAGCATACCAGTCAATATTCCATCTGTTGATACTATATCAATTTTTACTTCTAGTCTTGCTATCTCTACTGTTGTTTTCATTCTAGATTCTAAGGTATTATGTACTAAGGTAGTTCACCGTAAGGCTCAACCAAGTGTAAGACTTTTGAGTGGAAAGGGGATAGAGGAGGACATTGATCTAGATAAGGAGATGGAGATTCAAAAATGGGATTTTGATAATGCCATTGCACATCAAATGTAAATAGCTAGTAAACATCTCTAAAAGAAAGTGAAATAGAAGAAATTAAGAGAGGAAAGTGATAGAGAATATAAAATCATTGAAAGCGCTAAGAATATTTTGACATAGATAATAGGTCTTGAATTTGATACTTCTCAACACATTTTGTTTCAATTGGAAGAAGCAGTCTAAAAGTTTAATGAGGACTCTAGTGGTCAAGACAAATTGATTGAGTAAGAAAAGAAGAAATTTGATAACAAAATGCTTGAGGAAATTGCTTAAAAAATTTCCATCTAGCAAGTGGAGCTTTCCTCAATTTTGACCAATGTTGAAAAGTCTTGCATAAATGTAACATCACTTTTTGAGAAATTATGTAATGTTATAGAATTCACAAAGGAAATAAAGAGAAAACTAACAAAGATTGATGAAGATCTAAAAGCTAGTGCACAATAGTTGTAACTTGACCCTTGTTGGAATTATAGATGGAGCAACTGAGAGGGGTGGGGGTGGGGGGGTGGGTGAATCAGTTGTCCCAAAAAAAACTCACAAATCCCTTAGATGTTTTTAATACTTATTTACTGCTGACACTCGGTAAATAATGCAAGAATACTGTAACTCGGTAGATTAACTAGTTACTGATCATCTAGCAATCATAGTTATTAATATGCATGCAAAAGTTAAATAAACTAAACACAAGAGACACCAAATTTAACGTGGAAACCCAATATAGGAAAAACCACCAAGTAACTAGCTACCAATTTTTCACTCTTCTGAAATGAGCCCTATTAGGAGCCAACCCTGTTAAAGGTGACAATACACACTGTTAGGTGTGACCGTGTTAGATGATTTAATCACCTTGGTAGAAGTGGCCTTGCTAGAGATCTTTAGAACAATTCAACTAAACTGTCACCTTGTTAGAGGATTTACAAAATGGCTATTAAATGAACTATGTTAAGAGATTTGAAATCATTGCTACAATGGTTAGAAAGCAACAATGAATTGACCTGAACAAGATGCAACTGAATTTGCTGGCTACAATTCTTTTTTCAGCATCATTAGATCCTTCTAGATCAAATATGGCTTTGCTACTCCTCAATGATCTCTGATCATCCTTCAAATTTGCTTCCACAATAATCAGTCCTTATTTCACATTAATTCCACACACTTTTCACATGCTTAGAATTTGCAACTTGATTTCTGAATTATACCATTCAGAATGTCAAGTAGGCTCATTCATATGTTACATTTACCAATAAACCATACATTAGCCAGGTACAAATATTACTCTAAACAAATAAACGTTATTTCATAATACAATGAAATCCTTTACTGGCCGACCTTCCCGATAAATACAGCTTCAATAAATTTCCTGAGTTAACCTTCTTGACTCAGTTAACATTGCAATATTCATAAAATCCCTTGGCTATCGAATTTACTCAGTAAGAATTGAATTCTTTCATGAGAGCTCGGTAAGAACTGCTTCTACCACATTTCCTTTTATGACCGAGTGAACTCGGTAAGAACTATTTCCACCAAATTTCCTCTTATTGACCAAGTGAACTTGGTAAAAACTAAGTTTCCTTTTAGTAACCTTCTAAGCTCGGTAGACACTATTCTTTGCCTTGCTAACCATCTGAGCTTGGTAGACACTATTCTTTACCTTGCTGACCATCTGAGCTTGGTAGACACTGTTCTTTGCCTTACTAACCATTTGATCTCGGTAGACATTGTTATTTTCCCTCTGACCATCTGAGCTCGGTAGACACTATTCTTTGCCTTACTAACCATCTCGGCTTGGTAGACACTATTCTTTGTCTTTTTGACCATTTGAGCTCGGTAGACACTATTCTTATGACTAATATGACATTTGTGTGACATCAAAGATAATACACAATTGAACAATTGTATCCAACAATCTCCCTCTTTGGCATTGATGGCAACACAACATGTCATAGCAGAATGAAATTTGAAAACATTTCTTTACTAAAAAAACACTTCACTAAATACAAAAAACTCCCTCTTTCGTAATAATCTCTCTTTTTCACACAAACTCTTATTATTTTGCAAATTTCAAAACAATATGATAATATACTCTACCTCTTTGACAACACATGCCAAAGAAAACTTCAAAAAAATTGAATAGCATTGTACCTAATGTACTGCATCATATGTAATGTCTTCATTGGTTTGTTGCATCAACTGATAGATCTTCAATTTTGTTCCTATTGATGCATCACTAGAATTGTATTTTAGTGAGCTTCAGATAGGGGAATGACCCCTAACTTACCTCTTAGATAGAAGAATGCATCCTTAGGTAAAGGCTTTATGAATATGTTAGCAATTTGTTCCTTTTTATGGACATATTCCAATCTTATTTCCTTTTTTTGCACCAATTCTCTAACAAAGTGATACTTTATGGCAATATTCTTGGTTTTTGAATACATCATTGGATTCTTGGAGATGTTAATTGCACTTGTGTTATTACAAAACATAACAACAGGTTCTTTGATTTCTTGCTTCATACCTTCCAATAATTGTTTGAACCACACAATGTTTGAGCAGTTTACTACTACTGCAATATATTTAGCCTCTACTATGGATTGAGATGTACAATTTTTCTTTTTACTTGTCCAAGAAACCAACCTTTTTCCAAGAAAGAAAGCTACTCCACTTGTGCTCTTTCTGTCATCAATATTTCCTACCCAATCTGCATTAGTGAATACCTTTAAATCTAGACTTCCTCCAAGTTTATACCATAATCCATAATCTTCATTTCCTTTTAAGTATCTCATGATCCTTTTGATTGCCATCATGCAATTTTCCTTTGTTTTTGCTGAGAATCTTAGTACAATTCCTACTGCAAGGGAAATTTCCGGTCTTATATGTACTACATATTGCAACTTTCCAATCATGGATCTATACAATATCTAATCCACTTCCTTTGATACATCATCCTTGGTAAGTTTTAATCTAGTACACATAGGAGTCCTAACTAGTTTGTAGTCTTCCATACCAAACTTTTTTAGTATCTCTTTGATGTATTTGGATTGAGTAATGTAGATGCCATTCTTACTCTATTGAATTTGAAGACCAATAAAGAATTTGATTTCACCAAATATTGACATTTCAAATTCCTTGTTCATTTGTTTTGAAAATTCTTTGCAAAGATCATCATTTCCTGCGAATAAAGTATCATCTATAAATATCTTTGCTAAAAAAATCTTATTATCTGGTCCTTCCTTTATGTACAATCTACTATTATCATTAGTCCTTTGAAAACTAATCTGAATAAGATAGTTATGCAATCTTTCATACCATGCTCTAGGGGCTTGTTTCAGACCATATAATGCTTTATGCAGTTTGTAGACCATGTCCTTCTTGTTTTGATTAACAAAACCTTCAAGTTGTTCAATGTAAACCTCTTCATCTAATATCCGATTGAGAAATGTTGACTTGACATCCATTTGATAAACTTTGAATCCTTTGTATGTAGCATATGCAAGTAAGGTTCTGACACCTTCCAATCTTGCAATAGGAGCAAAAGTTTCTCCATAGTCTACACCTTCTTCTTGAGAGTATCCTTTGCCTACCAGTGTAGCTTTGTTCCTTGACACCTTACCATCTTCATTTCACTTGTTTCTGAATATCCACTTAGTTCCAATCACATTTTTGTCTTTAGGTCTAGGTACAAGAGTCCATGTTTTATTTTTCTCTATTTTTTCTATCTCTTCATTCATAGCTTCAATCTAACTTTCACTTTCTAATGCATCTTTGATATTTCTAGGTTCAAAATCAGCAAGTAAACAAGTACCTTTCAACTTACTTCTTGTCATTGTTTTTTTTGATTTATCCCTATTGATCTGATCTAGTGCATGATGCTTCCTAACATACTTGGCTAACATAGGCTCCTCGCCTTTTGATATTTCTAGGTTCAAAATCAGCAAGTAAACAAGTACTTTTAAACTTACTTCTTGTCATTGTTCCTTTTGATTTATCCCTAATGATCTGATCTAGTACATGATGCTTCTTGACATACTTGGCTAACATAGGCACCTTTCCTTTTGAATGAATTCCATTTTTATCCTTTTCCATCTCAAATTCTTGTCCTAGATCTAGTTGCTCGGGCTCGTTAGATGTTGATTTGGTAGCTTCTGTTTGCAACTTGAATTCTTGCAACTTGAGTTCTTGCAACTCAGGAGGCATTAGCTTGGTTTGAACTTCCTATGACTCAGTAACTAAAGACTCTAGAGTTGAGGATTCTTGGTTAACATGTATACTTGGAATTGTATAAGTTTCAATGTAAACAAATCTCTTATAGTTTTAGCTACCCTTTTTCTTTCTTCTTCAGATCTTTCTACAAACTCATCAACTTTCACATGTGCACTTTCTATGACTTTGTGAGTAGACAAATTTAAACATCTATATGCTTGAATTTTGCAAGAATATTCCAAAAATATTCCTTCATCACCCTTTACCTCAAATTTACCTTTTCTAGATTCTTTCAAAATGTAACATTTTCTTCCAAATACTTTTAGGTAACTTACATTAGGTTTGTAGCCATACCATGTCTCATGGGGAGTTTTGAATGAGTCCTTTTTAAGCTGTACTCAATTTAAGGTATGAAATGCAGTGCTGATAGCTTCCTTCTAGTATTTGATAGCAATACTCTTTTCAATCATTAGGGTTCTTGCACAGTCTATGATAGATTTGTTCCTTCTTTCATCTATTCCATTTTGTTCAAGAGTTCTTAGTGCTAAAACCTATCTTTTGATTCCCCTTTCAATGCAAAATTTATTGAATTCATATGAAATAAATTCACCACCTCTGTTAGACCTTAAACATTTTAGTCTTTTGCCTATTTTCTTTTCCACTCTAGCCAAATACCATTTTAATTTTTTGAATGCCTCTTATTTCTCTCTTAGGTACATGATAGTCATCATTCTTGAATAATCATCAATAAAAAGAATGAAAAATTTATCACTAGTATAACTTTGAATGCCAATAGGTCCACACAAATTAGTATGCACAATTTCTAGAACTTCTTCAGATTGATAGTTCTTGCTCTCAAAACCAGTTTTTCCCATTTTGCCAATTTGACAATTTTTGCATAGACCAACCTCAGGTTTCTTGATGTTAGGAATGCCTCTTACTTTCTTGAATTTACTTATCTTTACCAGGTTGTCAAATTTTACATGACAAAACCTTCTATGCCATAACCAACTTTCTTCGATTTGAGCAATAAAACATGAACATTCACCAAGATCAAGATAAAACATGTTACCTTTTGTTTGAGTGCATGATCCAATCAGCTTTCCTCTGCCATCTAGTAGTCTTTCTTTTCCATGCATAAATTCCACTTTAAATCCATTATTGAGTAGTTGTGCCACACTCAAAAAATTATGCTTTAGTCCTTCTACCCAATATGCATTGTCACATACAAGTTCTTTGGTTAGTTAGATTCTTCCTTTTCCTTTTATACAACACAGTTCATTGTTACCAAACCTTACACTGCCACCATGATAGTCTTCAAAGTGTTCAAACTTAGTTTTATCACCAGTCATGTGATGAGAGCAACCATTATCTATAATCCATGTATCATTTTTGCTTATGTAAGAAATAAGTGCCATTTCTTCATCATTATCAAATTCATCTTTTACAACTATGTAAACAATTTCATCTTCTTCTTCATCATTAGAATCTTTAGAACCATTAGCCATGAATCATGTTTTCTTACCTTTGTCCTTGAGTGATTTGAATTCTTTCTTGCCATTACGCTTGTGATCCTTTTTCTGATCCTTTTTCTTCTTATTTGGGTACCTAGCAGCAATATATCCAATTTCTTCACAAGAAAAATAGATTAGGGCAACCTTACCTTTGTATTTTCCTTTGCCTCTTGAATATTTCGTTGCTAGCAGAGCTTCAACCACTTCAAGATCACTATCTAAACTCTATTCTAATTCTTCATCACTATCTGATTGAGGATCCTTTAGCTTTTTGCCTTTTTCTTTGAGTGGAAGCTTGGCTTCAAATGCTAATTCAATATTTTTGGTAGCTGGAACATAATTATCATAGTTGTCTAGCTCAAATGCAGTCAATCTTCCAAGTATGGCCTCTATATTTATCTTATGGTTTGCTTCAAATCTTCTTTATTGAATTGTAGAGACTCTAATTGCATAAATGGAAAGTAGAGTTCTAAGAACTTTACTTATAACTGTCTCCTCCTGGATATCTTCTCTAGATGCTTTGATTGTACTAACCCATGCTTTAACTCTTTCAACATATTTTGCAATGTTTTCATCCTCTCTCATCCTCATTTGATTAAACTATCCTCTCAGACTTTCTTCTTTCGGTCTTCTTACATTATCATCTCCTCCATAGATTTCTTTCAGCTTGTTGCACATTTCAAAGGTGGTTTTGTAGTCCTTTGATGTCATCAAATTCTTCACAACTCAGAGCAAATGCTATATCTATCATCATATTGTTGTGGGTCTTTTTTTCAGCAATATCATTGATAGATAATGTACCAGTAGGTTCTGCATATTTTTTATCAAGGTAATTTAGTCCTATATCTCCAATAGAAGCTAGATGAAGTCTCATCAACCCTTGCCATGCTAAGAAGTTATCCCTGTTAAGTCTTGGAATTTCCCTCTTATAAGACATCTTGACCTTTGGCTTAGATCCTTGAAATCTTTTCCTGCAAGCACTAAGAGCTCTGATACCAATTCTTTGAATTATAAATGGAGCAATAGAGAGGGCAGGGGGGGGGGGGTGGGTGAATTAGTTGTCCCAAAAACAATACATAGATCCTTTAGATGTCTTTAATACTTATTTACTGCTAACACTCGATAAACAATATAGGAATACTATAACTCAATAGATTAACTAGTTACTGATCATCTAGCATTCATAGTTATTAATATGCATGCAAAAATTAAATAAAATAAACACAAAAGACACTAGATTTAACTTGGAAACCCAATATGGGAAAAACCACCAAGTAACTAGCTACCAATTTTTGACTCTTCTGAAGTGATCCCTGTTAGGAGCCAACCGTGTTAAAGTTTACAATACACACTATTAGGTGTAACCTTGTTAGAGGATGTAATCACCTTGTTAGGACTTGCCTTGCTAGAGGTCTTTAGAACAATTCAACTAAACTGTTACCTTGTTACAAGATTTAGAAAATGGCTGTTAAACCAACTCTGTTAAGAGATTTGAAATCATTGCTACAATGGCTAGAAAGCAACAATGAATTGACCTGAACAAGATGCAACTAAATTTGCTGGCTACAGGTCTCTGTTCAGCATCATTAGATCCTTCTAGATCAAATATGGCTTTGCTGCTCCTCAATGATCTCTGATCATCCTTCAAATTTGTTTTCACAATAATCAGTCCTTATTTCACATTAATTCCAGATGCTTTTCACATACCTAGAATTCACAACTTGACTTCTTAATTATACCATTTAGAATATCAAGTCAGCTCATTCATATGTTACATTTACCAATAAACCATACATCAGTCAGCTACAAATATTACTCTAAACAAATAAAAATTATTTCATAAAATAATGAAGTCCTTTACTGGCTGACCTTGTTCGATAAATATAGCTTTTAGTAATTTATTGAGTTAAACTTCTTGACTCAATTAACATTGCAATATCCATAAAATCCTTTGGTTGCTAAGTTTACTCAATAAGAACTGAATTCCTTCATGAGAGCTCAGTAAGAACTACTTCTGCCACATTTCCTTTTATGACTAAGTGAACTTAGTAAGAACTCTTTCTGCCACATTTTCTTTTATTGACTGAGTGAGCTCGGTAAAAAATAAGTTTCCTTTTACTAACCTTTTGAGCTAGGTAGACACTGTTCTTTGCCTTGCTGACCATCTGAGCTCGATAGATACTATTCTTTGCCTTGCTTACCATCTGAGCTTGGTAGACATTGTTCCTTGCCTTGTTGACCATCTGATCTCAGTAAACACAATTCTTTCCCTTGCTAACGATCTGAGCTTGGTAGACATTGTTCTTTTCCTTGCTAACCATCTTGGCTTGGTAGACACTATTCTTTTCCTTGCTGACCATCTAAGCTAGGTAAACATTGTTCTTATGACTGATACGAAATTTTTGTGACATCAAAGACAATACACAATTGAAAAATTATATCCAACAGTTCAAGCTTTGCACATCATATGAAAATCAGATTCTTGTTAGACATGCAAGTAGAATTGTTGAGAGAGGAAGCAAGGATCAAGTCTTCACTAATAGATATCTAGAATATGATCCTTCCCATCATGAACACAATGTAGAAACATATTGTTTACTCAAAAACATTGATCCATGATAACAATTTCTCAAATTTAGATCACATGATACAACTGTCTACAGAAGTCTAAGTTGCTCTACATAAGTCCAATCTTTTGCAAGAAAATTGGGATAAGACTTTAGCACTTATACTTAAGTTACATTCTAAGTTTCTTTCTTATAAATGAGTCTCTGTGTAAATAAGCTTTGAATAAATCTTTGACATTATTGTCAAAAAGGGGGAGAAACAGTATGAAAAGTAGTATGTATATTGTACGGGGGAGAATCATACAAGAGGAAAGGAAATTATATTGTATAAACTTACAAAGACAATTTTTGAAAAATCTCAAAAAAAGTATCAAGCTAGTATCACTGTGATGTATATAAGTTTTGGTTGATAAGTGTTTTTGTCACTAATGCCAAAGGGGGAGATTTTTGATATTAAGCCAAGTTTATTATTAGCGACAACACTTATTCATATTTTCTATAGTTACCAAGCTCATTGAATAGTCTATAGTGTTTTCCATGTAATTTAGTAGTAGTCAAGCTTTACAATTCCTACCAATCATCCTAGTGGTTACAAAGTGAAGTTAGGTAGTGTGAAGTCTAGTAGTTCAACCCAAGTAGTTTAGTGGTTACCAAGCTTCATAGTTCAAACTGAGCCAGCAGTTCATGTGAAATGAAGTTAGTCTTTACCAAGTGCAGTCATGGTAAATATTTCTACCAAGTTACACAATATCTATTAAGTTTCTAGTGTAGACCAACTGTGAGACTATTCTGAGATGACTAGTATCAACTGAGCTTCTACTTCTACCAAATGCATGACAATGTTGAGTAAAGAAAGCAAATGCCATGTATCAGAGCTTTAACAAGTCAGTCTTCAGAATCCATGTGTCTTCATTCGAGGCAACTTTATATTATTTGTGTTAATTTGTATATTGGCCAATTTTGTAGTTTTGTAAATTGGATTGGTGTGTGTGTGTGTGTGTGTGTGTGTGTGTGTGTGTGTGTGTGTGTAATGTATTGTATCATATCTAGTGTATGAAAAGGAATGAATAGATGAATATATGTACACATGGAAATGAAAATCAATAGAAAAGTATATTGTAAGGCCATATTAGAAAAGGAGTAGTAAAGTCATATCTATCAAATAAAAGTGATCAGCACTTCAAAGAATCTCTATTAGCAAATTAGTTGTAAACTTGAAATCAACTATTTCATTCTAACAGGTGAACCAATTTAAATCCTCTAACAAAGTAGACTTAACAATCTTTTTCAAATCTCTTTATCGAGTGCATACTTCATTGTATGTTTCCAAATCCTCTAATAACATGGACCTAGCAGCCCTAATTACTCATAATAGGCAAGATCATCAAAAGTGATCATTGTAAGTCTTAACAGGACAACTTGATGTTGCAGTATTGAAGTTTTGTGGGTATCATCCCCACCCTAGTTTTACTTTCTATTTGGAAGTTTTTTGGGTCATCAAATCATTGTGTTCATGTGTCATGGATGTTTATGTTTTTAGTTTCTCATGATTACAGTTAGATTTAATTTAATGATTTACTGATTATTGGATTATTGCAATTAACATCTAATTTTGGTAAAGTTTTTGAGGTTAGTGATTCACCCCTCACGTCTCAGTAACTTAGAATAGTCTTGAATATTTCCAACAAGAGTTATCTATCTTTAGAAATTAAAAGGGGATAAAAGACCATGTTAATTGAAATATTTAGAACTGATGATGAGTCATCGACTAATAGTGAATTACCATACTTATAATGATTTGCACCACTCCACTCCTAATGAATAAGTCATCTAAATTGGAAGACCTTTTAATATTCTATTTTATGGTTTTTACTGATTTTATATATCCATACTTACTCTCTATCTACCCCTATATTGTTTGTGTAATTGATATTATATGAGTATTCCTAGAGAAAATCACAGTAATGAGGGGTAAAAAAGTTTGATTGTAATAGTATACTATTAAGATTCATTAGAGATGGGGATACTATTAAAATAGTAACTTAGGAACCAAGGAAGTTCTTCAAGGCTGGTCTAGATCATAGTCTAGTTATAGATAACTATTTAAGAGAGTCTATTAGAATGCTTATGATTAAATATTAATAAATGATATGAGAGTTGATGGCTTCTATTAAGACTATCGATCATTGAAAACTAAAGAATTTTTACCATCAACACCTTTATTTTCTAATTGATCTTCCTTCCTATTACCATCTTAAAAAATATGACAAATCTAAGTATCTGTGAAATGGTCTAGAATATTAAAAACTCTTTCTAACCTTGAGTTTAAGACCCAGTTAGGCATTTCTCTTTTTATAATTTCATTTAATACAATCTAAGAACCTCCTTCAATGATAATCTTGGATAAGCCTAGGTTTAGGCAATGGTAGAGTTCTTCTTGCAAGGCTTCTAGGTTAGTCAGATTAATAGTTATTGGATCGATAGATTTGTCCCTTTTAGCAATCCATTTGCTTGACTCATTAGTAATGATACATCTGATACCTGCAGAACTAGTATTTCCTCTTGAAGCTTCATCAGACTTTAACTTGGCCCACTCCATAAATGGAGGGGTCCATCTATAGTTTTCCCTTGCCTCTTTATTCTTCTTTTTATATGTAAGTGGGGGATTAATAAGATTTATCCATTTCTTTTTAATTGACCCATCCTAGCTTGAGAATGATACTTCTTCTTTCTGGGAATTCCTAAGGTGAGATTTTAAAGTCTCAACTATACATGCTTCTATTTTTTTTATAATCTCATCTATCTACATATCCTATTTATGGAATATTCTTCTATTCCATTCTTTCCATACCTACCACATGAGTATAGATGGGAAAATATTCCATATTCTACAATAGATACCTTCACTAATGTCTACAGGCCATCCTTTGAGAAAATCAACTATTCCTTCCATATTCTACAATAGATACCTTTAGTGATGTCTATAGGCTATCCTTTGAGAAAATCAACTAAGGAGTTAGGCATGGGGGTGTTCTAGCCCAACATGGTTTTGAGCCATTCCCAATAATGTTGTGTATAAGGACATCTATATAAGATGTGATAAGTGTCTTTTCAATCTTGTTTTCATAACACACATCTTGATGGGCCCTCAATACCCAATTTATGAAGTCCATCGATTGTAAGGATCCTATTGTAAAATGCCAGCCATAAAATGAAACCTGCCTTTGGCAAACATGATGAATCCCAATAGAGTTTAAGTGGGATTTCCACTTCTTCCCATCTTTGGGAGTGAATGAGATCTTTATATCCATTTTTGACACAATACTTGCCATGTTTTGATGCTGCCCAAATGAGATTGTCATTCCTTTGTAATTACTCCATTTTCCTACTCTAAATTATTTTTTTGTATACCTTTTTTACTACTGGTTCCATATCTATGTTGTCCATAGATTTCCATACCCATCTTGTGATTCCATTCATATTTTTTTGGTTTTATAATCAGTGACCTTGCTTCCCTTTATTTTGACTAATTTCACTTTGATTCTCATAGGCATCTCCATGCTATCTACTAGGGGAAGCCTATCCAATCAACCTTCCTAGAATAAGGCTTGATTAGCCTTTCCAATATCCCAAGTGAGATATTTACTAATAAGGGCTTGACTTTTAACTATAAAATTCCAACTTTCAAATTCTTTGGGAAGGGTCTTCATCCGAAAGATGGAAAAGGGGTCAACTACATTAAGGTATTTGCTATACATAATTTTAGCCTATTTTTTATCCTTTTCCACAAAAAGGCACCAAGTCAGTTTAGCCCCTAATGCTTCATTTTTCCAATATAAGTTGTTTATTCCTAAACCTCTAGACTCCTTCAGTTTACATACGTTTTCCCATCTTATGAGGGCCAATTTTTTGGAGTCCTCACAATCATTCCAAAGGAAGCTTTTAAGTTTTCCCTTGAGCTTCTTATTGATATGTTTAGATAGAGGAAGGTAGGATAGAAAATATGTTGGGATAGCGGACAACACTAATATGATCTTGGTGATTTTACTAGCTTTCGTAAGCCATTTATCTTTCTAGCTAGCTATCTTAGCTTCCAACTTATCTAGATTACTTTTCCATGCCTTATTGGATATATTTCCTTTCTCTAACTTGATACCTAGGTATTTACATGGGAATGTGCCCCTTTAATACCCCATGATGCTGCAAATCTGAATTTCCATTTCAGGTCTAGTGTTAATAAAAAATATTTTAGATTTTGTTACATTCACCTTTTGATCCGATGCTGCCATATATTGTTTGATGATAGACCTAATGTTTAGAGGCTCTTTTGTTGTACTTTCACTTGGTAGAATTTTGTAATCTAGATATTGCTAGTTGATAATGTCGAGGATATTTTCTATTACAGTTATACCGTTTATTTTTCCTTTAATGTGAGCCTTGTTGAGTGCTCTCCCAAATGCTTTTTTCATGATAATATATAGAAATGGAGATAGGGGATCTCCTTCTCTAATGCATCTTGAAGTTTCAAAGAAACCCTCATGGGTACCATTAATAAGGATTCAACTTTTTGTGGAAGAGATACATTGATATATGAAGTTAATCCATTGGTGTAAGAAACCAAAGGCTTCTAAGGTCTTACATAAGAACCTCTAGTCAACCATGTCATATGCTTTTTTGATGTCTAATTGCATGAACATGCTTGCCACTTTATGCTTATTGGCTAAATGTAGCATTTCCTATATAACTAGTATTCCATCTAGGATCAGTCTACCTAGAAAAAAATCAATTTGTTCTTCAAATATAATCTTAGGGAGAATTAGCTTAAGTCTACATGCTAAAATTTTAGATAAGATTTTATAGATAGTGTTGCATAAAGCTATAGGACTGAAATCTCTATGGTTTTTAGAATCCTCCTTTTTAGAAATCAAGGTGAGAAAGGTGTAATTTATTTCATACACCAACAATCCACCATTTCTTGAAGCTTCAATAGATTTCCAAAGATCTACGCCAATAATGTCCCAACATTTTTCATAGAAAAATGTTTGGAATCCATCTAGACCTAGAGATTTGTCAAGATTCATGTTGAATAACACCAGTCTAACTTCTTCCAAGGTGATATGTTTGTTTAATGTTTTATTATCTTCTAATATAACTACTTTAGGTATGGCTTTGAGAATTTTTTATTGAGCTACCCTACTTGAGCTATCATAGTTATTTAATGTATTTTGAAAGTGACTCACAGAAATCTTAGCTATTTTACCTAGACTTTCAATGGTAGTACCCAGAGGATCTTTAGTTTTAACAATTTTACTTTTTCCTCTATTATGGAGGGTGGAGTTATGGAAAAATTTCATGTTCCGATCCCTCATCTAGCCATTTTTCTCTTGACTTTTGTCTCCAAAAGACTTCTTTTTCCAATATGTTTTCTTGTTTGGCAAGTAATGCTTTTTCTAGATAAAAGCTATCATTATTCATACCCTTCTGGATTAATTGTAAATTTAGTTCCTTTAGTCTTTCCTCAATCTCTAATTTGTCTTTAAATATATTATTGAAGTGTTCTTTGTTCCATTTAAATATGTTTTATTTAAGCTTTTTCTTTTTTGAGACAAAAATATACATTCTGGTGCCTTCAAAATTACCTTGATTCCACTATTCTTTAATAGAATCCAGAAAGATAAGTTTGAAAATAACATTTTTTTGCACTTAAAAGGGTTTCTAAATGGTTTAAAAGGTTTAGAAAATTCAATCCTAATAGCATAGTGGTCAGAACCTACTAGTCAAAGAATGGAGGATTGGATATTAGAGTTAAAATCAATCAGTTCTCCTTTGAGGAAAAACCTATCCAATTTCTTAGCTATATAAGTGAAATCCTTCCTTTTACTATTCCATTTATATTTCCCATTATTGAGAGAAAGTTCAATTAGGTTGTTAAAATCACACCACTTTTTGAAATCTTCAGAGGCTTGTGAAGACTATTAGATGCCACCAAATTTTTCATTTATATTTAAGATAGTGTTAAAATCACCACCTATGAGGATAAGTTCATTCTTATGATTGTTGATAAATAAGCTAATTTCAACCCATAAAATTTTTATGTCTATGTTATAGATTGGGCCATATATGTTTAATAAAATGCAATGAAGGTTAGTTTTGATGCTTTTGACTCTACTACTCATCTAATAGTTATTCATTTTAAAAATCTCTAGAGATACTTTCTTGGGATTCCAAATAATTCCTAAATCTCCTAATGCTCCTCTAGATTCATGCAAGTTAATGTTCCAACTACCTATCTTTTCTTCTAGCTTGGTTCCTTCTTCCTTATTTAACTTTATTTCTTGTCATATAATAATTTCATATTCAAATAGTTTTAAGTATTGTTTTATTAGTTGTTTCTTGATAGGTTTGTTTAAGCCCCTAGCATTCCAAGTGGTGATCTTCATGCTTCCTTGGGAAGGATCTTCCCATTCTATAGGTTAAAAATTTGATTAATCTTATACTGCTCTTTTGCCTGCCCATCTACTTCTCTAAGTTTCTTAAGGGATTTCCTACCTCTTTTAACTTTCACTTTGCCATAATTAGGAGAATTTATCCCTTCTTGATTCATCTAGATTCCTAGCTGCTCTACATTCTCCTACGCATTTAAATTGATTTTAGATTGTGTACCTTCTTTTTCTTCTTTATCTTCACATTCTATTTCTTGTAATATTTTCTCTACAAGGCTTAACTGATCTATTATAAATCTATCATCTATTAATGGTAACTTCCTGAGGCCACTCCCCTTAGAGTCATTATCTTATGCTATCGCCAGTGCATCTTTAGTTATCTATAAGGTTTTCTTGTTTTTGTCTTCCCCTTCTATACTTAGCAAATCTCTTTTTAAGTCTTCACAACTATAGTTGTCTCCTCCTAATTTTAATACTCATTGTATGAGATTCTCTTTCTATACTTTACTGCTCTTATCTATACTCTCAAAGCTAAATACTTTAATCAATTCCTCAATCAATGATTCTAGGTTATCTTTTTCAGTCTTGTTTAGAGTTTCCCTTTCCAAGTCTTTATCCCATATTGAATCCCTATTTAGAAATTCTTGAAATTCTTGTGTTAAATATCTTTTTCTTTTTCTCTATTCACTTCTCTTTACCTTGTGATCATTGCCAATAGGATCAAGGAATTCTAAACTTATTGATAGAGTCTTCAAAAATTTGATAAACCTATTGATAGTCTCTTTATTGGTGATTCTAGTTTCCCTCATAGGATGTTCTATCTATTTTTGGGGAGTTCCCATTTCCTCTTTTCTATACTTAAATTTCTCACGTTCTAGATTTTCACCCAAAAATAGGAGGTTATGTTCTATTTCTTCTATGTTATTGACCATATTATCTAGTAGCTTTTTTGTCTTGCTATTTCACCATTTTCTCTGATGACTTTTCCTCTTTGTTTATTATTCTTTTATTCTTCTTCTTTTTTATTCCTTTTAATCTTTTCTTGAGTTTTTTGTTGTTGGTGATTAATCCTTGTTGCCTTATATTAGCCATATCTTCATTACTTTTTATTTTATCTCTGCTGAGATCTTTGGAGCTTTGATTTACATAAGAAGTCTATATTTTTGAAATAGGATAGTTTCCTTTACATTCCTCCATATTTGATATTTCCCTTTTTGATTTCTAATATTGAATGGATTCCCTCTTTTGTGCCTTGAGTTTCTTTCTTTTTATCTCCTTGTGTTATCTCTATTTCTTTCTTTTGTACTTCCTTGGGAATTGGAGATAGGTTGTTTTTGATCTCTATCAATGGGCTTGACCTTATTGTTTTATCTATTTTGACTGCTCCCCTCTCAAGAGCCAGCTCTGATTTCCCTATAGTGTCTTGGTAAATCTTCTATAGATCTTTCTTATGTAAAGAACCCCTCTACTACTGTATTTGATTCCTTATGTTCATCATAGGGAAAGTATTCTTAAGATCCAAAGTTAATTACAACTTTTTCAATAAGATTTTCCTATCATTGTCTAGTCTAATTATTTTTGAGATTTTACCTTTACATCTGTGGAAGTTTAAATTATAGATAGCTTTGTTTGTTATTACTTTAATAGGTTTGAATTCCAAATTATTAGCCTTAAAATTGATCAAAAGATTGATATTATTGCAATAACTAAAAGATGCATCCATGCCAATCAAGTCACCAATAAAGAGCACTATTTTCCTAATAATTTCGGCATGCAAAAGTTCTGGAGGAAGGGATTGAATGGTGATCCAAGTTGGGATCAAGAAGACTTACATTTCTTCCTTACAATCTAGTATCTATTCAAAGAATTTCATAACATAACCTTTAAAATAACAATTAGAGAGATAAAGGAAATCTTTTTTGAAAAATTCATCACTACAATGTATGCATACTAATCTATTAGAGTGCTGAGAGATACTTACCTTGTTATTCTAGAATTCATGTAACCAATTGATGAGATTGAATATTTCACATTTTGGCCCATTCTAGAATGCAAATAAACCAACATTTTGGAACTCCTACCAGTGGTCTTTTCTATCATGATTACTAATAATGAGGAATTTATCCTTAGATTTGTAGGGATAGTGTTTATGAATTGATATGGGCTAAATGTTAGAGTAAACAAGGAGATTGGATATAGGGTTTCTAGGATGAGGTAGAATATATGTATTTGGTGAAGCAAAGGAAGAGGTAACACTTTTGATCTCATTCTTCCTAGGTTGACTCTTATAAATATTCAGAGGATCCACGATGAAGTCAAAAAGAAAACCTATCTACTAAGAGAACAACTCATTTTTATTTTTTACTAAATATTTAGTGAGATTAAAAAACCTAATATAATTATCCCGACTTGATATGGAAAAAATGATAGAGCGAATACTATGTGATCCTAGGGAAATGGAAAGCTTAGAGGATTCATAATTATAACATTGGAGATTTATTCAAGGATTGCTAATTTTCTCCCAGTGGTAATGGAACAAAGTTACCTGATTTGGGACAACTATGGCTTAGTTTTTGACATTCCCAACCACATTTGACATGGTTCAAACATCTATACTTTCTACATTATTTTCCAAGATTGTAGGGATTTCTACTGAAGTGGTCCTTGAATCTTTGAGGATCACTTGCTTTGTATCTAGATGTTTGAAATCCTTTTGTACACCTAGGACCGAGAATGGGTTTGATTTTTCTTTAGTATAATTGATTTTTGTAGGAGAATTGATATTGAAAGGGGTTATAGTATGATAGAATCTCCCTAACTTTTTCCTATCCTTGCTAGGGTTTTGAAATCCTGGCAATAGATGTGCCACCACACAAATGCTAAGTTTTGTATTCTTCTCAAAATTTCTAATCGTCTTAGCTTTCTAGTGTTCATGCGATCATTTTTCTTTTGTCACATTATTCATAGTTTTTGCATAACTAATGAATGCTTTGCTCACCTTTTTTTTAAAAAAATAAATTCAATAAGCCATTATTTCACCCTAATCTTTCTTTTGTTATTATTTGTATACCTCTGATTAAAAATCTTGATTCACATAAATATAGTTTGCAAGTTAGCATATGTCATACAACTAGCACATTACTTTGCATAATTCAATCTTTCCTTTTGTAGCCTTATATTTTACAAAATCTTCTTGGTCATCCTCAAATCTTTCACACGATTAACAAAATAGAACAATTAACTCATTTCTTAAAGTTAAAATATAGAATGTCATCCCTAAAGAGATACATGATTATTTTTTATACAACACAACTATTTAGTTTTTAGTTATCCAATTATTGATACACTCTATTTTACTCTATGTATTACCTTTACTGGGGTGTATTCCATAACTCCTTATGTACTATTTGTATTGACTTGTACACTTAAACATATCATTCTAACATAGTTTATTATTTTTCATTAACACACACATTCTAATTATTACTTGTTCATCCATACACATCAAATTTTCACGTTCTACTAAATAATTGTCTGATACTTAGACAATATTCCATGCGCGACTATATAAACTTCACCTATATAGAGTGCCTTCTTCATATAGGATATATGTTGGGCCATAAATGAAAACTCCATCATTTAAATAACTTATCTTACTTATCCATATTGCAAATAGTTTCCATCTTGTGCATTAACAGAAACATAAGAGAAAATTGGCTAAGTCCCAAAATGTTGAAAAGTACAAAGCTATTTCACTTTTTAGGCTAACTTATTAGAAGGAATGAATTTGAGTATTTCTATCTTAAAAACAATTATGTTCAAACATATGATCTTGATAAATTTATTCTAGCTAAGTTTTATATGGTCTCACACTTTTCTAATTGGAAATGTCTATTAAATGCATGATTTATACTAGTTAGTATCCAATTACTAAAGAAATACAATTATTTCATAAAATTGACATTTCAATAACCCTTACTATTTTTTATGATATTTTTTTAATAACATATAAACACCATTTTATAGAGCTCAAACTCAAGAGTATTCTCATATAGAGTTCATAGTGTTTTAATTAGATATAGTATATTATAATTTAAAAATTCTACAAGTACATATTTTAACACTGGAGAAGATGTTGATTTTGAGAAAAAAAGAGTACTAAATCATATTTTAAAAAATTAAAAATTATATGACATTCTAGAGGAAAGATTCCTCTTCTAGAATCTCTACTTTTTCTTTTGGTTGGAATAGATTTATTTTGAAAAATGTGGTGGGAGATGAAACTATCAATTTCAATAACTTTAAATTTGAATCATTATAAAAGAAAAAATATAGGTCTAAAGAAAATTTTTAGTTTTGATTTTTCTAGCTACATATGTTATCTATAACATAATCTGAGATCAAAGGAAAATAAGTTTATTTCCATTTAGTTATGTGGTGGGAACAAGAGCCCTAATTTCCAAAATTTTTTAACAACTAAAAGTTATCTTTAAAAAATAGGAAAATGTATAATTTCTTATTCAAAATAATTATTAAAAAATATAATCCTAAACTTCATCTAGTTCTACACATTTCATTAGTTTACTTCATTCTCAATTTCTAAATAATAATACTAGTTTTATGTCATTGAAGGTGAACGACTATTCCTTTGTTAGAATTTTCCTTTGTAAAAGGCTGACACATGTTTGTGCTTTTACATAAAAAACATTTACAAAATTGGCACTTACAAAAATTTCAAAAAGTTCAAAATTAAAAATTTGTCGATCACAACATTTGGAACCATATTTCCTTATAACTCTTATTAAAATATTCTATAATACTACTCCCCGTTAGTGTATTACTGTTACTCCCCCTTACATTATAAGTTACAGAATTTCCCTATACTTCTCCCGCTTTGACATCAATGACAAAGGTGTCAAAATCTATATGCATGTCAAAATTTTAGAACTTTGCCTATGTACTCACATGGATAACCATTAAATGAAGTCATCAAAACTTGCATTTAGAATTTTTAAATTCTTCTCCCATGTATCCTTCACTCCCTCTGATATGCTGAGGATAGCACACATTCCATACTAGATGCATTTTTTACTACATTTAAGTTTGAGTATACAAATTTATCAGAGGATGTATTTTCTTTCAGACATTCTTCCACTTCCTATTCAAGTGTGGTGATATTTAATGATAAGTGTTTTCTCAAAAGTTAGAACCTCTAAGCAATTCTTTCTTTGTTCAATTCTAGAAAACATTCTTTTTCCCTCAGGGAATGGCAATAAATGAGTTATTGACTTATTTTTGGTTTTTTAGTGACATTTTTTTCTGTATTCTGATGCTCCTATAATGAAAAATTTGTTTATATTTTGATTCTCTCATCTAGCCAGATGAGATTTTGGGTCATTGTTTTGTGAAGGAAGACATTTTTTTATAGCATTATAAAGTAAAGGAACTTTTTTTTATTGAGAACTCACTCTAATGAAGTGATTATCTTATAGCTTACTAGTATTGTAATAATTATCCTACTCATTCTAATTAAATGATTATTCTACTCCTAATGAAATGATTCTCTTATAGCCTAATGGTAAGGTAATAGTTATATTATGACTTAGCATTACTAAAATTCAAGTAACAAATAGATTATCTTATAAATTGTGAGAATTTACTTTAATAATTGAGATATCTAATGAGGGAGCATTATGATTCATATTGAAATATATGGAGATATTAAGGATTTTCCTCCTTGTCTATCATTTTGATGATAAATTTTGGAGTGTCATATGATATGTTGATACAAATAAAACCAACAATCGAATCCAAAACCAACATATGAGTAGAATGAAAATGAAAAATGGGATTGAGGAAGAAACTACACAAATGCTTTAAACTGAGATAGAATGTAACATATGAAACAGGGATGCAATAAATTTAAAGATGGAATTGTGCAAGAAGTAGATCACATTAAGTGAATCATGGGTAAATAAACTAAGAATAAATAATTCATAAATAATGGAGTCTACAAACTCATCGTATTTGATTTTCCAAGCTTTTATCTATGCTTGGAATCTATGATCATCCTTTATGACATTGTTTTATAATTATTTTTGTAGAGAACTAAAATACATTACTTTAAAACTATGTTTTCCCAAACAAGTTCATTTATAGTAGGTGAAAATGAATTAAAATAGAAAAATTATATTTCATCTACTTTACTGTAATGTAATGCTCCACCAAGGGATCCAAAAGAATTAACCTAAATTTTTTACTAAATTTGCCAAACAATTTTTTTTTTTTAAACATGAAATATAAACCATCCACATCAAACACATAGTAGTAGAAGCAATAACATACATTCAACCAAAGCATACATAATAGGTTACATTCCTTAAGGATCCCAAAATGTTAAGTCACGTTTAATTTAATTAAAACTAAGTCTAACAACTACCACATCCACATGAAAGAATAATTAAAAGGTCCAATGTCCATATTATACATTTGTTCCAAATGCCTATTTGGAAGGCTCAATCATCCACTGTACATGTCACAGGGTATGAAATGCTTAAAAAGATATATATATATATATATATATATATATATATATATATATATATATATATATATATATATCTGTATATATATATCTATATATATATGTATATATATATCTGTATATATATCTGTATATATATCTGTATATATATATATATATATTTATATATATCTGTTTATTTTTCCTTCACATGTATCTCTCATTGTTATACTATTACTCTACTTATCATTACTCTACTTATATATATATATATATATATATATACATATATATATGTATATATATATATCTGTATATATATATGTATATATATATATATGTATATATATATATATATATATATATATATATATGTATATATGTATATATATCTATTTATTTTTCCTTCACTTGTATCTCTCATTGTTATACTATTACTCTACTTATCATTACACACCTTCTAACACATTACAATCATCTTTTACTTTGTCTTATTATATCCATATACATTGCCTATATTCCACTGCCTTTATATCTTACTATTCTCCTTTTCAATACAATATCCCATGGCGCTCTCTTTCTAATATCTACTTTTTGTTTACACAAACACATTTTAACATCTAGATTATTTCTACTTAATGTTATATTATGTATTGCTACTTTGTATCATTCTCTACACCTTCTACCACACATCATTTCTCTATATATCCTCTATTTACTTCGTCTTCTACTTATACCCACCAATTCATATTCTCATACAATGACCTCCATATGTTTCCTATTCCTTACCCATTATATATATGCACTATTGATACCTTTAATACTATCTATTTACCACCACTCTAATATCTAATGTTGTGCTTGAACATATGTGTAGCAACCATATAACAATATTCTTATTAATACCATGTGCTTGTACCTTTTTGATATTTTATACTGATTATTAATGTAGCCACTGTGAATAATCATTCTAAAGCTAATTCATGTGTTTGCAGGTGTTCTGTAGGAAGGAATACGCAATTAAATTTTTGAAGAATAGTGTTCACAGACATATAATACCCAACAATCAATTCTGACTTCTATCATAGTGCTCTGAACTCTCAAGATCAATTACAGTCCATATATCTATATGCTCATTGCTTATTTGTGGTGATGGATAGGAAAATGATAGTCTATGAGTAAATTTATGTCTTAGGTGATTGTTGCATCTTGATTTGTCATTACGAGAACCATTCCCAAATGCCACACACACATCTACTGGTGAACATATTTTAATGGAATATAGCTTCCCTCTAGCCACATGTTGTGACCATATTATAATGGAATATAGTCTTCTTCTACTAAGTGTTCACTAACCCAATCACCAAAAATATGTCTCCTTGCTCTTTCTAGATAGACTCGTACCAAAATAAGTGTAACTTTTGAATAAGATACAAACTTCTCGATCACTCTAGTGAGTATGAGTGTAATTAGCTTATCTGAAACATACCCAAATCTTAATATGATCCAATGGTGGAGTTGAATGATACAACCCCAGCACTGGGACTGGTTAATTCTCAGACAAAATTTCACTCACACATGCTTGATTAGAGATCACCTTCTTTCAGATTATGTTCCCCTATCTGTCTACATGTCATCTACTTGTTACTATATTTAGAAGGGTCTTGTAATACATTTTGTTACTTCTATTTCAAAGTTCATTGATTATAATGATATGATTCTTACATAGATTACTTTCTCACACTCATTTTTTGTTTGACTTTAGCATAGAAATCAAATAGATTATTTTTTACTACAAATCAGAACCTCTACCAATATTTGATGGAAACATAAGGTATGAAATGGATGCTTTCTCAGACATTATAACCTGTAGAAAAATTTCCAATCTGTATTGCAAACTTACGGTGGAAGCAATACTATGTCACACATTACAATTATCATAACACACCACACATTGCAAAATATCATAAGATGGAGGTGGAGAAAAGCATACTCATGCTTGGTTATAATGCTAGCCATTCCTCCAAATGTAATTTGACCCATAGTTGCCAACAATGTCATCAAGAGGCATGCATGTTATGACCTGTGTAGCCATGGTAGTAGTTCCCATGCCTGCCATTTTTTGTAAAATTTCAACAGAATTATCACCCACTCGGTAGGAACTACAACGGAATTTGATTCTTGCCTCACCAATCGCTGCCCAGCCTTAAAGTGCCCTAGGTCCATCGATGCAAGCATTCCCCATCTCTCATTCACATTACACATTCTAGCCCTTCTCCCACATCAGGTACTTTAAATTGTCTAGAGGTTAGAGCAGCAAGATTATGAGGCTTGGGAGGAGTTTTATGGAAGAGATCTTCGTTTAATCCCCATTCTATATTTTTGCCTCCTCTCCTTCCTCTTTAACCTTCGCAGTACTTCCAAAAAAATGAATTCCCCCGAGTGACTAGGAGTGCTTGTAGAAGCATATGAGGATGTAGAAGCATATGATCTTGTAGAAGCATATGAGGATGTATAAGCATACGAGCTTGTGGAAGCATATGAGCTTGTCCATACACACTAGGAAAGCCTACATATAAAGGCCTCTATGATGCATCTAGAATGTGTCTAGAAAGAACTAGGAGATAAGCATGACAACTAAGCACATAACTTCCATGATAAGAAGATAAACATGATGAGGTGTCTACAATGTTGTAGACACCATGTGTTCAAATAATAGGCTAACTCCTAAGTGTAGACAACATGTGCATAAATAGAGTACAAACTCCTGTGTTGCCAACATGAAAACTCACAAGAGTTCGCATACTCCTATGTGAATAAATATTAAAATAATAAACATTAATTAATTTAATATACACTTTACTCTTTTCAATTTAATTTATTAATTTTAAATCTCACGCACTTATCATGAAATTATTAATAAATTAATTTCTTTTCCACTTTTTAAATTTATTTTTGAAACTTAATTTATAAAATATTTATTAACTTAAATAATAATATTATTTAGCATTTATTTAAAAATGAACTATAAATATATTATTATTAAATTAAATAAATATTATCACATTCCAAATTTAAACTTATAACTTTTATCTTCAAATTTAATTCTTTTATTTAATTAATTTCCCAATTAATTAAATAAAATAAATATTAAAATATCATATTAATTTTCCATTAAATTAAATCATTAATTAAATCTTTTAATTAGGCTTAATTAATAGAAAATTCACTGAGAAAGAATTTGACAACAATAGAAAAATGCAAACTAGGGCAGGCACTACATGTAATCAATATTTTTGAAGGAACCACCCTCAACCTCCCAAATAAACACACACACACACACACACACACACACACACACACACACACACACACACACACACCAATGATACATATTTTATGAGGATATATGGAAGTTTATTAGTATTCTTAAGCTATTTTTTATGTTTTTTCATTTAAGATAATATGGTGTATCATTCTTGTTAGTTCAACACTTTGTAACGTTGATAGTCTTTATTTGTCATTTTACAAGTTACGTATTTGATTAGTGTTGTCAAAGAGCTTCCATCTAGTAGATATGTAGTTAGTTAATTAGTTAATATTTATCTCATATTGAATGCATTTTATAACCATTATTTGAATGGATTTTATAGGAACAATGTATTATATTTTCCTTAAATATTCCAAATGAAACGAAATAAAAATATTATTTGTAATGATGGTCATTATATTATTTCGTGCTGAGAGTTTTCTCATAGTTTTTTAACAAGAGATGCATCTCTTTAGAAATTTATTCCTTAGTAATCTAATATGATTTTATTTTTCTTTCATAAAAAATAAAAATAGATATGGCATCAAAACAAATGAACCATATCTTTACATAGTTTGTGTATCAATAGTCCTTATCCCTTGTCTCTTTCCAATGATGAAGTTGACCCATTAATTTCTTTAAAGAATACATTTAAGCTCTATGAAGTCTTGATTGGTTCTATAGAAAATCTTCTCAAATTAATCGAAGTTTAAATTTTCATTTTCATGCCATTTTTACTAAAATTTTGAGAGACAAAAGTTAAAGGTCTATATTTTTTAAATTTGTAGTTAGATCTAGTTTCCCAACTCTAATAGTTTGTGAAATTCTGAATAAGCCTATTATTTTCTCCATCATATTTATAGGTATATTTTTATACTTTTTCTTTTACTTACTCTATTAGATTATATTCATTAGCTCATTTCCAATCCATGCAAAGAAAATTGAATATATAGAATATATATGACATAGATCTTTCATTGGAACACTTATTCCCTTGGTTGTATTAATCAAAGTTTATTTGTAATATCATCATAAAATTCCTTCCTATTTATTGTTATACACCACTAGTATAAATTGTCTAAATTTTAATTTAATAAATATTTTTTGTTAATTTTGTGATTAGATTACATCTGGAGTCTTGAATGATTGGTCGATTGTAAAATGTTAATAAATTTCAAAACATTTAGCACTTTTAAAAACCTAAAAATAATTTATATTTAATGCTTCATATCCTATAAGGAAACAATTATTATTTATTGACAATGGTATGGTGAACAAACATACAAATTTTCATATTCCAAATAAGTTGTAGTAAAAATATCACAACTAACTATTTATCCAAAAATTCTAATGGTATTAGATAACTATTACCAATTTAAAACACTTATTTCATGATTCATTTTCAATTAGCTTTTCCTTTCTAAGTAAATCCATATAAAATACTTGCGATATTAAAACATCATGATCTATTTGTCAACATTGGTTCATACTTGATTGGTTTACTTAATGAATTCTTGCATTTTTTTATGGGGTAGAATTCCTGGGTTTACCATTGTCATGTTGGCCTTTATTGAGTTCATTGCCAATACTCTTGGCAAAGTTATTACAAAGGAACATTAAAAAAAAATTCAATGCTTGTCCTCAAAAACTATTTTGTGTTGAGGTAGATCTTTCCAAGGATCTTAAGGATTTTGTGAAAATATAGATTGGTTCATAAACCTTCTCTCAAAAGGTGCCTTATTTGAACCTATTGAACAACTATTATAGGTGCCAATCAGTGAAACACAAGATTAGGGATTGCACTTTGGTTGTGTCTAGGGTTAAACCCACACATAAAGAGGTTCGTGCCAAACCAGTATGAGGTAAAAATGAATAATGGACTATTGTTGGGTACAAGGGCAAGGTTCCCTTGGCTCCAAAACAATCATATGCATCTGTTGTGTCAGTTCCTCCTAATGGCCTGATTTGCAAGATTAGATAGATCTATATATATCTTGCAAATTAGGGTTTGGCCTTTTACAAATTTATTAACCCTAGGTAGAACCCTATTAAAATAATATTCATTCCCTAAGTAGACCTGTTAGGTCATGTGCTTCTACTTTGAAAATTTTAGTGTGCAAATCATTTTTGAGAATGGTATATTCTTTTGGTAACTATTAAAGTTCTTCCTTTTCAATTTTGTGTTTCCCAGATCTGTTTCTACCATTAGATATCCCTATAGATATATGGTGGTCATCATGTCATTGTCACGAACTGCAAGGTTTTTATCCTACGCGACATGGTGACCATCATAAAATAGAAAGATAGTGAGGTGAAGTTCCAAAAGATGGGCACCAAGTTTTTAATTTCTTTTAAGTATTTTTGTGTTGGGATTGGATGTGAGAGATTTTAGATATTAGAAAAGGGTACTAGTTAGAGTATGCTCCATTTTCCATCACCGGTTTCTATGAAGTCATGGTGGTCACTATGTCATGACTAGAAAATGTAGGAATCCTATTAATACTGACATGGTGACCTCCGACAAATTCTAAAGCATAATAGATGAAGGGTGGTTATGGTGCCAAAAAATTTTCTTATGGTAATTAAGTCTTGCCAATGTGGTGATTGTTAGATGTGTTAGGAAAAATAAAAGAGGAACCAGAATAAGAACATGTTGTTTTCATTTTCATGATGACAAATTTTAAAAAGATCATAATGGTCGCTATGTCACAGCTAGAAAAGTCATAGATCATTTCGGCAGCAACATAGCACCTTTGTAAGAAAGTGAAAGAGGTGAAATCAACAAAAAAGATGGGCACCGTAAAGTGTCTCTATAATTAGTGAGGTTGTGTGATTATTATACATTGTTAGGAGCATTGAATATAGTGACAAAGGTAGAAACGTGTGGGTTTTCTTGGCCCTGGGATTTCTTAAGTTTTAAGGTGGTCGCTATGTCACCACCAGAATGTGAAGGAGTTCTATTGATAGTGACATGACACCTTCCCAAAAAAGAAAAGACATGACAAAACTTAATTTTAAGAAGTGTCACAAAAAGGGGTAAATATTATACATACTTTTCCAGCATGTCAAAACAATATCATGTCACATGTTACATGGAATCACATTTAGAATAAAGAAACAAGTAATTGGGAACCGTTAGATGAGAAAACATCGATGGTAGGCTCTAAGTCACTATAAGAAGTTTAATTTTTAGTGGTAGCAACATCGTGACCAAAGTAAACTAGGAAGGCTCAACACAATCACATTAAAACATTTTTGAAATACACATCGTCAGATCATGAATGAATCAACGATGGTCACTATATCGTATAAGGAAGTTTCTCATGGATTATGCATAGTGACATAGCAAGAAGGTGACACATGTTTGCAAGCACCAGTGGTTCCATATTGAGTTGCCAATAGTAGAAAGAAAGAATTATGCAAAGGTTTTTTATTGGATTAACTACCAACCTAGAAAATTGAAGCTAAGTCATTCATTATTTTGTTCCTTGATCATCAAATTTTTTTAGAATCGATGGTGTGTTTTGAAAATAGAAGGTGGTGCCACCCTATTCTTTTCACAATTCATTTATGAAGATTAAAAACTCCTATGCAAACTAGAAATAGAGTATATTACAAATATTTCACCCTTTCTTTCATATGAAAATAAATTTTTAGACTTCCAAAGAGCTTAGAGCTATTGAGAAATTCTTCTTTGTGTGATCAAAAAGTACAAGAATTTCCCTTAATTTTAGTCTATTACAGGATTGTAGTAATAAATTAGTGAAGAGTCAAGTAAGTTTCTCAGTTCACTATATATCAAAGTACTCTAGTATTCTCTAATTTTTATCCCTCATTCCTCCAAAGAAAGTATTCTTGAGATAGGTAGATTATGCTAGCAGAAACATACATGATGACCTTCTTGAATTATTACCTAAGTCTACAAATAAGTCAACCTAGATGAAAAAGTTGATTTATGTAAACCCTAGGCTAAATATAGTAGATGGTTTGTATGATAGAAGAAAATTTCTTAGGGATGCTAGTACTACTAAATTAGGGCTTTTCCTTTTCAAAAAGTGGTTTTTAGAAAGAAATTTGTTTGTCCCCCATGCAAACATTTGGAATTTTGATTTAGGGAAACCAGTGGTCCTTAGTGTATTTGTGGATTTTGATTTGCTCATGGGCATTGCCCAAAATTATGACTTTGTGGCCAAAATAGTAAGAAGATTGGATGGGGAGTTCTTCTTGAGTATTAGTTTTGATGAAATTTGAGAAGTCTTTGGCCTAGAACCACTTTTAGATTATCATATACCCATTGACTTGCCAAGACTGGATCATGAATACTTATCTAAGAAGGATAAGGTAAGGCAAGGTGCACTGAAGGCACACATAGGCTCAATTGGGAACTTTTCAGTAGTCACAACATCTACTAGGGAATCTTGTAAAATATAACTTTTCAATTCCCAGGCTTTAGAGATATATATGACTTTATGTAGGGTTTTTGGGTAGGATGAGAAAAATTTTATACCAATAAATTTTATGTATATGATGGCTCATATTTCTTCTTTTGGTGTGGATATTATTTTTGATTTTACATCATACATAGTAGAAGAAATCCATGTAGGACTAGATGGAATTTCCAAGAGCGAGGTAAAAAAGACTTTTGGTCACTACTCATTATTGATGCATATGTTCTTCTTTAAGGGTGCAATATATTTTGGGAAGGAGATGGTTTTGAATAGAAAGCATGAAGGAGAGGCTCTGGCAGTTTAGTTATCGAGTGTAGCTATGACTGGGGATGCAAAAGTTAACAAAAGAATTGAACTTGAAAGTGATGTGATGGGATGGTCCACTAGAGAAAGGATCACATACCCTCACCCACCAATGGAGTCTTTTAAATCCACTCCCCTCATTGAGATTCCTAATACACCATGGAGGCCAGAGTATTATACTGTGGAGGATTTTGAAGTGAAAAAGAGTAAACTCTAGGCATTACATGTAGAGCTAACTGTATAATATGGAGATAAGCTAAGAAATGCCCTCATGTACTTGGTTGATAAGATTGAATGACCCTTTTTTTATGATCAACTAGAAAAGAAAGTAAACACATGGGAAGAAATATAAGCAAATGATGAGAGCTTTAAACCTACTGTCAACAAGTGGAGTAAGAGAAGAAAATAGGTTATGTTCTTATATTTTTCCATTATTAGTTTGTCACATTATCATATAGAAATAACTTATGATGTTCCTAATGACCTCTCAAAGTTTGGTGATAAAAGAGTTGAGTTATAGAGGATAATTGTCAACTACTTGGACAAATACAAGAGTGTTGAATTTTGTTTATTCCCACATGCTTTGGATAAGAAGAATAAATTGAAAAGTAAGGAAGAATTGGCCAAAGAGTTAGATGACTTATTTTGTCTAAGGATGAATAGAGTCATAAATGAAAGGGGAAATGCATGCTGGGAAGCTACTACTAAAGAAATTGTGAAAGCCAAATTATTCTTTGATTCATTAAAGCAAGATTTTATTAAAATTGACAAAATAGCTAAATATGTGATTATAAAGCAACATGATATTCTATGGTTCAATTGGCTAGATGGCACACTTTTTGACAAGTGGATGGTAGATATTGCTCCTAGTGAGTTGTTAGAAGATGTTGAAACTGATGATGATGAGGAGATGGAACAAGATGAGATACAAATAATTGATACATCATGAAAAGATCAAAAGGAAGAAGAGAATAAAGGTGAGTAACCAATTCTAGTTACAGGAATAGAAGCCCAAACTAATGACATGGACATAGAGGAAGTGAAAATAAATGTTATTTTATTAGTTCATGATGATATTGATGGGATCAATTCTCAAGTTGAACTAAGCTTGCTCAAATCAAAGCTAGAAACATCACTGTCAGTTCCACTAGTCACATCCTTCGAGGGACAACAAGAATAGTAAAGCCAATCATCAGCTCTTTTAGGAAAAGAAAGCATATCAATAGGTGGAATAAAAAAGTGGTACCGGAAGGGAAAGTTATGATGTAAAATATTTTCTATTCCACAAAATTTTTTTCTTGTATGGTAGTAGCAATATATAAATATCTTTTATCTTGGGGAAAATTTTCATTTCTCTATACCTCAAGCTTGTTGCATCTCACCATATAGGTGAGATCCCAAGGTCAGAAAAAAGGTCTATGAATTTTGTAATTTTGCCTTGTTCAAAAGTATAGTTAGTCCAATCTTATGTCCAGTCTTCTAAGTTTATGTTCTAGCTTTGTAATTTTCTAATGTTTTAATATCAATGATAGATCTACTAATATATTCTGAGTTTCTTTGAGTTTCAACCAGTTATTGTATCATTCTTTTAAAAGGACAATGCAAAAGGGCATTTACACTACATTTGTGTTTTCAATCTCTATCTCCATTTTTTATGAATTTTCTTACTTTGGGATTAGTTAAATAAGATTTAATTGATTAAATGCAATCTATATAGGTTGTATATTAATTCTATTGTTGCTTTCAATTTAAGGAATTAATCAAGTGCTTCAATAAAATAGTAGTGTCTGTGAGTTTGTATGAAGGATATTTCATAAGAATGGGAATTGGTGATCATAACTAATATAATTCATTTACAAGTTATCTGAATTAGATCACCTACTAATAGTTGACTCTGTGCAACAAATGGATAAGGCATTAGTCATATAAACCATTAAAAAAATGGGATAAACTCTACTCCATGTATCCAATTTATATTTAATTTTTAATCAATCAAATATTATATCAAGTGCATAAAGGTGGTCATCATCTAATTTGTGGGAATTTATTATTTATTGTTAGCTACTTTAGCTCATCTTTGTTCTACATTTATATTAGAGAAATTGGACCATATCTGTTATTTCTAGGGATTAAGGGTAAGAGTCAATCAAATATTTGAATCTCTAAGGTATTCCCACCTTGGTATTGTAGAGCCAAAAGTGTAGCAATCATTTGTGCTTTGTGAAGTTGGCCCAAAGATACAATTTATTATGCTAAATATGAGCATTAGCTACCGCTAAGTATAGTAAATTTTGTTGTCTATTGGTAATAATAATCATTGTTCAATCAAGAGCCAACAAAATTGGCTACTTTGATGGGGAGTTGTATAGCACATGTTTATGTGTGAGTTTTTCTATAGTTTCCTTGGTTGTGCCAATGTACAATTTTGTTAGGTTCCTGAAAACTACTTTTGGTCATATTGGTTTCTTCAAGTGACAAACCTTGAGAATTTAAAAGAAAAGAGTGAACCCAAAATACCGTAAGTGTATACTAATGTGCATAATCCTTATAGAGTGTCTTGTGTATCAGTATAAAGTTATAGTCCCTGAATTATTTTGATTGGTCTTATCTTTACATGTCTATTTATTCATAGTATCCTATGATATTTTCCTTAGGTCAACAAGTTATTGCAATATTTTTTCCCTAGGTGCATGGTGACTCAATGAAGGTTTTAACCAATGTCAAGTTTGAAAATATTTTTAGATCATGGGAAATCTGAAAAACATATGGGAAAATGTGAAGAAAAACATAGAAATTAAGTTGCAGACTGATCTTCCTCCTAAAGCAAAGAAAAATTGGGCTATGGAGAGAGCATAGACAGAAGAAGGGAGCTTTCCTCAAGAATAAAAAATGAGAGGAAAGAATATCCACTTTTCTACTTATGAAAGAGGACCCTCTCACAAAAGCTATAGATCTTACCCAGGGTTGTCTAAGGAGGATTATTTTAGTACTCCTGAACTAGTGTATCAAGAGAAGGTTATGCAACCATATGCACCTAGTTTGGGTGCAAGGAGTATTAATGACCCTTTTTCCAAAACATAGGAACCCCACAATGATAGATCATTCTCCTGATATAGTAAGACTAGACACTTAGAGCCTTAAATTTTTTATAATGAGAAAATTTCTAGTTCTGAGTTTACTATTCATGATCCTGATGAGAATGAAAAATTTAAGATGCATCTTGTAGAGCAAGAGGCCATAGATAGGAAATTTCAAAAGGAGAGGGAAGAAAAGATTCTAAAAGCTTTTGAAGTAAAGTAGGCACTACATAGGAGACTTGCTACCTTGAGAAAGAAAAATAAAATATTAGCTAGTGGTTGGGAACCTGAAATTCTAGGTCAAGTCAAACAACTTAGGGTGCAAGAGCAAAGGATGTTAGAAAACCAAGATGTAAACCCTGAAGGTCATATAGTGCAATAAATTAAGAGTTGTAAAACTGTAGAATATGAGAACCACAAAACAAGAGACATAGAACATGGTGTTGGTATTAAGGATAAGGGAAAATAGAAGGAAGTTGGTATTAAGAGTAAAGAGCCAATAAAGATTGTTCAAATCTAAGATTCTATGCCACTTTCTAATCTTGAGTTGGAAAAGAAGAGGAAGGAGAAAGATGCTTTGGCCAAGAGATTAAAATTTGCAAAAAATGAGGCAGCTATAGCTGAGATGAATAATAAGATTAAATTCCTAGAAAATGCTAGGAAACAATCAGCAACTATACCTGAAGATAATGCAAAGAATAGGTCAAATGATATAAATCAAAGCACTGCTAAGTTGTCTGTTCCTTCCCTATCTTCTTCATCATAGAAAATGGATCTTAATAAAGTTGTTGCAGATGCTACTACTAGTAATACTTTAAATAACAATGAAAGAAGTGTTGTTATTTACCCCAAGAGTGACCTGTAAAGGAGACCTGTCCAATTAGAGGGTTATAGGCAGATTCATTTTGATGGAATCCCTGGGTTCCCTAATCCCATTCCACAAGAAATGAGGAAAACATTACCTTAGTTTTTTGGGAATAATGCTATCACTTGAGGAATTTTCTTGACATGATGAGTGACTATGAGGTTGAGGTTGAAGATGTCATCATGAAATTATTTGTTGTCATTAACTAAAGATGCTAGAGAATGGTTCGAGAGGCTTCCTAAGTTATCCATTACAAATTGGAAAGATATTGAATATGTTTTCAAGGATCAATATGGTGATAAATAGAACCCAAGTTATATATTAGGTGAGTTAAAAAACATTAAGAAGCTACATAGTGAATTTGTCATTGATTCAGTACTGTATTTTAGAAGAGGATGTACAAGTTGATGCAAGCCATGTGAGTTGGCAATAAGGTATGTATGATTACTTAAATTATTTTGATGGTAAGATGGAAAATCAACTTAGTAATAAGGAACCTAGGACTTTCAGAGATGCTTTCACAATTTTTGTAAATATAGAAAATAACTTGAGGATCTCAGGAAGGCTAGAAAGAAAAAAGAAATGGTCCTAGATTGTATGGAAGCAAGGGAAGTAGAAAGCAAGAACACAAGCCTACAGGTGGAAGAAAGAAAGAGCCTAATAAAATGAGCCAAGTCTTAAGTGCTATAAAGGGTTTGTAGTTGTCTCAAGATAAGACTGATAGGAATTCCATTGAAAATAAGGCCCCATATTAATCCAATTTCAATAGATAGAATAGGTTGCAAAATTTTCCTTATAATACCACTTGGAAAGATGGTTAGCCTAGTGTTCCTCCTACAAAGAATATAAATAACAAGGTCACCCCTTACCCTTTGTCTAGAAATTCTATAAATATGGTAGATGATCTTGAGTTCAATGTTGAACCAACATGGTGTGTTTCTTGTCAATTGCCCCATGCTCCTAAATATTGTGTAGTTGCTTTGTCATGTTCTAGAAATTAGACTAAAATAGAAGAGTAGCCAAAACATGAAGAAAATAGTGATGATGTAGGGTGCAACATGTTTCAGTCACGTTATGACTATTTTGATTGTGAAGATTATGGAAAAGATGTTACTGAAAAAACATAGTTTCAAAATGATATGCAATAGCAGGTATTCTTAGATGAAAGTGATGTTGAGGAAAATGTGTGATATATAACAACCACTAGAGAAGAAGTGATATTAAGAAAACCCTTTAGGGAAGAGGTTGATTAGATTACTGCCAACATGGTAGCTAGGTATAGACAAGAAACATGGCCCAAAAAGCTAATATTGACAAGGTGGGTAGTATGTTTATCAAGAGGGTTGATCTAAGAAAAGGGAGGTTGTGAAGCCTAAAGAGGATCTTGCTCTAAAGGATAAATTTATTAGCAAAAAATGAAAACCAAAGAAGATGGAGTGTCCCAAGGTTCCTATTATTAAAATTAATGTTCCTTGGAAGTTAGAGGGAAAGATACCAAAGGTGCTCATTGCAAATGACAAGAATCATCAAGCTGTTGTAAGTATTCCTGATAAAAATAAAAATAAACAAGGTATGGTCATTAATGTCCCCTCTTATTCTTCTATAGATATGCTTGTTGTTTTATCACAAATTACTATCAAGGTTTTGTTGTCTAAATTATGAAGAATCCCTAAACACTGAAATAAAGCCATAGCATTAGTAGGAGGTGTTAATGAAGAGGTAAAATTTGATTGTGATAAGAGTCATATTCCTAGGGATAATAGTAAAGAAAAATTAGAGGAAAAGGAAACTGAAGGGGTTATTTCTCAAATTCCCCAATTTTTTTTTGGATAATTCTATAAATCAATATTTGGGAAATGTTGAACCATTTTTTCTAAGTATTTTAGTAAATGGTAAAACATAAAAAAAATTGCATGATTGATTATGGTGCTTTAAATACCACTATGCCATTTAAAATAATGAAAGAGTTGGGCCTAAAGGTTGATACTACTCAGGGAAGATTTTTTACTATGGATAAAAGAGAAGTGATTTTCATAAGTACTATTAATGCTTTGCCAAATAAGTTGAATTCTTATCCTAACAAAGAACTCACTATGAGCGTGCTAGTTGTTGATATTCCACCTCAATATGGCATGTAATTATCTAGAAAATGGAGTGCTACTATGGATGGGAGTTTACAATGTGACTTTTCATTTTTGACATTCCAAATTGATGGGAATCCAGTGAAGGTAGACAGAGAATCTGAAAGTGTAGACATGATTGAAGATGAGATAAAGGATGATATGACAAATTTTTTAGATATGAATGTTAATGAATTTCGAGCCATAGTTTTGATTTTAAAAAAGGATATGAATAAATCACAGATGGAAGTAGAAGTTGATACAAAAATAGACAAAGGTGATTTGTGGACTCTCTTTTTTGATGTGCCTTACTACTAATTTCTCTTGTAGGGGTAACATACAAATTTTCTTTAACATTGAGTTCCCCTTGCACTAACAATATAGAAGAATATGAGGCCTTGCTATTAAGACTTAGATTAGCCTATAAACATGGGAAAAATTGCTTGCATGTCATAGGAGATTTTGACCTGGTTGTATCCCAAGTGAGAAATGTTTATGTATCAAAAAAGAAGAAGCTGAAGCAATATAGAAATGTTGTGTGGGATACAATTGAATGTTTTGATGCATTTGGAATAGTTTGGAAAGATAGGACTAATAATAAGATGGTAGACTTGCTAGAAAATATAGAAATAACACTTGATCACATTATATTTTCTGGTATATCCAAGGTTGAAATCTAGACTAGGCCTTCTATTCTTGACAATATCCAAAATTGATAAGTATTTGAAGATGATAGAGAAATTTTAAGATTTTTAAATTGTGAATATATTATCAGGTTAGGAAGTTGATTGTGTAGCCTATGTTGAGAATATAGATGGAAGAGATATTGTCTTTGGATAGGAGGTTGTGCAAAACAAAATTCCAAGGGGATTAGTTTTCTTAGAAACTATTTTTGGTAATCAAGATAGGTCTAAAATGGATACTAAAAAATAAAATGCTAAGGATTTGGAGGAGATAAATTTAGGAACTGAGGAGACATTGAAAAAGGTATATATTGGTAAAAAGTTCTCTCCTACAATAAGACATGGTTTGATTGATCTACTAAGGAAATATAGACATGTGTTTGCATGGTCATATAATGACCTTAAGGCTTATAGAGAGGATTTATTTCAGCATGAAATCCCATTGAAGCTAGATGCTAAGACTTTTATGTAGAAACAAAGACCTATTAACCCAACTCTTGCCCCCATAATGCAGGAAGAGCTAATAAAGTTAAGGGATGTAGGGATTATAAAGCCCATTAGAAATTTACCTTAAATGTTTAAGTTAGTCCCTATTAGGAAGAAGAAAGGAGATATAAGGTTTTGTGGTAATTTTAAGAATCTCAACATATCATCATTAAAGGATACCTATGGTTTGCCAAATATGGAGGCCATGTTAGAAAAGGTCATTTGTTATGAACTTATGTCCATGATGGACAGATTTTTAGGATACAATCAAGTGCTTGTTAAAGAATTAGAAAAATTTAAGTATGCTTTTACCACTCCATGGGGTACTTATGTGTGTGTCCAAATGCCTTTTGGGCTTACTAAAGTTGGGGATACTTTTCAATGTGTAATGGATGTGGCTTTTGCAGATATTATTGATAAATTCCATGTTGTGTATTAGAACGACTTAACTTCTTATTCTAAGAATGAGAATGATCATTGCAGGCATTTAGAAAAGGTATTTATCAGAGCTCTAAATATTGTATTTCTTTGAATCGTATAAAATGTAACTTTGGTGTTACTGAGGGGAAGCTACTAGGGCATTTCATTGGTAAAACATATAGTAAGGATTGACCCTAAAAGGGTAGAAGTAATAGATAAGATTAAAAAGCCTAAAAGTGTTAAAGGAATTCAATCATTTCTCACGCAAATAAATTTTCTTAGAAGGTTTGTGACTAATTTTGCAAAAATTAGTAGGCCTATATAAAAAATGTTAAAGAAAGGATCTGAGATAAATTGGGATGGAGAACATAGCATTGGATTCCAAAATATTAAGCACATTATTAAAGATGAACCTATTTTTAGAGCACCAAATTAGGATAAACCAATGCACATATTTTCTTTTTCTTCATTTCACACTATTGCTGCAGTATTTCTACAAAAATTAAAGAAGGCTATGTACAACCTATTGTAGTTTTTAGAAAATCATTATAGGAAGTAGAATTGAAGTATGATATTTATGAGAAACAATAATATTCAGTAGTGAAATGAGTGAAAGCCTTTAGGTGCTATCTAATGGGAGCAATTGTTATTGCATTTGTCCCTCCTGCTGCTATTAAGGATATCTTTTCATAACAAGATGTATCTAGTAGGAGATGTAGGTGGATTAATAGAATCCAAGAATTTGGTATTGATGTTCAGATCACCAGATTGGCTAGAAGATAAAGCTTGACCAAATTAATGACAAAAGCTAATTTAGAAGCAAATCAAATCAACCAATATGATGATAACTACAGGGAAAATCTCTATGACATGGATGCTTCTAATTTGTATAGGGATGTAATTTATTATTTTCAAAATATGACGTCCCCATCATGATTAATAGACAACCAAAAAGGATCCCTTAAACTATACGCTATAAGGTGTGTTATAGTGTAGGGGCAGTTATAATGAAGGGATATGAAGGGGTACTTTTGAAGTGTCTAGATGAAATTGAGTGTTAGAAAATTTTAAGAAATACACATGAAGGGGTGTGTGAAGGTCATTACATGGCTAATACCATAGCTTATAATGTTCTTAGATCTAGTTTTTGGTGGCCAACACTCTTCAAAGATGCCCATGATTTTGTTAGAAAATGTGACGCTTGCCAGAGATTTAGTGGAAAGCTAAAATTCTCTAGAAATTTTCCATTAAGACTTGTTGAAGTACAAGAACCTTTTCAATAGTGGAGAATAGATTTCATTGCTGAGATTCCCAACAAGTCCAGTGGTGGACATTCTTGGATCCTAGTAGCTACTGATTATTTTACAAAGTGGGTTGAAGCAATTCCAACTAAAAATGCAACAAGTAAAGTAGTGATTAACTTCATTTGAATAATATTATAACCAAGTTTGGATATCCATAGAAGAAATTAACTGATAATGGTATGTGCTTTAGATTTGAAAAGTATAAGGAATTTTGCAAGAAATATAGCATTATAGAATACACATCCTCACCTTACCATCCCAAGGGAATGGTCAAGGAGAATCAAGTAATAAGAGAATATTGAAAATTATCAAAATGATTCTAGGAGAGAATGAGAAGGCCTAGGATTCCAAATTGCCACTAGCTCTATGGGCTGATATGGTTACAATGAAAAATGCCATTGGGTGTGCTCCTTTTGACTTAGTTTATGGCATATAGGCTAGAATTCCACAAATTAATTTGAAGGAGATGTATAACTTTGTTCAAATTTATAAAGATGATATTATTAAAGAAATGTAGCATAGGATGGATGATATCCTACAACTAGAAGAGACAAGAAGAGATTCCTCTATTCAGAATGCAAATTTGAAGTCGTAGATGAAACATTTATATGACAAAAGGGCTACTAAGAGAAAATTTAAAATAGGTGATATGGTGTTGATGTGGAATGCTAGGATAGAATGCAAAGGCATGCATGGTAAGTTTGACCCTATTTGGTTGGAGCCATATAATATTTGTGAAAAAAATGGTGAAGATTCATACTATCTTAATGATTTAACTAGAGGTATTCTTGAACTACAAGTTCATCGACAATTCTTGAAGAGATAATTTTCTTAAAATATCTTTGTTTCCATAAGCAGTAGTCTAGGGTTTTCCTATACATTGTTTAAATCATCTCTGTCTCTTATGTAGCCCTTGTACATGTTGCTTTCTTATGTGGTCATTCTCTTGCAAGTTTTCATTCTTTATCAAGTGTATGGTCTACTCTACCGAAGATTCTAGATTCTTGCATAGACAGGTATTCTATCATCCTCAGACAGAGCCATTGATGGTCTAATTTTCTACAATGCAATTTTATTTCCCAAAAGTTATGTTTGCAATATATATATATATATATATATATATATATATATATATATATATATATATGTATATATATGTATATACATATATATGTATATATATGTATATATATGTATATATGTATATGTATATATGTATATATATGTATATACATATATATACATATATATACATATATATATATATATATATGTATATACATATATATACATATATATATACATATACATATATATGTATATACATATATATATATATATATATATATGTATATACATATATATATATATGTATATGTATGTATGTATGTATGTATGAATGTATGTATGTGGGTTTGTACTTTTGCAAATTTATTAAGGCTAGGTAGGACCCTATTAAAATAAAACTTGTGCCCTAAGTAGACCTATTAGGTTGTGTGCTTCTACTTTGGAAATTTTAATGGGCGAATCATTTTTGAAAATGGTATATTCTTTTGGGAGACTATTTAAGTTCTTCCTTTTTGGTTTTGTGGTTTCCTAGATTTGTTTCTACCTTTGGATCTCCCATGAAATCTATGGCATTCATCATGTCACTATCATGAACTAGAATGTTTTTATCCTACACGAAATGGTGACCATCGTAAAATGGAAAGATGGTGATGTGAAGTTCTGAAACATGGGTGCCAAGTTTTTAATTTCTTTTAAGGATTTTGGTGGTGTGACTAGATTTTAGAGATGTCAAATATTGAAAAAGGGTACTAGCTGGAGTATGCTCCATTTTCTATCACCAGTTTCTATGAAGTCATAGTGGTTGTTATGTCACAACCAAAAAATGCATAAATCCCGTCGATAGTGACATGGTGACCTCCTGTGAATTGTAAAGCATAGTAGATTAAGGGTGGTTATGGTGCCAAAAAGCTTGCTCATGGTAATTAAGTCTTGCCAGTGTGGTGATTTTCAGATGTCTCAAGAAAAATAAAAGAGGAACCAAAATAAGAATATGTTGTTTTCATTTTCACAATAATGGGTTTTCAAAAGATCATGATGGTTGCTATGTCATGACAAAAAAACTCATAGATTATTCTAGTAGCAACATAGCACCTTCTCAAGAAAGTGGAAAAGGTGAAATAATCAAAAAATATGGGTGTTGTAAAGTGTCCCTATCATTACTTAGGCTATGTGATTATTATGGATTGTTAGGAGCATTGAATACAGTGAAAAAGGTAGAAACATGTGGTTTTTCTTGGCGCTAAGATTTCTTAAGTTTGAAGGTGGTTGCTATGTCAGCACCAAAATATGGAATTTTACCAATAGTGACATGGCACCTTCCAGAAAAGACAAGATAGAATAGAACCAAATTTTAAGGAGTGTCACAAAAGGGGTAAATATTATACGTACTTTGGCAGTGTGTCGAAACAATATCACATCACATGTTATGTGGAATTCCATTTAGAATAACGAAACACATAAATGGGAGCCATTAGATCAAAACACATTGATGGTAGGTGCTAAGTCACTATAAGAAGTTGTTTGATCTTTAGTGGTATCGACATGGTGACCAAAGTAAAACAAGAGGGCCTAGCATGGTCACATTAAAACACTTGTGAAATACACATCATCAGATTAGGAATGAATCAGTGATGGTTGCTATATTACATAAGGTAGTTTCTTGAAAATTATGCATAGCGACATAGTGAGAAGGTGACACATATTTATGAGTGCCAGTGCATCTAAATTGAGTTATAGTAGTAGAAAAAAAGGCTTAAATGTAAGGTTTTTGATTGGATTCATTGCCAAATAGGGAAATGGAAGTTGAGTCATTCATAATTTTTCTCTTGGATCATTAATTTTTTTTTAGAATCAATGTCATGCTTTGAAAATAGAAGGTAGTGCTACCTTATTCTCTTCACCATTCATTTATAAAGATTGATAACTGTTACCTCTGGTTTTACCGCCAAAGATTTAAATTCAAATCCGTGGCCTATTCAACGGTTAGCCAAAAAACTGTTATTTTAATGCCCCGACCCACCAAAGTTTCTCTCCGTTAGATTTTAGATGGATCGACAGTAGGCGCGATCTCGTCATCGAAAGTTGCACGAGAGATAGTATCGGCGACATCGTGCCCGATTGACACGTGTTTGGTGGGCCCTGCGGGTGGGTCACAATAGAGGGCGGGTCAGGAAAGTTTTTCGGTGCCGCAGGCACTATGGCGCTATTGCACGCCAACCGAAAAATCTCCATGGCGACATAGCGCCCAGCGGAGATGCTAAAGTCGGCGGGCAGGTCACGTGGCCAAAAAATTGTTGCGACGATCAGATAGAGTTTGGCGGGCCAAAGAAAATGAACGGCAAGAACTTCTGACAAATATTGGGCCCCATTGTGTACCTCATCTACCCAGTTGGCGGAGCTCGTGTCACGGCGGCGAATCAAAAAGGAAACATGCACAGAGCGGGACACGTCATCAGTTGGGCGCTATGGCACTATGGAAATTTAACCTCGATTTTCCCATAGCGACATGGCGCTTGGTTGACACGTGGTCACCCTGTGAGGCCAAGTCACAAGATTGCCTAGTGGTGTTCCATTGGGCCAGTGAGGAACTGCCGCGTGTAACCAGGATGGAGTCTCTAGATCTACGGTTGGCACAGTCAGGGTTTGCGATCTCCACCGTCAGATTTGATTGCATCAACAGATGGAGCCATCTCACTATGGCAGAGATGCGCAGATATTATCATGGTGACATAGTGCCCATCCGCCGCGTGGCCATTCTATAGATATGGTCTTGGGTTCACCAACCGGATGATGCCATGTGTATATGTCGAGACACTGCAACCACAGGCCCAACAGTTTTCAGGAGGGATGGCAAGTGAAGTACGATGTCGCTCTGATCGTAAGATTTGCAAGATCTACGGCTAGCGCTATCTCGCCATTAGGATCTGCCCGGTCTTTAGTTTCAGCGACATAGCACCTGTGTGCCACGTGTCTTGGTGGGGCTGCATTTCATGCCATCAGAAGCAGATAGGGTGGGGTGACTGATGAACCAACAGGGGGACACCACGTCTTGGCAGGCCCGGCGAATCAATAGGAACGAAGGGTTATAGAGGGTCAGGCTCTCCACTGTCAGATGAGAAAAGATCAACGGTAGGCGCCATGTCGCCTTAGCAAAACTGCAAGATTTTTACCATGGCGACATCGCGCCCGACTGACACATATCGGTGGGGTTAGGTCTCGCCAGATGCACCATTGAGGTGGCACTGATTTGGATGGGGCCCAGTCATGGGAAAGAGAGTCCACGGCAAATCAGAAACAACCAAGTGTGCTGAGTCAGAATACAGATGCGTCGAGGGGCCAAATTTCTTGATGCGATCAGCGCATTGAGGGGTCAATTCTCTACCATCAGATCTGCAGGAATCTAGGGTTGGTGCTATCTCTCCATGGAGGAACTGCACAGATTTTACAATAACAAGTTAGCGCCCAATTGACATGTGTCCTCGCCTTTCAATTTTCGATGCGGCAATTAGTTGACGGCCAGCGGTTAGGTGATAAGGTGGCGCGGTTAGTCCGACGAAGGCAGTCAACTGTAGGAGGACTCTCCAGGTGGCAAGACAAAGGATTATGATTGGCTCGCATTGCCTAGTCAGCATATAGAAAATTGGGTCGGCTAATAGGCCAGTTCGATTCATGAACCAAGATGCAGAGGCGATCGACGTATCTTGCGATTTGGTCTTCACGATCATTTTTGACCTACGAGGAATGAATGTAGGACATGAGGACACTCCACCCATCTGGTCAGCCCATCTACCATGTTAGGGAATGTTGTGGCACCGTTTCTATCTTCTCCAAGCTCTTCTCAGAAGAAATGATTTTTTCTCGGTATGCAGGCCAGGATTTCAATCCAGATCCTCGATTGGGTTCTCAAGACAGGAAGTTAATACCAATAGGTAAGAAGTGAATGTAACGCGGAAATCTTCAGTTGTGCCTGATCTATAAAGGCAGTTTCATGATCTATTCTGAGGGTCGATTCTTCCTAATTTTCTCTGCTACTGCTTGTAGACTTACAGTGTAAAACCCCCTTTATCTCTGAGCCATGTAATAGATTATATCATCTCTTTCGGCCATCAGTGTGAATGTGCATCACTTTGCCTCCCATTGGTGTATTGTTGAGATCAATGATCTGCATACTGTATCTATCTTTGGCCTATCGAATAATACATAAAGTGAAATCTCCTTTTCCTAGTGTCATTCGGTTGGTTTCTTCTGATCTGTATGTGATTACTGATTGATACAAGTCTGGATGTGTATGACTTTTGTATGTTATTCTGGTTTTGTAGTATATATATGGGTAGGAATGAATCTGAACACTCTGTCTTGGTGCATCACTGTCTTAGGTTAACCTAGGTAGATTTTCTTTAACGCTCTCTTTCTCCCTTTCCCTTCTGAGAATAGATAGGTGTGCCCTGATAGTAAGAGGAAGCCAGCCTTCTCCGGAGACTCAACCTCGTAGTTCAAGTCCCATAGCTTGGAGGTTGTTTCCATGTTTCGCTAGGTTGTCCTCGCGCATAGGCCTTGGACAAGGGTGCAAACCTATGTGACAATAGTTTTTGGCATGCCCGGTGGGACAAATATTAGAAGATTTCATGTCTACTGGTGTCAAAAGAAGAAAGAGCTTCTGAGATTAATGCTGAAGAAGTAGTGTTGGCTTCAGTATTCAAGCCTTCAAGAGGCTGATTCATCAAGTACTTGGCGACTCTGAGCATCAACAAATCTGGTTTCAGGCCAATGTTGTAGAAATTCATGCCCAGAGCTGAAACGAGGGCGTCTTCTAGAGGTAATTTTCAATATCAAGAACTCTCACTTTCAAGTCCTAGAAGAAGGAGGGCTAGAGCTTCATTATCACCAGTTAGAGCTGGAGTAACAATCAACATAGCTGTGAGATCTGTCTCTACTCCTCCTACTATCCGAACTCAGCCTAGATTGCCATCAACACTCATCAATAGAACACTTGTTTATATGGCACAACCAAGAGTTCATCCTTTTTCCACCTTTAATGGTGGAAGTCCTCTGTTGTTAGCCCAAAGACATGATATACCAGTAGCTACACTAAAAAGCATACCTAATTTTACTGGTGAAACTTCTATTTCCCCCCTAGAGCATATCCAAGAGGTAGCGAATGTCTGCAATATTCATGGTATTATGGAGGATGATGTTGCTGTCAGACTTCTAGCCTCATCTTTAAAAGGAAAAGCATTACAGTGGTATAGAGGCTTAGCTCATGGTTCCATAACTAATTGGGATGGACTAGGAGCAGGATTATGCAAACATTTTGAGGATAAGAGTGACCATTTATCACTATTAGAGCAGTTGACTACAATAAAAAGAGCTCCCCATGAATGTATGACTGATTTTAATTACAGATTCCAAAAGACATGGGATAGAATACCTACTATAGTGAAACCTACCCCTGGTAATGCCTTCTTGCATTACCTTAGAGCTTTTAACAGTGATATTGCCACTACAATCCAAACTATGGGAGGAGATATATTACCTAATGCTTATGAGATAGCCATAAAAGCTTACAACATTCTAATACAAGGAGGAAAGTTGGCCCCAAGACCTCCTATGACTTTCTTTCCTGATGTTCCCAACCACCAACTAGCAATAGCCCCTCTCCCTACAATCTCTACATTTCAAGCCCTTACTCTAGTTCCCCAAGCTTCCACATCCTCAAACGGAATAGATGAACTCAAAGAAATGCTCCAAGGTCTAGTATTGAACATAGATAAAAGAGAAAAGACCCTGAAAAAAAATTACAAGAGCAGGGGAGGGAGTTGAAGGACCAAGGGAAGAGACTAGAGGATAGTTTTTCTCTAATACAAAAGATGAGTAACAAGGTGGTGGCCTTACAAAGACAGCAGGCTCAAGGTGGCAAGCCTCTCCAATTGCAATATCAGGCTCCAAGTGGTGGTAGGCATCCTAATTAGTGGAATAGCTCTTTTGATTAGAATAGATAGAATAGTCATGCTTCTGCTTCAAGCTCAAATCAGAATAGAGCTGTAGTCCCTCAAAATAACTTGGCCCAAGACCAAGATTTTTGTCCTTCATGTAACTATTCTTATACCTACTGCTTGTGTCAGAAAGAAAAATCTTATTTAGCCCTAACTATCCAGGAGTCCACAGTAAAGAAATCACACAAAGAAGATCATCCCAAGGAGGCCCCATGTGTTCAGAGGCAGAGTGATTGCTCTTTTATGAATCGCCAAATGGAGGAGCATTGTAATGTAAAACAGGACTCCGTTGCTCATAACACAAGAAGCAAGAAGAGAGCTATGGAACAGGTTGCTCCTCCTTCTCCTAAGCAGGTCTCAACTTCAGGTGTTATACCTAACACACAAACAAAAAATGAGCAGACGAACACTTCACAACAGCAAAAGCAAGGTCCAAGAAATGAGGATGCAAGTGATCCTTTTGTTGCCCCATCTCAACCTCTTATAAGTGCAGCCCCCAAAGTTTCTACCAAAATTCCTAGTGCACCATTGAGTGTGGTAGAGCAAATGAAGAAGACCAATGTAAACATTTCCATGTGGGATGCTGTTGCTACCATACCAATGCAGAGGAAGATGCTGCAACAAGAATTGGAAAAGATTGAGCCCAAGGATCAGTCATCTACCATGGAGAGTGCCACTAGTTTAGTAAAACCAGCAGGAGATGTGGAGGCAAATAAAAAGGTTAGACCTCCTCCATTTTATGTTTCTCTGATTATAGGGGGCAAATTAGTCTATAATTGCATGATAGATTCAGGGGTTAGCAGCTCAGTAATGCCTAGGTGTGTTGTTGATGCTTTAGGGATGAAATATGAGCCCATTGTTAGGGATGTGTTACAACTAGATGGGAGTACTATCAAAACCATAGGCATCCTTAGAAGTGTGGAAATGGCCCTACATGCATTCCCTGGTTGTACTGTGATTCAAGACATATCTATGGCTGAGGTTAAGCCCTATTTTACCATCTGCCTTTCGAGAGACTTCACTGCTCAAATTGGTGGATTCATATCTGCTGATTGGTCTTACATGTCATTTAAGACCAGATATGGGGCCAATGCTTAAATAAGAGCAGAACCTCAAGCCCTTCACCACACCGAACCCTACACTCCCAACTTCATCAATATGAATTGCCCTATCCTAGAGGTGAACGAAAATAACATAGTAAACGAGCCTATCGCTTCCATAGCAGGGATTCCTGATTTCTTCTTGGATGAGTGGGCCAATACATGTCAGTTTGAACCTATGTCAGAAACCCTTGAGATAGGCCTTAGTACATATTGCATAATAGAGAAGGAGGTTCAACTTCCTGACCTTGTTAGGATTAATGACAACATAAATGGAGTATGGAGTATGTACTTTGATGGCTCAAGGAATAGAAATGGATTAGGGGCTGGTGTTATGTTGATCTCTCCTACACAAATAAGATACTACTTCTCCTTTAGGTTCCAATTCAGTTGTACCAATAATGTGGCCGAGTATGAATCCTTGATCCAAGGTCTCCTACTTGCCCAAAAGAGGGGGATTCGAGCCTTGAAAGTATATGGAGACAGTGAGTTGGTAGTGAGCCAAGTGAGAAATCAGAATATCACCAAAAATGGCCTGCTCAAGGCTTATAAACATAGAGTCTGGGATTTTCTTGAGGGTTTCAATGCATTTAACATTTAGAGCATTCCTAGGAAAGAAAATAAACATGTTGATAGACTTGCAGAAGTGGGTGTATCTTATGATGTGCCAGGGAATCTTGAGGAAGAAAAGAAACAACAAATAAGGGTAGTGGTGAGGCCTACTATTCCTGATAATAATACTCGCTGGCAAGTGTTCGAGTCTGATGAGCAAATTGTGAGCTTCTTGCAGAATGAAGCAGAATTTTCAAAGAGAAGTCAGCTGAGACTACGAGATCAATATGGTGATCAGATCATTCATCTCAGTTCTAACAAGCTACCCAAGGGTCTCATTACCTTGGAGGGCGTCTTTAATCTTGATGATCAAACAAGAGGCAAAGGGATGAATCTAGTTGCAGAAAAGGATGACCATGCCCCAGTTGCTATTGCTGATGGGAAATCTCTTAACATGGGGAAGGTATGTTCTAAAGCTGAGCAAGAAGATTTCATTCATCTATGTCAAGAATTTAGTGATGTATTTGCTTGGACATATGATGATTTAAAGGGTTTTGACCCTAGTTTGTTTCAGCATACCATAGATTTAGTTGATAGGGTCAAACCAGTAAGGCAAAAATAGAGGCTAGTGAATCGCAAGATTGAACCTTTAATGAGGAAAGAACTATCCAAACTGATTGAGTCTAACATAATTTTTCCTATCAAACACTCATCATGGGTAGCTAACCTTCTCCCTGTGAGGAGGAAGAATGGAGAAATCAGATTGTGTGTGGACTTTAGGGATCTCAATCAGGCTTCCCTTAAAGATCACCATCCTCTCCCTTCTATGGAGTAAATTCTGTCCAAGGTCAGTGGGTCAAGGAGATTCTCTTTTCTTGATGGGTTTTCAGGTTACAATCAAGTACTGGTTAAAGAGTCTGATAGACACAAGACGACATTTACTACTAAATGGGGCACCTATGCTTATTGCAAAATGCCATTTGGATTAACAAATGCAGGTGCCACATTTCAAAAGGCAATGGAGGTAGCTTTCAGAAGATTAATTGACAAGTTTTTCTTGGTATACCTTGACGATATAACTGTGTATTCCAAGAATGTGGAAGATCATCTTGATCATTTGAGACAGGTATTTCTAAGATGTAGAGAGTTTGGGGTATCTCTCAACCCAGCCAAATGTGTCTTTGCTACAAACCAAGGAAAACTATTGGGACACATTGTATCTAAGGATGGGTTGACCATTGATCTAGAAAGGACAAAAGCAATACTTGCCCTTCCTCTCCCTAAGCACAAGAAAGGGCTACAAAGTTTCCTTGGTAGGATAAATTTTGTAAGAAGGTTTATTCCTAACCTTGCCACCATGGTGAAACCCCTTACATCCATGCTCAAGAAAGATATGGTCTTCTCATGGACCAAGGAGGGGAAGGAGAGTTTTGAAAAGATCAAGGCAGCCATAGCATTGGCTCCTACCCTCATGAACCCAAAATTTGAGAAAGATTTCATCCTCTACACTTTAGGTGGTGAGTCAAGTATCTCTGTTGTCTTGACCCAAATAAACGACAGGAATGAGGAGCAGCCCATAGCCTTCTTTAGTGAAGGGCTTAAGGAATATGAAGATAAGTATAGCTTTTTTAAGAAGCAAGCCCTTGTAGTCATTAGAGCCTTGAATAATTTCAAACATCTCTTATCCTATAATAAGATCCATTTGTTGGTACCCCATGCAAGTGTAAAAGACTTCCTGTTAAACAAAGATGTCAGTGAGAAGAGAGTTGGATGGATCACTAGGGTAATGGAATATGATGTTGACATTCAGATTACCAAATTGGTAAGAGGAAGAGGATTATGTAAAGAAATGTTACCAGATTAGAACTCAGACGAAGAAGTTTCCATGGTGATAGCAGAGCAGCAGGAGGAAAGGTATGCTGATGGTCCAAGGAGCTGGATAAATGACATGAAGAATTTCTTATTAGGGAATGGATACCCTCAGGGATTGGACAGAACTAAAAAAAAAACAATATAGACTACAATCCATTCCCTATGTTGTGATTGACGATATCCTATTCAGGAGGGATTTTAATGGGACCCTGTTGAGATGTGTTGAAGAGGATCATGCTGAAAGGGTGATTAGGGAACTCCATGATGGCCCTGATGGCAGCTACTTCTTTGCAAGAACAACCGCTATGAAGGTCATGAGGGCTGGATATTATTGGCCATCTCTGTTCCATGATTGTTACGGGTATGTGAGGAAATGTGAGAGATGTGCTTTTTTCTCAAGCAAACAGAGGCTCGCAGCTCTTCCTCTCCATCCTATTCAGGTGGATCAGCCCATCACTCAGTGGGGGTTGGATTTTATAGGCCCCATTAATCCTCCATCTAGTGCAGGTCATAAATGGATCTTGGCTGCTACTGATTATTTAACTAGGTGGACAGAGGCAGTTGCCTTGAAGGATGCCATAGAGCCATCAATTGTTGAATTCCTTGATGGAATTGTATCTAGATTTGGTGCTCCTTCTACTATCATCTCAGATAATGCCATGTCTTTTGTTGGAACCCAAATTTTTGCATGGGCCATGAATCACAATATCTACCTGAGCACATCATCGAACTACTATCCTCAGGGTAATGGTTTGGCTGAATCTTCCAACAAGAATCTGATCAGAATTATGAAGAGGACAATAGAAGACAATCAGAGGACCTGGCACAAGAAATTAAGGACTACTCTGTGGGCTGATAGGATAACACCCAAGAGATCTATTAGGAATTCACCTTTTGTGCTAGTATATGGTAGGGAAGCTAGACTCCCAATCTCATTGGAGTTCCCATCCTTGGAGTTGTCTCATCAGCTGGAACTGGTTGAAGATGATGTCATGTCAGTAAGAATGGCAGAACTAATTGAGTTGGAAGAAAAGAGAAACAAAGCCATGAAAACTCTAGAGATTCACCAGCAACAGATGAAGAGGAATTTTGACAAGAAAGCAAGGGTCAGAATCTTCAGAGAGGGGGATTTAGTTCTCAAGTGGGACTCAAACAGAGCAAAACTAGGAAGGCACTCCAAATTTGACCCATTATGGAGTGGCCCTTATCTGATTTCCAGTTGCAAACAGGCCAACGCATTCCAACTAAGTAGACCAAGTGGTGAAGTTCTACCCATTCCAGTCAATGGGATCTATCTGAAGCCTTGTTTCTGAAGGGTTGTGAATCTATGTACATAGTTAATCTAGTTGCTTCCTGCTTGTTTCTATTTTGCAATAAGTGCACGAGCACATGGCTCTCTTCGTGAGTCATCTTTGACATATCTAATGCTACTGAGGAGGTCCCTTTTTTTTTTTTTTGTTTCCAATCGTAGAAGCAGAGTTAGAACCTTAAGGGTTTTTAATGTTTTTATTTCTTCTTTAAGGGTTAGGGTTCTTGCAGCTCTCGACTTGTGCCTCCTGGTCCTCTTTCAACTCCATAGCCCAATGGATCATTCTTAGGCACTGGTCATGCATTGAGCAGGCTCATGCCCCCTGCGAGTCGCCATAAGTGTTACCTCTAGTTTTACCACCAAAGATTTAAATTCAAATCCGCGGCCTGTTCAACAATTAGCCAAAAAACTGTTATTTTAATGCCCCGACCCACCAAAGTTTCTCTTTGTCAGATTTTAGATGGATCGACGGTAGGCACGATCTCATCATCGAAAGTTGCACGGGAGATAGTATTGGCGACATCGCGCCTGATTGACACGTGTTTGGTGGGCCCTGCGGGTGGGTCACAACGAAGGGCAGGTCAAGAAAGTTTTTTAGCGCCGCAGGCGCTATGGCGCTATTGCACGCCAATCGAAAAATCTCCATGGCGACATAGTGCCCCGCGAAGATGCTAAAGTTGGCGGGCTGGTCACGTTGCCAAAAATTTTTTGCGATGATGGGATAGAGTTTGGCAGGCCAGAGAAAATAAACGGCAAGAACTTCAGACAAATATTGGGCCCCATTGCGTACCTCATCTGCCCAGTTGGCGGAGCCTGTGTCACGGCGATGAATCAAAAAGGAAACATGCACAGAGTGGGACACGTCATCAGTTGGGCGCTATGGCGCTATGGAAATTTAACCTTGATTTTCCCATAGTGACATCGCGCCTGGTCGACACATGGTCACCCTGTGAGGCCAAGTCGCAAGATTTCCTAGTGGTGTTCTGCTGGGCCAGTGAGGAACTGCAGCGTGTAACCAAGCTGGAGTCTCTAGATCTATGGTTGGCATAGTCAGGGTTCGCGATCTCCACCATTAGATTTGATTGCATCAACGGATGGTGCCATCTCACTATGGCAGAGATGCGCAGATATTATCATGGCGACATAGCGCCCATCTGCCGTGTGGCCATTCTACGGATTAGGTCTCAGGTTCACCAACTGGATGATGCCATGTGTATATTTCGGGGCACTGCAACCACGGGCCCAACAATTTTTAGGAGGGACAATGAGTGAAGTATGATGTTGCTCTGATCGTCAGATCTGCAAGATCTATGGCTGGCGCTATCTCGCCATCAGGAGCTGCCCGATCTTTAGCTTCAGCGACATAGCGCCCATGCACCACGTGTCCTGGCAAGGCTACGTTTCATGCCATCAGAAGCAGATAGAGTGGGGTGACTGACGAACCAACAGGGGGACACCACGTGTTGGCGAGCCCAGCGAATCAATAGGAACGGAGCGTTACAGAGGGTCAGGCTCTCCACCATCAGATGAGAAAAGATCAACGGTAGGCGCCATTTCGCCTTAGCAAAACTACAAGATTTTTACCATGGCAACATCGCGCCCAATTGACACATATCGGTGGGGTCAGGTCTCGTTGGATGCACCATTGAGGTAGCATCGATTTGGATGGGGCCCAATCACGGGAAAGAGAGTCCGCGATGAATCAGAAACAACCAAGTGTGCTGAGTCAGAATACAGATGCGTCGAGGGGCTGAATTTCTTGATGCGATCAGCGCATTGAGGGGTCAATTCTCTACCATCAGATCTATAGGAATCTAGGATTGGCGCTATCTCGCCATGGGGGAACTGTACGATTTTATAATAACGAGTTAGCGCCTGATTGAAACGTGTCCTCACGTTTCAGTTTTTGACGCGGCAATTAGTTGATAGCCAGCGGTTAGGTGATAAGGTTGCGCGATTAGTCCGACAAAGGTGGTCAACCGCAGGAGGACTCTCCAGGTGGCAAGACAAAGGATTATGATTGGCCTGCATGGCCTAGTCGGCATATAGAAAATCGAGTTTGCTAATAGGCCAGTTCAATTCATGAACCAAGATGCAGAGGCGATCGACGTATCTTGCGATCTAATCTTCACGATCATTTTCGACCTACCAGGAATGAATACAGGACATGAGGACACTCCACCCATCTGGTCGGCCCATCTACCATGTCAGGGAATGTTGTGGCACCGTTTCTATCTTCTCCAGGCTCTTCTCAGAAGAAATGATTTTTTCTCGGTATGCAGGCCAGGATTTCAATCCAGATCCCTGATTGGGTTCTCAAGATAGGAAGTTAATACCAGTAGGTAAGAAGTGAATGTAACGCAAAAATCTTCAGTTGTGCCTAATCAATAAAGGCAGTTTTGTGATCTGTTCTGAGGGTCGATTCTTCCTAATTTTCTCTGCTACTGCTTGCAGACTTACAGTGTAAAACCCCCTTTATCTCTGAGCCATGTAATAGCCTATATCATCTCTTTCGGCCATTAGTGTGAATGTGCATCACTTTGCCTCCCATTGGTGTATTGTTGAGATCAACGATCTGCATACTGTATCTATCTTTGGCCTATCGAATAATACATAAAGTGAAATCTCCTTTTCCTACTATCATTCGGTTGGTTTCTTCTGATCTGTATGTGATTACTAATCGATACAAGTCTGGATGTGTATGACTTTTGTATGTTATTCTAGTTTTGTAGTATATATATGGGCAGGAATGAATCTGAACACTCTGTCTTGGTGCATCACCGTCTTAGGTTAAACTAGGTAGATTTGCTTTAACGCTCTCTTTCTCCCTTTCCCTTCTGAGAATAGATAGGTGTGCCCTGATAGTAAGAGGAAGCCAGCCTTCTCTAGAGACTCAACCTCGTAGTTCAAGTCCCACAGCTTGGAGGTTGTTTCCATGTTTCACTAGGTTGTCCTCGTGCATAGGCCTTGGACAAGGGTGCAAATCTATGTGACAAAAATAACTCCTATGGGAACTAGAAACAAAGTATATTATGAAAATTTTTCCATTTCTTACATATGTAAATAAAATTTTAGACTTCCAAAGAGCTCAGAGCTATTAAGAAATTGTGCTTTGTGTGATAAAAAAGTGAAAGAATTTATAGTAATTTTACTATGTTACACGATTGTAGTAATAAATTAGCGAAGAGCCAAGTAAGTTTCTTAGTTCATTATATATCAAAGTACTCTAGTATTATGTTAATTTTATCCATCATGCCTCCAAAGAAAGTATTCTTAGGTCAAGTAGATTATGCTAGTAGAACCATACATCATGACATTGAATTATTACTTGAGTCTACAAATGATTCAGCCTAGATGTAAAAGTTGATTTATATTAACCATAGGCTCAAGATAGTAGATGGTTTGTATGATAGAGAAAATTAGCATATGGATGCTACTACTACCAAATCAGGGCTTTTCCTTTTCAAAAAGTGGTTTTTAGAAGAAAAAAAATTTCCCCCATGCAAACATTTGGAATTTTGATTTAGGGATTCTAGTGGTCCCTAGCATATTTGTGGATGTTGATTTTCTCATGGGCATTGCCCATAATTATGACAATGAGGCTAGAATAGTAAGAATATTGGATGGGGAGTGCTTGTTGAGTATTAATGCTGATGAAATTAAAGATGTCTTTGGCCTAGAACCACTTTTACATTATCATATACCCACTAACTTGCCAAGATTGGAAAAGGAATACTTATCTAAGAAGGATAAGATTACGAAGGGTACACTAAGGATACACATAGGTTCAATTGACAACTTGTCAGTAATCATAACATCTACTAGGAAATATTTTGAAAGGAATTTTTCAATTCATAGGCTGAAGAGATATATATGACTCTATGTAGGGTTTTTTGTGAGGATGAGGAAAATTTTATGCCAATACATTTTATCTATATGATGGCATAGATTTAGTGGTGGCATGATGCAATTAGCAGAACCACTCACTTTCTGTACAACTATGGGCAACAATTGGTAGTTTTTACAAGGCGATCTTATGAATCCACTACTAGTGCTCTCAAAAAAAGCTTCTAAGGCTCTCACCCTTAACTCTTTTGATGTTTATTTGAAATTCAACTTGCCAAGCTTCACCATGAAAAAAAGGTTGCAAATAACTATGCTTCTCGAGGGGCCCAAATAAAAGCTCACCTCTGTTGGTTGGACATTTGTGATAAAGCTTTGAAGGAGTTCTTCTAAGCTCTTTGAGCCCATCATAAAAATTTTAGAATTTAAAAAATAAAACAAGGCACTTCTGTTCTCTCTAGTCTCCTTAACATCCTATAAGCATTTATTTATCACTATGAAAACATGTTTGGTTTGCAAGGAAATTTGGTTGCTCAGGAGGAAGCTCTCAAAAAGTGTATTTCTTTTACTCCAAACCACCTAGTAGTTGAGGAACGTGCTTTCTATGAGAAAATTCTTACATTTTGAGACATTAAAGAGGCAATTTTCTCTATGGTATATGATAAGTCCCCCATGTGTGATAGGTTTCCTTGTGAATTCTATAAACACCTCTAGGAGTATATTGGTCTTGATCTGCACAAATTTTATCTTGAATCCTATCATTCTTGTTGGTGTAAATATGTATTTACTATTTAAACTTTACTTAAGTTTACTTAGGTAAATGCATTATTTTATTATTTATTTTGTGAGACACTTAGGAGTTTGTGCACCTTTATGACTTGTCATGTTGACAACACAGAAGTATGCAACTCTAATTCAACAAATGCTGTCTACAACACTGGAGTTTGCATCATTCACTAAGTTGTCATGTAGAAAACATAGTTATTCACACTCCTAATTTAGCACATGGTGTCTACAACATAAATTTACTTGCTACACCATTGTAGGCTTATCCTCTCATCATCACACTTACCTCTATGCTTAACGGAGGAAAGCCCATATCTAGTGGACATGTGCCTAGTTGTATGACTTATCATGATGCTAATTCCTAGGCATTCTAGATGCATCTCAAAGGCCTTTATATATAGGCACTCCTAGTGTACTTTCATTGACAATTGAATTGAATACTATATAGGTATTTTGATCATACTCTGGTCTATTTTGTGCTTGTGTTTGAGTTCCTTATTCTTACATGGTATCAAAGCTTGGAAAATCTCTCTTCACATAGCCATTTGAGACCATTGTTGCTTCAGCACCTCGACCTAAATCTTGAGTACCACAAAAATTGCGAGTGTCTAGAGCCTAAACAGACCTCACCATTGCATCTGGAACATCAATTCAATGCAAATTGGCTATAAATTATGCTACCCTAGCCCAAAGTTGATTGTGAAGCAAATTTTTTTTGCAAATTGGCACCCGAATGCCCCAATTTGCATGATTGGGTATGATCTTGTTTAGATCTACAATTTTTTTTATTCATATCTAGAATTTTTTTTCTCTCTTCCATTTTCCATTTGTATGTTTTTGAATTTTTTTTAGCCTAGTTAGGTGTGCAGAGAATTTTTTTTTGCATAGGTACTGGGTAATCACATCCCGACCCTACACAAAAAATAGTCTATAGAGAATATTCCCAATTTATTCAGGAACGACTTAGTGGTAGTACATCTACATATATTGGTGGGTCACACCTCCACCAATGACCACACATTTAAATTTTGGCAGGCAATTCCCTAATTAGTAGGCCCTTCACTATCCTTGTGGCTTTTGGTTAATGTATTGCGAGCTTACTTTTTAAACTACTATAGACTCCCATTTCCCACCAATGTGGGACTTTTAAAATAAAATTTAGTGACTACATTAATATTTTGGCACAGCAAATTCTGGCATTGAACTCAGGATTCTAGCCCGCAACCCTTCTACCGGTGCCCATTTAAATCTGTCGATAGCTCACAAAACTAAAACCTAGCCATTATTCAAACAAAAAATTGGCAATAACTTCTCTCCCATGGCAGTGATATGAAAGTCTAGTTTCTTGGCCAAACAACCCCCTACAAAGTTTGTCAACCACGCAAACTACAAATGACATGTGGACAGAGTCAACGCAAATAAACCTTGCTACATGGAAAAGTCAACTGATTGCCACCTTAGCTACGTCCAATCCATAGTGGAATACCTAGTCAGCCACATGTACTATCCCCACTCAGAAATGTGTGCAAACATATTTGCAAGACATGTCAATAGCTAACCAGACTATCCATTTTCTATGTGTGACATGTGTCTCATCCATTCTTGTCTATACGTTCAGTTAGCATTTTACAAAGGTAAATTTTATGGGCATCTAACCATCATTTCTAGGCTTTTTATAACTACTATAATATTTATTTGACAATCAAATTTAACCACATAGTTTTCTATCTAGACCCCTGTTCAGATGCATTTTTGATTTGGCAACCCAACCTTGAGAAGCCACAATTTGGTCATCTAGACTTCGATTTTGGTGCAAATTTTTTATATTTTTGGTAGAATTTCCTAAAATATTTAGTGGTGGGCATTTTTTTATTTTGATGCAAGGATTTTAAGAAATTGCATTTTTTGGTGACTAAACCTATTCAATCCTAAATTTTGCAACTTCAAACACTTCATACGGGCTCATCTGGACACTTTTTTAGGTTCTATTTTTTTTGAAAGTGCATTTATTTTTGTCTAATTTCTAGTTCTATAATCAAATTCTAGGTTTGCGTGGAAAAAAAATCACTTTTAGAATTAGGGATTTTTCAGTATTGTATTTCTTTGATTACTTTTAAGAATTGTTGTACATCTAAGCTACAGTGCTTAGTGATAGATTTGGGCCATAAAAGGAATTGTAAAGGAAAAAATCAAAAGTCCACTTTTTACATTTTGACAAGTGGCATATTGTACATGCACTATATATAAAGTGGCAAAAACATATTTTTTGGGGAGGTCTTTTGATTGAGTGAAAAGGGGGAGTGGGGGGGGGTCTATTGTGTTCTTGTGTCTCTCTTTTGTTCTCTTTTACTTTTTTTGCATCATGGGTTCACCTAAATGTCCACTTCTAACCTCACATAATTGTTCTACATGGAAAGATATTGCACGATGTAGATTAATGGAAAATGATCTAAGTCTTTATGTCAATGGTACAATTCACAAACCCACTAATGCTAAAGAACTTATTAATTAGAAACAACAAGACCAACATGCTTTAGGAATGATCAAGAATTGTGTACATAAAGATCTCCTCTTCCACATTTCCAATTTCAAGGAATCTAAACCTGTATGGGAAAAACTTGATGCATTGTATAGTAAGGTGGATGAGGAAAAGGGATTACAGATTGAGGACAATCTACATCTCTTGGATCCAAAAAACTTTGATGCAATTCAAGATTATATCAACAAAGCCAATGACTATAGTGCACTAATTAAAGATTGTTGAAATCCCATGAAGGATGACAAGTTGATTCATCACATCCTCTAGAGGCTACCTTCTAAGTATGCTTCCTTTGTTTCAAGTTATAATAATCACAAGTTGACCATGGGAAGTGCTTTCCTAAAGCCTACATTTGATGCATTTGTAGAGATGTTGATTGTTGAACAATCTCACTTGATAGATATATGACTTCTCACATCATCAAATACCAAAGCATTGGTGGCTAGTCATGAGAACCAATCAATTCAAGGAGGAAGAAGTTCTAACAACAACAAGAAGTAGTGGAAGTAGAAATCACAATCTAAGACACAAAAATCCTCCTCACAGCAAGGCAATTCTTCTTTCAACAAGAAGGGAAGTAATGAAAATAAGGACAAACTTGTTTGTGCATATTGCAAAAAGTCAAATCATGATGAGCATCATTGCAAGACTAAAAGAATTGATAGAGTTGGAAAACATACTCAAGAAGAACAAAATTCAAGTGCTAGGTACTTCCAAGGATTGAACTGCAACCTCTTCAAATGGAAAAGGGCAAGCACTTATGGAAAATACAAGTTCTTCATTGGAATGGATACTTGACTCAAGTGCCTCCTATCATATGGGTTCTTCAAAGGGAGACTTTTCTTCATTGAAGTAGTCACAGGTACCACACATCTTTGTGGGAGATGATACCAAAGTGGAAGTTGAAGGGAAATTACATGGAAATGTAAAAATGGGAATTCAAATATGTTCTCTATATTCCAAAAAATAGCTCTAATATCCTCTTAGTTTACAAAATCAGTCACCTTGAAGATGACAACAAATTTGAGTTCCTTCCAGATTCAATCATGGTGCATAGTCTAAAAGATGATTCATTGGTTGTAGTGGGGCAAGTAAATTATGAAAAGAGGCTTTATTCCTTCTCCAATTTTGTGCCTAAGTATCCTTCACATTCCTTGTTAACTCAATCTAATTAACAAATCAAACTATGGCATGAGTGGTTTGGTCATCTAGCCTTCTGGTATCTTTAGCAACTTTGCTCAAAACACATGGGCAAAGGTCTACCTAGCATCAACTTTTCTAAGGGTGAGTGTTCATCATGTTTAGTAGATATGCATCTCAAGGAGAATTATAATAAAGGGAACTCTTCTAGAGCACCAGTTGTTCTTTAGTTAGTTCACATGGTTTTAGCAGGTCCTTTTGTAATGACTTCAGTCAGCCAAGGTCGCTACATCCTTACTTTCATTAATGAATTTTAATATTTCACATGGTTCTACTTCCTTCATCACAAGAATGAAGTGGTTGATAACCTTCAAGCCTTAACGATTCATGTAGCATGGAAATTAAGGAAAGCCATCAAGGTTCTATAGATGTACAATGAAAGTAGTTATGTGAATAGAAGACCTAAGTACTTTTGCAAAATTGAGGGAATTGATCTTTAGAGCTCACCAGCATTTATTCCGCATGATATAAATGTTGTAGCTATGAGGATTAGAACTCTCAAGTCCATGGCAAGTTGCATGATTAAAGCCAAGTCTCTTGATCCTACACTTGAAGTCGAAGCCATTAGTAGTGTAACTCATGTACTTAATAGGTCTCCTCATAATGACCTAGATGGGAAGACTCCTTTTGAGGCATGGTGTGATAGAAAAAAAGTTCTCAGTCACTTCAAAGTCTTTAGTTTTCTAACATGGGAAAACATATCTTCTAGGGGATGAAAGACACCAACACCTAGGCCTTTTACTTTCATTAGATATGAAGATAGTGCTAAGGCATACAGACTTATGGATCCTAAGACTCATGAGAGTGGAGAGAGATGTACACATTCAAGAAAGTTCACCCAACTTATCCTCTAATCCTCTCTACACTTCATACATTATGGAAACTGATAGTGACACTAGTGATAGTGCTTCAATAGAGTCAGACATGTAGGGTTCTATCAATAGTTGCAGCAAGAGATCATGAGATCAGTATAGTCCACATGCATACATTACCATAGTGATAGGTCCAACACAGTAGGTACACATTGTCTTCTAACTCCAGTGACAGTGGATGACTACATGGTAGACATTGCAGGGTTGTTCATGGAGTCACACATCATAGATTTGGGAGATAGCCTTGATGATTTACATCTTCTCTTTGATGAAGATGATCCTTCTACAGTTGTGGCGAGGGCTCACTCTAATCCTTATGTCCATTCTCTACATGATTGATCTTTACAAGTTGACATGATTATGGATCCTTATGAACAATAGTTGTCAAAGGTCTCTTTATCAGTTGAGGAGATAGATGGTTCATTGGGACAGGTTCTACAGACATCCTTGCCAGATTTACATTTGTTCTTTTCAGCAGTATTGGAAGGGATGACCATCAACATCAACACAGGGACACTTGAGTAGGTTTTGGGGTCACCATAAATCTTTAGGATTGTACCATTGCTATTGTTTCTTCCAAAGGGGAGGAAGATTTTTTAGCACTCTTGGACCAACTTCTTCCTTGGAGCAGCAATCACTGGTTGGAATTCTTCATTGGAGGGGGGGACTACTTTGTCTCTCTTCCTCTCCTTTCTTATGGGGGGGACTAATTCCTCTTATGAGGTTTTTTTTCTTTTCATTCTTCACTATTATATACTTGATGTATTTCATAATGGGGAGGGGTCTTGATTACTCCATCCATTCATGCATCTTTCTTTTCATCTCTCTTTTTGGGGGAGGATTTTTCCCATGAGGGGTTCCCTCTTTCTCCACTTTATGAGAGTTTTCATTTCATTATGTACATGGGTACCTAACATGGCTTGGTAGCTAGGACCCATCATGTATTTTCATCCTATTTTTCATAAGCTTAAGGGCATTCCCCTAAGTTACACTTAAGGGGGGGTGTTGGCATAAATATGTATTTACTATTTACACTTTACTTAAGTTTACTTAGGTTAATGCATTATTTTATTATTTTTCATTATTTTATTATTTATTTTATGAGATGCTTAGGAGTTTTCACACCTTTATGAGTTATCATGTTGACAACATAGAAGTACGCAACTCTAATTTAGCACATGGTGTCTAAAACATTGGATTTTGCATTATTCACTGAGTTTTCATGTAGAAAACATAGTTATTGACACTTCTAATTTATCACATGGTGTCTACAACATAAATTTTCATGCTACTTCATTGTAGGCTTATCCTCTCATCATCACACTTACTTTTATTATTAATGGAAGATAGCCCATATCTAGTGGACATGTTCCTAGTTGTATGACTTATCATGATGTTGATTCTTAGGAATTCTAGGTGCATCTCAAAGGCCTTTATATACAGGAACTCTTACTGTACTTTCATTGAAAATTGAATTGAATACATATAGTTATTCTGACCATACTCTGGTCTATTTTGTGGTTGTGTTTGAGTTCCTTGGTCTTGGGTGAATTTTTCCCTAAAGAAAATTCTTATAATTCTAAAAGCCTAGGAGCTATTATTAACAAAAGGAAACATTAAATTTGTACCTAAAGCTAGAGATCCTTAGGATATTTGTAATTGGTGGCCCATTACCCTTCTTAATGCATCTAATAAGATTATTGCTAAGGCAATTTATCTCAAAATTCACCATCTCGTTCCTTTAATTGTATGGCTCAAGAAAATTGGCTTTATCAAAACTAGATATATTCTTGACAACATTTTTATTGTTTGGAAAGGTATGGAGTGGGCTCCAAAGTCCAAGCAGCTAGTTGTTTTTTTGAAATAGACTTTGCTAAAGCCTACAACCAGATTGAATGGCCTTTCATTATGGCCATGCTCTAGGCTATTGGTTTTTGTAAGAGCCCTTCCCCAATATCATATTATAAACCCTAAATAACATGAACATGGTCAGAACTAGCAAGTGTGAGGTGGTGATATATCATGTCTTTATCTTGCATGCATGGTATGTGAGTTATAGATTGTTAGCACATGCCTTAGGATAGAATGATGATTAGTAGGTTACAATATTTAGCTATGTCATGATTAGCATCCTTCTAATTGATATTGGAGCTAAGTTCTTAATTGAGACTTATATACATGGTAGTCATTATTGTCATAAGTATCATATTCAAATCTTATTAGGTTGGTAAGCCAACACCCTATGGAACAAAGACTTGAGATGTTATAGGTTAGAAACTATGTTGATAGCTTCATATTATGTTATGATCTATAAGGGTATTTTTTTTAGGTGGCCATTATGAAAAGATGAACACCCACCATTATAATTACTAATAATGATTATAGACAAAAATTATTATCAATTTAGATAAAGGCCTACTCACTAGAGCTCAACATGACATAAATATAATAAGGCAATGATCATACAAGTAGTTTCAAATGGATAAGCTACAATGAATGATGATTAAGATGAAGATATAATATATTGACTAACAAATATAAAGGGTTTACCTAATGACTGATTTTAAACCTATGCATACATAATTATGAAAACATCCTGATTTCCTAACATTAGTGATTTTAGAGACATATTCCTTATAATGTAATATCTCATAATGATAATGAGATAGTGTTAATAATCAAACTATATGTAATTGAATCAAAGAATACTAGTTGTGTTCATTAAATTTTTGTTTTTTTGACCTAAAGTATGTAAGGGAAACTAATTTTCATGATTGACTGATTTAGGAATATAGATCTAACACTTCATCATTTTGATAGGAAATGAATTAGGATGAGTTTTAGAATGTTAGTTGGATCATTGATTAGAAAATAATTGTTGTTATGTAGATTCTAACATTTTAACATTTAAAAAACTTTATATGAAAATGATTGAGAAATAAAAGTTGATTATGAAAATTGAGTATAGTAAAACTGGTTATATGATTTATGATTATATGTGATCTGTAGATTTTGATACTTTTTAACATTTTGAATGTCTTATTTGAAATGATTAAGTAAAGTAATTTCATTGAATTATGTTAATATGGATTACATATTATTTAAACACATATGCATTTAAGATGTGTATTTTATATGAGCTCCTTGGACTACTGATGCTCGAGTTTAATATGCAGGAAGTGGAACCGTGGAAATTATTGGGGAAACAAGTTCCAAACCTTTGTGAACACAATTTAACCAAGGAAAATCTTTGGAATATTCAAAAGCCTCATTGTGAAAGTATTTTTTTTTCGTGATGTAAGTTTTCTTGTGTAATGAAATGTTTAATCATAAAGATGCATTAGGGACATGTCATGGTGAAGTGTAATTTATTTTAATGTGTCACCTGACACTTGTAATTGTCCATGTGTTGATGACATATCACCTAGGGTGTTGGTCATAGGGTCACTTAATCTTAGTCTTTTCCTTTTCTTTCAATAAATATTTCAGTACACCCATTTGGGAGAGAGTGTTAGGATGGGTTACCCTCATATTGATTTTCGACTTTAAACTTGTCAATGATTTTAGGGAGCCTAAATGTGACCCTAAAGTGTCATTTTATTTAAAATAATTCACCCACATGATATTATATCAAGTTAGGGACCTAATTTTTACTATGTGAATGCCTAAATAGCCTAGGGGGCCCCTTTACCCATGCATTCTTCCATCAGTTCGAAATTGGAGTTGTCACATATGTTTTCTCCCATGATTTCACTAAGTCAAATATAGAAAATTTAGAGAAGAAATTTTTTTAAGAGGAAGTGGCTAGGTGTCTTTGCTAAAATAGTTATTGAGAAGGCCTTATTAGAGAATCTAGGACAAACTAGTGGGTTGTTCACCCACTCTCTATGTTTAGAGATAGTTAGGTTTTGGAGGGACATTAAGGGAGCTCTACTACAACTCATTTCCTTTAGCTTGGACCAAGGTTGGTCTTTCAAACCATGTTTTCACTTTCTTTCTTTTAGTATTGCAAAATAAATCAGCAATTATGGAGAATTTTTCAATGGAGCATGCATTGTATTGTGAATTTTTGCATTGTGGGTTTGGGTATTGTGTTGTGGAAATGTGAATGTGTATTGTGTTCTTGAATATTTCTTGGTTTTTACTTCTTGATTTTCTTGTTTGGATTTGGATGTTGAATGTGATCATGGGTGTGAATGCTTCACCCATCCTTTGGAGGGAAGAGAAGCCTTGGGTGAAGGGATTAGTTGGGCTCAATATTGTAGTTGAGAAGATTTACCCCATGATGAGGAGTTGTTGTTCTTTCATGGAGTATGGGCTCCATTGAATCCATATACTTTTTTTGTTTTTGGGAGATATAAGTGGTTTTGTGTGTAAGAAGAAAGAGATTTTTATGATGTCTTCGAGAGGAAAATGTAATTGCAATACGATGTTTATGTTTGGTTATGGCTTCTCCTCTTTGAAGAGTCCACCTTCACCTAATGTGAAATGATTCCAATGGTGAATGAATGTGAAAGCCATGGGAGGGATTTTTTTGTGTTATGTGTTGTGTTTGTGCAATGGTAAGTGATGTGTGTGTGCATCCTATTTGGACCTTTTTTCCCCTACTTGGTGGGTGGCTTCATAGAATCCTAGGATGGTAGGTGAGCCTACATGGTTCCTAGTTTTTTTGTGTTGTTTTGCAAGTTTTGTGAGGATGTAATCCTTGAAGAGATTAGGGTTCACCCTTGAAAATGTTATCAAATCAAGTGTTGTAGAGAGATTAATCTTTCCCATGTACCTTCATAGTGTATTGAGACATTAAGGTTCTATTTTTATTTTGTTGTTATGTGTAAATGAGTTACCTTCCATTGTATATTGTTGAAAATATGAAGTTTAAGAATTTTGTATATAGTTGTCCTTGCAAGGAATTTACTCAACGGGAGGAGAGGCATGCTGAAGTTAGAAGACCAGGGTTGCACATAAGGAAAATTTATGAATCCTTGTGGCTATTTCATATGAGAAAGATACTGTTGATATTTATTTTCCAAGGTAGGAGGAATGAGATTATTGTAAAGTTCCTTGTTAGGTGATTGGAGGAGTATGAATAAATAGATCTAATATTGTAATTGCAAATAAGTATGTATAAAAAGAATTCATTTGTATCTATGAGTAATTAGTTTTGTATGTGATTCTAATCATCTTGAAATTTTTTATTCTATGAGTAGTTGTTCTCATATGTGCTAATTATAATTACTTTAAAAAAAAGGGAATAAAGAGAGAAAGTCTCTAATATGGACCTATACATTAAAGTGATAAACTTTAGGTTGTCTTATATAATTAAACTTCTAAAATTATATAGGAAAAGGGATAATATCAATTTGATCACTAAAAAATCATCCTAACTCATAATTAAAAGAGAAAGGAAAGACAACTCTATATATGTCATAGTTTAAAATTCTATGAGAAAAAAAAAATGTAGAAGGTGTACATTCCCCTCTCTACAATTCGTATGTAGGAGAGAAAATAAGTGGAAGCCTATTATAGAATAATATTTTATTTAGAACAAATATACTTAGAACTTTGTGTATGAAATATTGATAAGACAATGTATGTGCTAGGAGATGAGGACTCAAAAATAATAATAGACAACTAACTCATTAGTTATTATGAGTGAAGACTCTTTTGAATCCCATGATCATTATGAAACAATATAAAAAGAAATTTCATGTCCCCCCCCCCCCCCCAAACACCTAGAAAAAAAGGAGAGTACCATATAATCATTAAAATTTAAAAATAATGATAATAGTAATAAAGCAAAACAAAAGAGAAAGAAATAAATAAACCTTTTACTATTAAGAAAGGTGCCATGCTTGGCATGGGGAAAATCCAATAAAGTTAAAAACTTAACATTAATACAAGCAAGGAGACTTAAGCACTAGGTTTTAAGAAGGATCAAAAAGAAAAAAAAGAAAAAAAAGTAAACTTTTAGAAAATTGCATATCACTTTGTGATTTTACTTGAGTGCCTTATGGATGCCTTACCTCCCTGCCACATGTTAGACCATTGCCCTAGATGTATAAT